>OY728146.1:1050145212-1050505212 GCA_963277665.1 Viscum album | reverse complement strand
ATATGATTATTTAATTATGTCTTCAGGACATGATAGGAAGACCATAGGTAAATGGTGTCATTAAAAATTACAACTCATGGGGAAGACAAAAAATTTCCATTAATTATAGATATCCGTAATAATTTATAACATTCCTTTGGATATCTCTTATGATGTATGATTGCCTTATTAAAAACCTCATCAAGGAAAAACCCTTCAGGTGAAAACACTTGATTAGGGAAAAATAGTACAATAACATCAAGTCCCAAGGGTGTTGCCTCATTAAAAACCTTATCAAGAAAACCCAGTGAGGAAAACTTGACTAAGGGAAAAAGAGTACAACAATTACATATCCCACTCATAATGATCATCATTACATTATTTAACTCATAGAATGTCCATGATCAATTAATAACAAAAACATTCAGTTTTGAATTTTGGAATAATAATAACTTATACCC
Source organism: Viscum album (assembly GCA_963277665.1). Taxonomy (NCBI): domain Eukaryota; kingdom Viridiplantae; phylum Streptophyta; class Magnoliopsida; order Santalales; family Viscaceae; genus Viscum; species Viscum album. The sequence goes on along the minus strand of OY728146.1, from coordinate 1,050,504,772 downwards.
TTTAGATTTCAATTAATGGGGAAGAACATTACCCCACATCATAATATGATTTATTATTATTTGAAAGGTACATATGCACATGTACATGTATATCCTTCAAGAATAAATAAAATGTGCATTTATATTTAATCCTTATGGGATAAGTACGTTCTTCATCAACCCCTTATGTATTAAATCTATCACTCTTGGAAGAAATAGATTTAATTATTCATTAAGGATAAAACCATTCCCAAATTTAATATTTCATCTTCAGGATGATTAATTAAAAATAGAAGGACATTCCATGTAATTTAATGATCAAATAATTCCTTGATTTTAGAAAACTCTTCAAGAGTTTAGATGTTTTTCAAAACACCTTAATAATACGATGAATACAATGATTCATGCAAACCATGGGATGATAAATTAAATTTATATTCTTCCTTAACTTAATATGGATATATATTATTTATTTCATGCCATAATTTATCATATTGGGTGAAACTTTCATAATTAATATGTTTTGGGAATTTCGAACCTTCTGGTATTCATATATAAATATCCAAATATACAAGGAAGAATATTTATTATAATAAGATCATCAATATTCAATTGTAATGTCCCATAAAATTCAAGGGATTTTTTTTTAATTTTCTTTGGGATTTTACAAGAACGCAGTTTCTAGCGGCACCTGATTCCGAGGCCCGGTGTGCTCGGAATCATTTTCCGAAGTTTAGCTCGGGTACGTTCAGTGAACGAACGAGCGGGTTTTTCTAACTTTTTAACCGGTGCTCAGAATTGAATTTCGAGGGCACCGATGGAATCATAGCACCGATAATTTCTTAGATACACCTTTTCTGGAGTTGTGTTTGCTTGGGTGTGGTTTTTAAATTTTTGGGTTAAGTAAAGGAATAAAATAAAAAAGGTGTGACCAATTTTTATTTTACTTAAAGTTGTTTAACCTAAGTTATGTGATTGGAGTGGGACCCACAATATCCTAACCAATAGGTAGGATATTTGTGAGGTGGGACCCACACGATCCCCACCATTTCTTTCAACTTCCTCAACCCCTTTTTAATTAAGGTAACACACCTGCACCCCTAATAAGTGGAATTCAACACTTGCGTTTTTCTGTTTATGAAACACCTCAATTAATTTGGGCGGGTTAAACGTTGTAATTAATTCGTTTTATTGATTGTTTCGTTTTTGTTTTTCAAAACACATGGCTTGAGAAATAAAATAAGGAAAACTCTAATTTTATTAATGGTTGATTGGGTTGTGAGAGGCTTGGGAGAATTTTCTCAAGTTCTTGAAGTTCTTCTTCCTCGACGAAGAACGTGAAGAACGCGAAGAATGCCGATCACCGACGAAGGTCGACAAGAACGCAGGATCCTCAGAGATCGACGACGTGATGCCGATGAATCTTTTTTCTGTGACGCGACGATCCTGCTTCCGCGACGCCTCCTTCCGCAACGTGAAATCCCGTGATGAGCCTTCGTTCAACTACGCTCGAGGTAGGGGTTTATTTTAATTGTTTGTTCGTGAATACTTTTGTCGCCATTGTTCATTTCAATTTGAGCTGCCAGATATCGCAATAATGGGAGGAGGTTGGACCGCACGAATACGGCCGACACTCCTCCCCCTTGTTTGTTTGATTTTTTTGTGGCTCGTGTGAGGCGGCGCGGTGCCGTTGCACCGCACTGAAGCTATGAGATTTGGGCGAAGAAGCGCGAAGCTGTCGCGCGACGCCGTTGAAGTTGAACAAGGAGTGGCGCCATCGCGCCACGCCGAACAACCACAAAAGCATCACAGTCGGAGCGGGGCCACGGTAAAGGGGTGCAGCGCCGTCGCGCCGCGCTGGATGGGCCAAGGCCGCGGCTGAGCAGGGAACGGCGGCCGGTTTCTGGCCGCTAGCGTAGGAGCAAGGGGACAGGACCACCCCGGTCCCGTGGCGACAGCAGCCGGCCTGCTGGAGCGGGCCGGTCGGTTAGGGGGAAGCGTCGGGGGTTGTAAGCCCCAACTGGCCAGCTGGAGCGGCCCCCCACATGGGGGTCGTGGTTTCACAACGCGGGGGGCAGCGCCCCCCCTCCCCCTTCATCGCTTGGCCGTTAAAACCGAGCCGCCAGGCCGAGCCCGCCAGGCCAGGCCGCACCCACCGGGCCGGGTCGCGCCCTAATGGGCCGGACCCGGACTCGGGTTAGGTCGACCAGGTTCAGGCCGACCCAGGGGGTACCGGGCCGGTTCGGACCGGGCCCGAACCCCCTAATACCGAACATATCACGGTCTTTTTCCCATAACTTGAGCTGTGGACCTCTGATCGATGCAACGTCTGTTGCGATGCGATCCTTGGACCGAGATGGTAGTTTTGGTATATTACACCCAATGTTTAAGAGAACTTTGGGTTCGGCCAGGTTGGTTCGTACACGAAACCAACCGGGCCCTCGGAGCGGAAACACTTATAACTTGAGCTTCGGACGTCCGATTGATGTGTCGTCGACTTTGATGGTTTCCTCTAAGTGAGACAGACCTTTTGGCTTACTCTGCTCAAGGTTTGGACGTAGTTGGAGTACGGTCATGTTGGTTTTGACTTAAAAACCAACCGGGACCCTGAGACGAAAAAGCCAATAACTATCAGACCAGACGTCTGATTGACGCGCCGTCTGTGATGTTGAGTTCGTGTTGATGATACAGAACTTTTTGATACATCAACTCCAGAATATGTGTCAGTTGATGTATCAGCCCCTCGGATCATGGAGCGGACCCTCCCGAACGAGCTTGCTGTGTGCGGGAACCCTAGAGCTGGCTGTGACTACGACGATGATGACGACTGTACAAAAATCCTCCGTGGATTCGACGGTGATGACTACAGCACTCAGCGATCCTACGTGGATCAGTGCTACCGATCTTGTGTGGGTTAGATCCTGTGTGGGTCAGCACTCAGTGGTCTTATGTGGGCCAGCACCTACAGATCCTGTGTGGGTCCGATCCTGTGTGGTTCATTATGGGGGTTAGCACCTATCGATCTTGTGTGGGTCCGACGGCTTAGATGAATTAGTGGCTACATATGATCATCTCTATTGTCTTACGAAGAAGTATACATGTGTGAGATAAATCTTGACTTTAAATCATTATCTTTGATATGATTGACTTTCTTTCCTATGTGGATTGTGTTGTGCTATCCTGTGTGGACGTGATCAAACTTGGGCTCGGATGTTGGAGCCGAACTAGAATTGATGACTTAGGTATATGTATGGGAATATACATAAGTAGTGCCGGATGTTACTTCGTGATTGTATCTTTCCTTTGTGTATTTTTCTTTTTGGATTCTGGGAGACCTTCGGGGGTCTCAGGGTCCCTACTGAGTAGCTTATACTCACCACTGCACAGGCTATGCCCGCACTACGTTGTGTTGGTTGCAGACGACGGACAACGCTGATCGTGGTTGAGGCACAAGGAGAAGGTCGGTACCTGGAGGGGGACCACTGGGCGGGGCGTACTCGGAGCGGACGACTGGACCTGAGGAGCTATGGAGGCTATCTGTACCCACCCTTCAGGTGGGACTACCAGTGGACAGCTCGACGTTGCAGCTTTACTTTTTAGTTGTTGTACTTCCTTTTTCATTTGTACTTTACTTTCAGTTTGGGTTTGTATTTTGGCCCACTTACTTTTCAGCACTTACTATTGTACCCAGTTTTTACTTAGTGTTTACTTATGCTTTCTTGCTCTGTGGTGTTTGTTTACTTTACAAAGGTAATGCCTTCCCTTTTTACTGGGAATTACGCCTTGGTGCTAGTCGCCAGCCCCTGGCCTATGGAAGGCGGGCTTGGGGTAGTCACGGCATGCGCCCCGAGGACGGGTCGTGACAAATTGGTATCAAAGGAGTTTGGTTCTACCACAGAACTCAGGAATCTAATCTTTTTTTATGTGAAGCAATAGTGTAAAGGGTATTGGGTGTGGTTATCAGTCCAGGGAGTCCAGTGTTGGTGTGGCGGCCGATGTATCCGTACACCAGGACCCTGACTTCTGATTTCTGACATAATGCACGAAAACATTGATTGCATGTGTGTTTCAAGTTTTCTTTGTGACTACTTTGTGCCAGCTCACCAGGTATACTGTTTGACCGTGGTGCACCTATTCCTTTTCAGGATGGCCCCACGATGGCAGCCAGCTAGGGTTCCGAGCATTGTCCGGGATGACAGCCCACCGAGCAACGAGGCCTCGGTACAGGGCCCTTTGACAGCAGAGGCACCGACGGTACCTCTACATGCCGAGCCACCGATGCTACCAGCCCCAGACGCTGACGATACACGTCACCTTAGTGCACTGCATGAGTTTTAGTGTCAGCGACTGCCCCAGTTCTGCGGGGAGACGGACCCTCAGGCAGCCGAGGATTGGTTGGAGGAATTTGTACGAGTTTTCAGGTTAGTGAGGACACCATCAGACCTCATGGTGATCCTCGCAGCGAGCCTACAGCATGCGGTAGCAGTCAGATGGTGGAGCTTGATGCTCTAGGTGCACGACGGGGCATCTCTCCTCTGGACGGACTTTGAGAACCTCTTCCACTCAGAGTTCTTCCCAGCCACCCTCCGTGCGGTGCGCATCCAGGAGCTTCTACAGCTGCGGCAGGGCAGCTTGACGGTCACCCAATACTCGACGAGATTTACAGATCACTCGCGCTATTCGACAAACATGGTACGGGACCCATTCTTTCGGTCCCGGACCTTCGAGCAGGGATTGAGGCAGGATATCAGGGCATCGCTGATCTCCCTCAGCATTTCAACACAGGAAGGGGTACTGGAGCGAGCCCTTCTCATCGAGAGCTTTCATGCGGAGTCTACACCAGCGGCGAGACCTACTGCAGGGCGACACATAGCAGATTCTTCTGCAACTGGAAGTCGAGCGATGACACATGGGTCCAGATAGACCAGACCCTCAGGCAGACAACCTCAGGACACTGGCTCAGAGGTGAGGGGCACTCAGCGCAGAGCCAGTCTTTCAAGAGGCAGACAGTGCTACACATGTGGCAGGTAGGGCCACATGGTTCGTGACTGCCCGACTCGCCGTATTGAGGAGCAGCAGACGGTTGAGGGACCACCCAGGCAGAGGCAGAGGGTCGACCGTGGCGGTCCACAGGGAGAAGGCGGACGAGGCAGAGGAGCTGGCCGAGCAGCAGGTGGTGTGTGATGCTTTGAGGCTCTACCACCACCACCCCCAGGAGGTCCACCCCGACCACAGGGAGCTGGCGGGCAGAGACAAGAACAACTCCAGGCAGCGGAGGCCTACGACCACGACGCACCAGAGATGATTCTAGGTACAATATGTGTCTATTCCACCCTTGCTACAGTTCTTATAGACACAGAAGCGAGTCATTATTTCATAGCCGTTTCCCTTGTTCGGAGCTCAGAGATTCCGACAGAGCCGTTGGCTCGATCCTTACGGCTAGAGACACCTACGGGAGCAGACTCGACGATTATGCACTGGTACCGACAGTGTGAGCTTACTCTGGGGGGAGATAACTTCGTCTGGGATCTTCTTGTAGCGACGTTGAGGCCTTACGACGTCATCTTCGGCATGGATTAGTTATCTACAGTCAATGCTCAGATTGACTGTATTAGGCACAAGGTGCAGTGTGTACGCACCGACGTGAGCAGGTTCACCTTCACTGGCGAGAAGGGAGCCTCGCAGCACAGGATGGACTCTCGTAGAGGAGAGGACAACCCATCACTCATCAGTTGGCTAGCCTCATCCTAGGAGCAGTTGACGTGCGAAGTCCTGGTTTTCCTGCAGTGGTGGATCAGTGTGCGGACGTTTTCCCCGACGACGTTCCAGGACTACCTCCTCGCAGAGATGTAGACTTTTATATTGATCTGTACCCCGGGACAACCTCGATATCCACCCCATCATATCGGATGGTTCCCGCCGATCTTCAAGAGCTACGGGTACAGTTGGAGGACTTGCATGGCAAGAGATTCATCTGACCCAGTGTTTCACACTGGGCTTCCCCGATATTGTTCGCCAAGAAGGCGGACGAGAGCTTGCGACTTTGTGTCGGCTATCGTAGCCTGAACCAGGTGACAGTGAGGAACAAGTATCCGCTATCGAGGATTGACAACCATTTTGATCAGCTCAAGGGAGCACGATGGTTCTTGAAGATAGAACTTAGATCAGGCTATCATCAGCTCAGAGTTTCGGACGAGGGCGTGCAGAAGACGACCTTCATATGTCGGTATGGCCACTATGAGTTCTTGGTTATGCCATTCGGCATAACCAATGCTCCAGTAGTGTTCATGGGCCTCATGAACAGGATCTTTCATCCATACCTTGATCGATTTGTCATGGTCTTCCTCAACGACATTTTGATATACTCAACGACTGAGGAGGAGCACGACTACCACTTGCGGGTTGTACTGGACACACTCCGAGAGAACCAGATTTATGGTAATCTCTCGAAGTGTCAGTTCTGGATACGCAAGTTCCACTTCTTGGGACACGTCATCTCTGAGGCGAGATTTTCAGTAGATCCTGCGAAGATCGAGGCAATGCTAGCTTGGGAGCCACCCAAGATCATGACGGAGGTGCGGAGTTTCTTGGTACTAGCTGGGTATTATTACAGATTTGTACCAGACTTCTCTAGAGTTGCGGCACCACTCTCATATTTGACGAAGAAGGGGAAACCCTTTGTGTGGTCAGACAGATGTCAGCAGAGCTTCTAGGAGCTAAGACAGAGATTGACCAGCGCGCCTATCTTGAGGCTACCAGAGGAGGGAGTTGGGTACGTAGTTTACTGCGATGCATCAGGGAACAGAATCGGATGTTTCCTGATGCAGACGCGGCGTGCGCAGATATCCTCCGGACAAGCACCTGATGGTTTCTTTTTAGGAGGAGAGAACAACTTTATTTTTAGAGGACGTACCTTGGTACCAGTTTCTTTACGGGAGGAGGTGCTGAGAGAGTTTCACACTTCCCCTTTGGCGGTACATCCTGGAGTGGCGGAGATGTACCAGGATCTCAGACGGCACCACTAGTGGCCGGGCATAAAGAAGGTTGTGGCTGAGTTCATTTCTCGATGCCTCACTTTTTAGTAGGTGAAGGCATAACACCAGGTACCAACAGGCTTGGTACATCCCTTGGAGGTCCGAGAGTAGAAGTGGGATGGAATATTTATGGACTTCGTGACTGGACTTCCATGCACTTCCAGAGGTCACGACTCCATTTGGGTGATTGTCGACCGACTCACCAAGTCAGCTCACTTCTTACCCATCAGAGAGCAGGGCTCAGTGGAGAGCTTGGGATGTCTCTACGTTCAAGAGATTGTACAGATTCATGGTGTTCCATCATCTATCATCTCCGATCGAGATGCTCGCTTTACTTCCCGATTTTGGAAGGGGTTGCAGGAGGCGTTCGGGACGCAGCTACGTTTGAGCACCGCCTTTCACCCTCAGACGGATGGTCAGATGGAGAGGACCATTCAGACTCTCGAGGACATGCTCCGTGCATGTGTCCTTGACTTTGGTCGCAGCTGGGAGGACCACCTACCCTTTGTGGAGTTCGCGTACAACAACATCTACCACTCCACCATCAGGATGACACCTTACGAGGTGTTGTAAGGCCGACCTTGCAGATCTCCTCTGTGCTGGACAGACCCTGGGGAGTCAGCACTTGTGGGACCGCAGATGGTCTAGGCCACGACAGAGAAGGTCCAGGTCATCCAGGAGCGGATGAGGACATTTCAGAGTTGGAATAAGTCTTATGATGACCGGAGGCGGAGGCCACTAGTGTTTGAGGATGGCGACCACGTCTTCTTGCGGGTCTCACCTCAAAGTGGATTACGGAGATTTGGCCAAGGCGGCAAGTTGTCTCCACGCTTCATCGGACCATTACAGGTCCTCAGTAGGATTGGCGAGATGGCTTATCGCCTGGCTCTACCACCTCAGTTGCACCGGGTGCACGACGTCTTCCACGTATCTCAGATGAGGAGGTACTTGCATGACCTGACGCATATCATTGACCATGGGGAGCTGGACATTGATGATGGGGCGACTTTTGCGGAGGTCCCGGTGAAGATTGAGAATCGATAGGAGTGGGTCCTACGTGGATAGTCAATTCCTCTAGTGCGCATCAGATGGAAGAACGGGAACCTTCAGGAGAGCACTTGGGAGCGGGAGGCTCAGAAGCGTGCTCAGTACCCACATTTGTTTCCCTAGTTATTGATGTATCTTTACGGGGACGTAAATCCCTGAGGTGGGAGTAATGTAAAGACCAGTAAAAATCAAGGGATTTTTTTTCTTAATTTTATTTTAGATTTTACAAGAATGTATTTTCTGACAGCACCTAATTCTGTGGCCCGGTGTGCCCGGAATCATTTTCTGAAGTTTAGCTCAGGTACGTTCAGTGAATGAACGAGCGGGTTTTTCTAACTTTTGAACCGGTGCTCAGAATCGAATTCTGAGGGCACCAATGGAATCGCATCACCAGTAATTGCTTAGAAACACCTTTTCTGGAGTTGTGTTTCCTCGGGTGTGGTTTTTAAATTTTTGTGTTAAGTAAAGGAATAAAATAAAAATGGTGCGACCAATTTTTATTTTACTTAAAGTTGTTTAACCTAAGCTATGTGATTGGAGTGGGACCCACAATATCCTACCCACTAGGTAGGATATTTGTGAGATGGGGCCCACACGATCCCCACCGATTCTTTCAAATTCCTCAACCCCCTTTTAATTAAGGTAACGCACCCGCACCCCTATTATGTGGAAGTCAACCCTTGCGTTTTTCTATTTACGAAACGCCTCAATTAATTTGGGCGGGTTAAATGTTGCAATTAATTCATTTTATTTATTTCTTCATTTTTGTTTTTCAAAACGCATGGATTGGGAAATAAAATAAGGCAAAATATTATTTTATTAAGGGTTGATTGGGTTGTGAGAGGCTTGGGAGAATTTTCTCAAGTTCTTGAAGTTCTTCTTCCTCGACGAAGAACGTGAAGAACGCGAAGAACGCCGACCACCGACGAAGGTCAATAAGAATGCCAGATCCACGAAGATCGACGATGTGACACAGACGAATCTTTTTTCCATGACATGACGATCCTCCTTCCGTGATGCCTCCTTCCGTGATGTGCAATCCCATGATGAGCCTTCGTTCAACTATGCTCGAGGTAGGGGTTTATTTTAATTGTTTGTTCGTGAATACTTCCACCGCCATTCTTCATTTAAATTTGAGCCACTTGATATCACAATAACGGGAGGAGGTCAGACCGCACGAACACGGCCGACCCTCCTCCCCCTTGTTTGTTTGATTTTTTTGTGGCTCGTGTGAGGCGGCGCGGTGCCGTTGCACCATGCGGAAGATATGAGATTTGGGAGAAGAAGAGTGGCACCGTCGGGCCGCGCCGTTGAAGTCGAACAAGGCGGGGCGCCGTCGCGCCGCACCGTTGAAGTCGAACAAGGTGTGGTGCCGTCGCGCCGCGCCGGAGAACCACCAAAGCACCGCGGTTAGAGTGGGGCTGCTGCAGAGGGGCGCGACGCCATCGTGCCGTGCCAGACTGACCAAGGCCACAGCCATAAGCCGCGGTGGAGCTGGGGGACGGGACCGCCCCGATCCCGTGGCCGCAGCAGCCGGTCGGCCGGAGCAGGCCGACCGGTTAGGGGGAAGCGCCGGGGGTCGTAACCCCCGACTGGCTAGCTGGAGCGGTCCCCCCGCGTGGGGGCCGCAGTTTCACAATGCAGGGGGCAGCGCCCCCCCCCCCCCCCCCCTTCATCGCTTTGCCGTTACGGCCGAGCCGCCTGGCCGAGCTGGCCAGGCCGGGCTGCGCCCAGGCCGAGACGGGCCGCACCCAGGCCGGGCCGGGCCGCACCGGCCATGCCCCGCCCACCGGTCCGGGTTGGACCGTGCCCGAACCCCCTAATACTGGACCTCTCACGGTCTTTTGCCCATAACTTGGGCTGTAGAACTTCGATCGACACACCGTCAGCTGCGATGCGATCCTTGGATCAAGACGGTCATTTCGGTATATTACACTCATGGTTTCAGAGAACTTTGGGTTCATCTGGGTTGGTTCGTACACGAAACCAACCAGGCCCTCGGAGCGGAAACGCCTATAACTTGAGCTTCGGACATCTGATTGACGTTCCGTCAACTTTGATGGTTTACTCTAAGTGATACGGACCTTTTGGATTACTCCGATCGAGGTTTGGACATAGTTGGAGTACGGTCAGGTTGGTTTTGACTTAAAAACCAACCGGGCCCCTGGGACGAAAAAACCAATAACTCTCAGACCAGACGTCTGATTGACACGCCGTCTGTGACGTTGAGTTACTGTTGATGATACGGAACTTTTGGATACATCAACTTTGGACTATGTGTCAGTTGATGTATCAGCCCCTCGGCTCGTGGAGCGGACCCTCCCGAATGCGCTTGTTGTGTGCGGGAACCCTAGAGCTGGCTGTGACTGCGACAACGATGAAGACTGTACAGAAATCCTCCATGGATTCGACGGTGATGACTACAACACTCAGTGATCCTACATGGATTAGTGCTACCAATCCTGTGTGGGTCAGATCCTGTGTGGGTCAGTGCTCAGCGGTCCTGTGTTGGCCAGCGCCTACAGATCCTGTGTGGGTCCGATCTTGTGTGGGTCATTATGGGGGTTAGTACCTATCGATCCTATGTGGGTCCGACGGCTTAGATTAATCAGTGGCTACATCTGATCATCTCTATCGTCTTATGAAGAAGTATACATGTGTGAGTTGAATCTTGACTTTCAATCATTATCTTCGATATGATTGACTTGATTTCCTGTGTGGATTGTGTTGTACTATCTTGTGTGGACGTGATCGAACTTGGGCTCAGATGTTGGAGTTGAACTGGAATTGATGACTTAGGTATATGTATGGGCATATACCTAAGTAGTGTTGGATGTTACTTCATGATTTTATCTTTCCTTTGTGGATTATAATTTGTGGATTATCCTTTGTGGATTCTGGGAGACCTTCACGGGTCTCAGGGTACCTACTGAGTATCTTATACTCACCCTTGCACGGGTTATGCCCGCACTACGTTGTGTTGGTTGCAGACGACGGACAACACTGATCGTGGTTAAGGCACGAGGAGCAGGTCGGTACCCGGAGGTGGACCACTGGGCGGGGCATACTCGGAGCGGACAGCTGGACTTCAGGAGCTGTGGAGGCTATCTGTACCCACCCTCCAGGTGGGACTACCAGTGGAAAGCTCAACGTTGCAGCTTTACTTTTCAGTTGTTGTACTTCCTTTTTCAGTTGTACTTTACTTTCAGTTTGGGTTTGTATTCTGGCCCACTTACTTTTCCGCACATACTATTGTACCCAGTTTTTACTTAGTGTTTACTTCTTCTTGCTTTCTCTGTGGTGTTTGTTTACTATACAAAGGCAATGCCTTCCCTTTTTACCGGGAATTACGACTTGGTGCTAGTCGCCAGCCCCTGGCCTATGGAAGACGGGCTTGGGGTAGTCACAGCACGGGCCCCGAGGATGGGTCGTGACATCAATAGTCTTGATAGTTTGGATAATAAATCCAAAACTTTATATGTTGAACATTTCATAAGTTCCTTTAATAATTTTGGCCAATTATTATGATGTCGATATCTATCAAAATACATTGTCATCAATGAGTTTTAAAAGCATTCATAGAAAATATATCATCAACAACATTTGATTGAGATCTCATAATTTTTTGTGGTACTAGTGTCACTTAAGGGACAATATCTAAAAGATATAATGTTGTCGATATATTCAATTTCCTCTTCAAGGGAAAATATATTTATTGCTTTCTACTCATGATGAACAATGATTTTATATAATCATTTCAACCACACATCAGGTGTGTATAATCAGACTATTGATTTCCAACACTTTACATCCATGTATGTGTTGTGAAAATCATGAAAATGGTTCTAAAAGACCATATAATATATGATACTTGATATTTCATTTAATCAACATGAATAGCATGAAATGTATACTCACAAGCAGAAAATAACATATGTGATCATTTAGTGGATGCATCTTTCATATAGATGGATCACATGGTAGGTGGGCACGCCCAAATATACTTCTTCATAAGTATATGGGAAATTTATTTCCATAATAGATGCTAATGATATAAATAATTTACCTCAAAAATGGGTACCTCATGGTAAATTATCATATAGGGGAATTCATAATTACTTAATGATAATAAATTCACTGATAATTTTTTAGACATGCATCCATTAAATAAATTCATCATTCTCCCCCTAAAGTATGTCTAATATGATATAAATAAATCGATGCTCGTGTATACTTGAATTAATATCTTTCATTATAATTGATCCCAGATGGCCTAAATCATCATGTCATATATTTGAAGTGTCTGAATCAGTAAACTTCTGGTTTACCATTATTGATTATATTTTACATAAAAAATTCTTTATAATCACTTTTATGAATGCTTGTTACATATCAAGGTACCTCTTTTGTCTTCATATGATATTCATTTTCAATAATATCATTCATATATCTCATTGAGACTTTGGATATAACAAAGAATTAAGAATTTTTACTACCAGGTAGGAATATATTCTCTTTTATGGAGCTGTTTATTAATTTTCACTACAGGTAAATGTACTTATATGATCATATACTAATGCATATATGAGTTATTTTTATGCATTTAATCAAAATAATATTTGTAAATATTTTGCTTCAAGATGAGAGCATATAAGATCTCCAGGATATTTCATTGTGAAAACTCATATTTATCATTATAATTTCCACTTATGGTGGTTGATGAATTCATAATATAATAATAATAGGTTAGGCCCATCACAAAGAAGATTATTGCATAATTTAGAACTTCTAAGGAAAATATTTTAGAACTTTGGGCCCAAATATTATTTTACAATACATTTACCTAGGATAGGAGCCCCCACGTCTTTTGAAGCTAGTGAATGTGGTAGCGAGAACCAATGTGGAAGAATCTTCTGGATTCACGACACACCTTATCACCATTATAATTCATAAAAAACATTCAATTTATCAAATGAAAGATAAATCATTTGATCAAACCTCATCAACTCTCAAATATTCATGATAGCATAAATCATAAATAAATCATGAGTAATTTCATTTGCTTCAAGGAATGAGATATAGTAATTAATACTACATTCAAATCAGGGAATTCATTCATTCATCGGATTTCACAATCCATGAATGATGATTTATTATTTATCAATAATGATCATCCTATATAAAATATAAATTTTATTGATTTTTAAGATCATTTCTTTAACCACTTCATGTGGTAAAATCATTTTCATAATATATATCAGATTATAAAAACTATGTAATTCAATCATTTCATTTATGAATTATATGAACAACAAAATCCACTTCAGGGGATATATGAATTACATGAGATGATACTGATAATGCATAAGAACATGATAAATAATAATGTTTCCCTTGATATTGTTGCTGTGGAAACAATAAATGATAAATAATGATATTCTTCAATATAATGTGAAAGGACATTATTTTCATATCATGCTTCAGGGATGCAATATTTTATAAATATCAATAAAATTCATTATGCTCTTTAAATATTTACTATCATCAAACCACTTCTGTGGGTTATATTTTTATTATTTTTTATAAAAAAATACAACACAATGATCATTCGAAAGACATCATATTCATCTTGAACTTGCTTTATAATAAAAATTTGGTATATTTTCATTCACTTAGGGGAATGAATAAATAAATTTCATTAAATATTTTCATTCACTCCAGGGAATAGAATAAAATTATTTGTTCGAGTTTTATTGTGTCTTAAAGACAATTTCATGAATATTCAATTCAGCAATTTCATCAATTTCATCCACTTCGAGGGATTAATAAATATAAAATATATTTATTCTTGTTCATCAAGAATATTTAATTTATCTAAAACATTTTATAAGAAATAAAAGAAAGCGAAAAGAAATAAAACAAATATATACAAATATTTAAAGTAAACATCATCTCCATCATGAACCTTTATATAGTATAATCAAACATGAAACCTTCAAGGTGAACAATGAATAAGAGATATGAAATTTCATGGTTCATGGAGTGATTAGAGAACATTGGATCAACGTACGATAGGTACACGATGATCATAAAACTTCGTCTCGATGTACGACGGGTACACGATGTTCATCAAACTTCAGCTCGACATACGACAAGTATGCGATGTTCCTCAAACATTGACTCTATATATGAGGGGTATGCGATATTCATCAAACATCGGCTTGACATACAACGGGGACACGATGTTCATCAAACTTCATCTCAACCTACAACGGGTACATGATGTTCATCAAACATCATCTCAACGTACGGCGAGTACGTGATGTTCATAAAACTTCATCTCGACGTATGAGGGGTACATGATGTTCATAAAACTTCATCTTGACATAAAAATGGTACACAATGTTCATCATTAAACATCTTGATTTATGATGGGTACACTATTTTCATCATTCAACAGCTCTACGTACGATGGGTACGCGATGTTCATCATTCAATAGCTCGACATACGATAGGTACATGATGTTCATCATTCAACCACTTCTGGTGGTATAGTTTTTTATACATTTGATAAATGTTGTTTTTCTCGACATCTACTATATTCTTTATTAATAAAACACATTCTCTCCAAGAAATGAAGTGAAATTTGTCAACAGTGAGTCATTACAGCTCTTCAGGAGCTCATTATTTTTCCCGCAACAAAAGATTAAGAAAATCATATATTATTTTCAGATTTATAAAGAGGGGGAAAATAAATGTAAAAATATCTTAAATATAAAATAAGGTTCAACTTTTGACATAGCTCCTCAAATGAGTGGAGTCAATGTGCATACAAAAGAGTATGTCAAAATAAGAATGTTTATAAAAACATGTGACATACCTTTTTCCTATGAGATTTTTCTTATGCCGATGATAGGGATGATGACAGTGACGTCATGATGCACAATTTTGAGAAGACAATCGTGCTGATAATGTGTTGTGAAATTGATCGAACGCTGATTGAAACTGTGAAGCATTTCAAAACCGAAAATTTAAGATCGATCATAGGCGAAGGGCATCATTGAGAAAAAAAAATGTCAAATTTACGTATGACAATGATAATAACAAATGGAAATATAAATAGAAAATAAATACAATAGAGAACACAATTCAGAGCCAAAATTCCATACCATTTCATTAACATGTCTCCATATTTATAGAGTACATGAGATCTAATCCAACGGTGAGAATATGAAAGGTTGGCCATTAAGAGGGGAATTAATTGGGAATTGAGGATTCATCATTATTTTCATAATTATGACATCCATTAATAATGTTTCATAACAATATATATATAAAGATGAAAAAATAAATATATATTTGTGTGTGTGTTCGCGCGCTCACGTGTGTAAATATGTATAAATACATATAAATATGTATTATATATAAATACACATAAATAAATATAAATATCTATAAATATAATTAAATTCATAAAAATGTATATACGTACAAACACACACATAATTAAATATAATTATATATAAATATATAAAAATATATATGTAAACACATATAGTTATATGTAAATATTTATGTATTGATATTCGTATAAATATATATATATACCCAGATGAATGCACATAATTGGTCATGTTGTTTTTAATAAAAATTAACAACTTTTTTTAAAATAATCACATAGCAGAAGTTTTAATGACCATTTCTAATTATTCGGTTATTAAATTTTTTTAAAAATATATATTTAATTTTTATTGGGTTGGGTAGCCCATCCAGCCCAAGCCCAGCCCAACCCATGACCCACCTCATGGTCTAACCCATGGCCCAATTGACCCAACCCCATTATCCAACCCCACCCAACCCATGACCCACATGAATTCCATAATATGTTACAAGATGTTAGGATTTCAACCCTAAAGCCCTACCTCATATTCCAATGACTTTACCACTTACCTAAAATCTTCATCTGTTAATTATAATGACATAATAGTTAATATACATATATATATATATACATTTAAATTCATGAAAATACAAATATATAAAAACATACACACACAGAAAAACATAAATACAAATAAATACAAATATATTTAAATATATATTATATATATACATGCATAAATACATATAAATATATGTAAATTTGAAAAAATGTATATAAATATAAATATAAATATAAATATATATACATATATATAAACATACAAATATATGTATATATATATATGCACCCACATAATATATATATATAAGTATATATAAATATGTAAATATATACATATAAATAAATATAAATATACATCTAAAAAATATTTATAAATAAATAAATATATATACATATAAATATCTACAAATATAGATAAATATATATATTCTCAAGACAACACAAACCATGGGTTAGAGCCCATGGTCCCGAAATTTATTGAAAGTAAAATAACAACAAAGTACATGAGGAAATGGGATATGAAGGTCCATGAAAACCACTACTACAAAGAGAAAAGTATATTATTCATCTATGGGAACAACCACCACCTCTACCTCTCAGGTGAAGACCCCTATTCTTGGTTTTGGGCGGTCACCATGTCTCATCATCCACTCGAGAATCAATATTGTCATCTAGTGGGGTAGGATACTCAAGGGGATGGGGATCTTGTTCTCCAGCTAGACCTATGCCCTATAATGATACTTTCAAATCAGTGATTCTCCTTGCATTGACAGTCTCAGTTCCTAAGGATTGTCCTTCAACTCGAATAAATATTTATAAATACATATAAATGTGCATAAATGCATATAAATATGCATAAATACTTTTAAATATCTATACATATAAATAAATATAAATAAAGTTACATAAATATATATGTATGCATGCATGCATGTTTGTATATATATATGTATATAAATACAAACATACATACATAAACACATATAAATACACACACACACATAAATAAATATACATATCTATAAATATAAATAAAGGTATATATATATAAAGATGCATAAGTACATATATATGTGTGTGTGTGTGTGTTTAAATAAGTGTAAATACATATATATATACATATATAATACAAATATACATAATACATATAAATATATATATATATAATTAAATTCACAAAAATGTATATAAGTATAAACAAACTCATAAGTAAATATATTTATAAACACCTATAAATATATATATATATATATATATTCATATAAATATATATATACCCATATAAAGGTGCATCATTGGTCCTGGTTTCAGGACCTTAAAAGGCACCATAATGTTCCTTATCACATGATGGTTATTTTTGCATCAAACACCCATTAATTATATAAGGACACCTATGCCCCCCATTTTCAGGATCAATTATATAGTGCAAAGGAGAAAGTATCATAAACATCTGAGCATATGGAATCTACGCCCAGGCCTCAAAAACTTCCCACCTGGACACCCCATTTATTTATATCTAGCCTAAATAGATTACCCAAAAGACCCATCTGACACTCTTTAACCCAAATCAACCCACTATTGAGTCACATTTAAAGGAGCCATGATGGTCTTAGATGAATGACCTTAAAAGGAACTCTGATGGTCCTTATCACATGAACTTAAAAGGAGTATCATTAATCATGGCTAGACAAACTTAAAAGGCACCATGATGGTCCTAGTCACATGATGGTTAATTGGGTTCCAAGATTCCATTTCCTATATAAGGACCCTTAGACCACCCATTTTAAGGACCAAGTATATAGTGCATGGGAGAAAGTATCAACCAAATTTTAGTGTAAGGAATTCATGATCAGGCCTCCCAAAGTTCCCACATGGGAACCCAGTTTTCTCAGGTCCTTTAATTAGGATAAAGAAATTTTTTAAATGACCTAGCTCAAGCTCTTTATAGTTTCTTCACCCCTTTGACAATTTAGTCTAAATGAGATGGAATAGTCTCTAAAAATTATAATTTTAGAAATTACTAAATGTTCAATTCAAAATCGGTGCGGCCCTTTATTTTTTCTTGACCATGATATGTTTTTAAGTGGAAAATAAGCATGTTATTATTAAAGTTATAATATAATGATATAGTTCATGAAAAATAGAAATATTTTTTTTGAAAGAAATAGAGTATCATAATGATATTACTTAAGGTATTGGATTACTTATAAAAATA
Organism: Viscum album; assembly: GCA_963277665.1. Taxonomy (NCBI): domain Eukaryota; kingdom Viridiplantae; phylum Streptophyta; class Magnoliopsida; order Santalales; family Viscaceae; genus Viscum; species Viscum album. The sequence continues at coordinate 1,050,486,552 of OY728146.1, read as the reverse complement.
TAATGCTCTATGAGCACGGCAACATATTCAAGTTTAGATCATGACATAATCATAGGAGTAAGACTTATGAGTGTTCTTATTGAAATGGATCCGATAAATATTGATAGAATCTAAAATGGCTATCATGAAAAATGGGTTATCTTGAGTGGAAACGATCTTGGTTTATATGAAATATTTTTCCATAAGACCACCACAAACAGGTAATTCCACCACACTATAGTCTTCCCAGAGAGAAAAAGCTAAAATAAAATGGATTTTACTTAAAATAGATTCATTAAACATTTTGATTCTGACCAAAATGGTTGTGGTCTTCCCCTTGTAATGTTTTTTAACTTAGGTGTAGATAAAGACATGGTCAACATCCTAAAAACCATGATGTGAAAAATTTTAAAGAAAATTTACCTTTTGTAAAAATTCTTGAAAACCACCATTGATGAGGGTCCATCAGAACCACACTAAATTGACAAATAATTAGGTAGAGGAATATCTTGAAAAAAGGGATAACGAACTAAGTTTCGATGGTGAGTAATCCAAAAAAAAAATAGATTCATTATGGGGAGGAATTGAATTATACACAACATGGATCGAACAATAATAATTATAAAAAAAAATTCCAAATAAATATTTCAAGGATATAATTCATAAATCATTATATATCACCAATAAGAAATTTTTGTATCCATGTGGAGAGAATAAACCTTATAAAATGTGGTATGAAAATATTTCTACATTGAAATACATTCGAGTCTTTGGAAAAAATGTTTTATCCTCAACAAATAGAAGAATAAAAAGATTGAGTCTCATTGGGATAGAGGTATTCTCCTTGGATATTCATCCAAAAGAAAATAATACAATTTCTAAAATATAAGGATTAGGAAAATTATATAAAATAAAGATGCCTCTATTGCACAGACTAAGTAGAAATCAAAAAATAGTGAGCATATTATTTAGTAAAACAATGATTAAACATCAGAAGATAGTGATGTTGAAATGAGAAATATAGGGGGAGCACATGGATCTGAGGTAGAATCAAAATAAGAAACCAATTATGAGTAAAATATAGCAGGTTCATTATCTATGGAAATAGAAAGAGGAAGGGATGAAATCACATTGTAGAATATTATTAGTTACCATAAAAGTTCATAGGAAACTCAAATAAAAAAGAAACCACAATAAAAATATCTTTTATATCAAGTAGAGCTTAAATATTTTGAAGATACATTACATGATGAAAAATAAGTCAAAGTTATACATGAGGAACTTATCCATATTGATAAAAATGAGACATGATAAATTTTTATAAGGATGGAAGATAAAAATATTATTTGAACCAAATGGGTGTTCCATAACAAACTCAATAAAGACAATGAAGTTCCTCAGAACAATGAATAACTAGTGTGAAAGGGATATTAAAAAATTTAAGTCATTAATGTGGATGGGACATTTCCTCCCATATCTCAGTTAGAAACCATCTAACATTTATTGGATTTATCGATGAAAAAAATTTAAAATCAACCAACTGGATGTAAAATATATATTTCTCACTAGATTCCTTAAATAAGAAATTTATATTTTGAAACTAGATGGGTTTTTTTAGATAAAGATCATATTGAGAAAAATGAGACATGATAAATTGTTCTAAGGATAGAAGATAAAAATATTATTAGAAGCAAATGGGTGTTCCATAAAAAACTCTATAAATATAGTGAAGTTACTCAGAATAATGAATAACTGGTATAAAAGGGATATTCAAAAATTGAAGTCACTGATGTTGATGAGACATTTTCTCCCATATCTCGGTTAGAAACCATCCAAAATTTATTGGATTTATCGATGAAAAAAATTTAAAATCAACCAAATGGATGTCAAATCTATATTTCTAACTAAATTCATTAAATATGAAATTTATATTTTGAAACTACATGGGTTTTCTTTCGGATAAAGATGAGAATAGGTGCTCCGGTTGAATAATGTTTTTTTATTGGATGAAGAAAGAACTTATGGAATCATATTCAAGGATGGATAAATATCTTAGAAATATTGATTTTTCATAAGTTTGAGTCAATTATAATATATACATAAATAAGAAGGGTGATTAATGAATATTTGTACTCATATATATTAATGACATATATTTTTTAATAATTAAATGAACCCCACCACAAGATATTTCTGAAACATAAGAGGTGTGAGTTTGAGATGTCTATGATTGTTTAGTTAATCATTTTACTTGGTTTATAGGTGACTCAAAGAAGGTATGGTACATTCATTTCACAATAAAAATATTCCAAAAAGGTTCCCAAGAGTCTTGGAATAGAATATTATAGACTAATGAAATATTTAACCACTACTCGAATAATGTTTTCAAAATATGATGATGGAAGTGAGGTTAATATCATAATGTATAGAAAAATAATCAGAATTTTTTTTATTTGATATAAAAAATACTATAAATAATTTTTTCCACATATAAAGACACATGGTACCAATTTTTTCCTAAATATATCCACATTTTAGTTGTGAAGATGATACTTTAAAATATCAAAATAACATGGACATTATGTTATTTTATCACAAATAATCCAAGTAAGAGTTATTGGTATATACTAATTAACATTTTGTAGGTTTATTAAATGAAAAAAAGTTAACTTTAAGTGGTGATTTATATAATGGAAGTTCATTCATTTCTTGTATGAGTAAGAATAAAGAGTTAATTTCTTTAAGTATCATGGAAATTGAATGGATCACTTCTAATCAAGAATATACTCAATTGATATGGATGAAAAATAACTTGAAGATGTTGGAATTGATGTGAAATCAACTATTTCAATAATGTGTGAAAACTTTAGTGCTATAAATATAAGAAAAACTATTTTCCATCATTATAGTACAAAGAACATAAAGATCAAATATTATTTTATTAAAGAGAATGTTGATCAAGGGTTGAACAATTTGGAGTTTGCATCAACCCAGGATCATATTGTTGACATTATGATAAAGGTACCAACCCAAGAATATTTTTAAAGTCATCGGTTGGATCTTGGAATAATTCCAACCCCCTCCAACTAGAGTATTTAGAAAGGGACGCCCAATCCTTTATATGAATTTATACTTTTATCATGGAATGATTTATCTCATGAACTTAATGCTTGAATTTATAATTCTATCTTGTGAAATTTTAAAGAAGTGATCATTGGGTTTACTGATAGGGGGAAGATCTCAAGTTGTTCTTATTGGTATAGAGAGGCCATACGTATGTTAAGATGATGTATTTGAGAACTTTTTAACTTCAATCTTATTTCTCACAACAAACTTGACTCATGTGAGTTTAGTGCTGGTTATTAGTAAATCATTGATACATTGTCTGAATGAAAGTGGTTTAGATTCTGTTTATATTTAATATCTTGTTTATTATGATGTTTTTTGATGACATTAGGTTGAATTAGTCATTGAAATAGTTTTTGAGTTATTAAAAAACATGAAAGAGGATATTGTTGGAAAAAATCCCATGAAAATTCTTCTTTTGTAGTATTTAGTGACAAGACTGATGGAGAAACTTCAAAAGTGTCTAATAAAAGGATGAATAAATACTATAGAGTTTTAGAATCATCTAGAGTAATTCTGTCTATAGGAAATAATTCAAATTGTGTTGGGACTAAAGTTTTTACATCTCCTCAATAATATCATAAGGATTCATTATTCCGTGAAGAGAATAGTTTATCCATAGAGGTAAATTTGTTAGGTTCCTTGATAACATCATAGGTTTACATCATTACACAAAAGGAAACATCACACAATGACTGATGTTTATAATGATATTTCTGAAAAAATTGAAATTTATGTAAGATTCATCAAACAATAACTTAAGATTCACTCAAAATTGGAGTCATCTATTTAGGATTAACATTTGATATGTATCGTGACCTAGTAGGTCATGCTGTTATGGAAAAAAGGTGTATTTTAATGAATTTTTCTAGGCATGGATTTTGATGAAAATAGATGTTCCTCACTATAATAGAATCTAGGTGGATTTTTCTGATTCTCCTAGGTGAGGCACATATTTTGAAGAAATATAACACTCCATGATATTTTCTTTTTTAGGTTTTATGGGTATTCCCAATAGATCCTTGCATCATAAAGTAGTTGGTCATGTTCTGACATATTTGTGAATCAATATGGATTTAGTGGTACATGAATTGATTTATGGGGAGTTCAAAATGAGATATCAAGTGTCTTTCTTAGATCATTTTTTGACTGAAGGTCATGCTGTGAATAACGATACCATTATATGAGTGGGAGATTTTTTAGATTTTTTGGATTGATATTTCTGGCATATAAAATGTATTATACCATTTAAAAAGTATTTTCATTATAACGGTGTATGATAGTTTTTGATAAAAATAAGAGGAGAAATATTTTTAAAATACGGTGAATATTTTCATTGAAGAGGATAGATAATATTGCAGTATAAAAGATAAGATTGAAAGGGAAAAATGATAATTCTAGAGTAAGTGTTGAAAAAAGTGAGATAGAGAAGAGAAGATAATATAGGCCAATAACTAGAAATAAATAATAGGTAATAATGGATTCTAAGAGGTCATATCACTGAAGATATTAAAAAGTTCTTAAAGTGAAAGAGGTTTAAGGAAATTTGTACACCATGAAGGTGTAATTCCATTTCATTGTTTGTAAAAGAGAAATGGAGCACTCATGGAGCAATGAGTTCCTTGAGTTATCAAGAGTAGTGAACTTTTTTATTTTTTATTTTTGAGGGTTGTAAACCGAGATGATTAGTATGTATACATTGAATTGTAAAATAATAACACTTAGTGTTTCCGAACATCGATAAATATTTAGTGTGTGATACTTGGATTAACCTAATTTGATTGAACCAAGTAAAAATATTGTGTCCTTATTTTTTTTTGAGATTTATCACTTCATAATCAGTTTGAGTAAGAGATCATTACTAAGAACAAATAGAATAGTCTCATTATGAAGGGTTGAAAGGAAATGAATGATGTACCCTGATTCACCCCCTGTAAGGGTATTTAACTTACTTAAGAGAAACAAATTTATTTTTGTTTAAAAAATGGAGTGATATTGTAGCATAATAGGTTTTGGATGATGCTCATATTATGATTGGATCTATGTTATCCCCTCCAAAACCCATCAAATACTCCACTCACCATAGATAAAAGGTACTAGTTTCTACCTTATGGGTTGATTAGTGATATCATGTTCACCCTAGAGGTAAGATTTCTACATCACTATAGAGAGTTATTCCCTCTTGACACCGATGAAATCATTTTAACTAGAGAGAGAGGTTTGGTTTTATACCTCATATATAATTACACAGGTATTTATAGAATAATAATTTTTCATATCTATTAATATTTATGAATAAGATATTAATTTTACAATAGAGGGGACATTTTTTCTGATAGCATACTTGACCCACAATAATTGGTTTCTTAGAAATCTTACATTTCACAAAACATTGAGTTATACCGAAAAATAATACAATAATATTATTATTATTTTAAATAGTAGTTAACGCCTAGCAATTGGAATGGTAGAAATGAATAGTATCAATTGAATTTTGAAATATGGTTTACACATGTTTAAATAATTATTAATTGGTTACCAAATTTATTAGAAATGGAAATAAAAATCAATTGAATTCAAAGGATGTGTTTTTATGAAAACCTATTTAAATAAAATAATTGAGTTTATAAAATTGTATCACTATTTATGGATTTTTAGTTAATGAAAAATATATGTTATATATTTAATGTAATATTTTAAATTCATCTTATATGTTTTCTAGATATTATATAAGAATAAATTCAATTTTTTTTGGATAAATGAAGTATTTTTCTAATAAAACAGTTTTACCACCTTTTGATTGATAAACCTTTTAAAATATATTTTTTGAAACATTTATACGTTCTATTTGAAAAAATAAACTTCTTCTTTAGATTATGGACATAAAATTTTACTTTGGATGAACCTTTTATATTTTTCTGATAACTATCATGTTTTGATGAATAGTAAAAACACGCTAAATTTTAATTGAAAACAACTTTTTCCATCAAGATTTTTTATATGGTTAAATAATTTTTTTAATTATTTTAAAGTATAAATGGAATATTTTTTTATCATTTAATATAATGTTAGTTATTGGAAGTAATTTAATATTAAAATTAGACATAAACACATGTCATTCTTTTGATAGTTTTTACTTCTTAAAAACCCACTTTTTGGTTTTGACAATGAGAATTAATTTTAAATTAATTTCGGAAAATCATGTGGTTTAAATTTAGAAAAATCAATTCCATATTTTTAATAAAAATTTTAAAATTTTGTTAATGAGTATTTTTTATTTTTTGACATTATGAATAGTAACTTCAGTAATTATTTTATTTACCATGGTTAAAGGTTAAATATGGTAAATAAGGGTAACGAAATAATATTATAATAATATTAAACTACCCTAACACATATCGTAATCCTATTGGATGAGATATTTATGACCATGGTCATAATTGGGTTGATTTTGGGACCCCATGGAGCCACTTGGATGTGAAAATGACATTTTATACGAATTAATTTAAAGTAAAGCGAAATATAACATAAAAACATATCTTTCACTAAAACAATTTTAATATGGGGTTATATAACCGATATATTTGACTATAAATTTTAATTATAAATATAAAAATATTTTGTTTATCATTGTATTTTATTTATAAATTTTATACATTAAATAAATAAATTTAATTATGACATAATGATGATGAAATGATTGATTCATTAATAAAAAATTCAAATAAATGATATTATAAATATTAAAATAAATGTATTTTGATTATTTTGTTGTCAGAAACTAATTTTTTGGATTATATTGACATATTAGTTTTGATTTAATGACTTTTTTAAAGGAATTAGGTTGTTATGAATTTTTAAAAAAGTCATTTATGAATAGTGTCCAAAATTGACATAATTCATAACATAAAACATAAAATAGTATATTAAATGATATTAAATTCTTAAAAATCTAAAATTTGTCCAAATTGTTAATACAAGACCAAATATTTCAAAAATTACTTTTTTCTGGGTCTTTGGATATGATATGGTAATTACATTAACCCACAATGTGTAAATAACATGATATCACTATATGATTAAAAATGGTAAAAAAAGCGTTAAACAAAAAATATAAGGATAAAAAAATATTAAAAACTTGTCTAAAAATTATTGGGTGATGGGTATTATAACCAAAATCATATTATATTCTAATTAAATGTGTTTTGGACCATTTTTTAATCAAAATTGAATTTATAATAAATTAGTATTTCTAGACTTTCCTAAAGTGCCCCTCCTCCCTCTTATAAAAGGTTACCACCTCTACTCACATAAATCACACATCTCAAGCCCCTTGGATCATCAAAATTATTCCCAAATAATCTCAAAAAATACACCCCTTCCTCCTAGAATCCTTACCTTGGGAAGAAGGAAAATAAAGAAATCCTTTTGGCTCAAATCAAAAGAAGTTACCCGATTTAAAGGTAACGTCTTCTCACATGTTCTTTTCTTTTATTTTACTTCTACACTACCTATGATATTTTTATTATTTTATTACATAAAAACACCAGTATCCTCCTTATACTAGGATTTTTTATGATAAGTATTCGAACTACACTTACACACCTCCATCTAATTGACACGAACATACTGTTTCTCTATACAACAAACTACTGCCTCACGAAACGATGATTGTTCAATTTTCTCCTACCACCTCTCATGGTGTCCATTATGATGGAACTTTATTTATATATGATATATATTATATTTATATTGTCTTTATTCTTCTATATTTTTTATTTACAACATACCTTTATGCTTTCCATAATTTTTAAATAGGATAATTTCTTTTGAGGAAGTGCGGACTACCACCCCCTCAAAGTTATATGAATTGTTCACGCCATACATGGAATGTATAAATGATATAATTAATTAAATTATGTAACATATATAACATATATATTATACTGTAATTGTAATATACCTCTTTATAATTTAGTTTTAATTCCTTTAATATGAAAAATAAATGAAAGTAGCATTCATGCGTACGTACGACCTACTGTCTCCATGAACAGTCACGAATACTATTCTGGAGATAATTTACTTTTGACCACATGGACAATTCATAATTCTAACAATTTCATTTTCGACTCAAGTACCAAATATCAACAAAATGACCGATATGAAATTGAATAATTATTTGATTGTTATAACAAGGTAATAAGTGATATAAAAGGAATAATAAACTTTAAAATGTTTTTGATGAAAGTATAAATTAACCTAAGTTTATTATTTAGGGAGATAAAGAACGAACAAGACTAGTCAAACTCCGTGTAAGGGTAATCTTAACTCAATCTCCATTCATTGAGTTAAATATCCACACCATTGGTTTTTCTTGTTCCAAGAATATGTGTGAATGACCTATGATTGTTTTACACCGAATAACCACTTATATTGGGTGTATTTATATTTTTCACAAAAATTTATGTCATTTATTTAACCTTAATCTAATGATATAATATTTTTAAGAGATTTCGTCTAAATTTACATTCCATTGAGAATTATTTGTTCTTGTGAAATAATTCACTTTCATATGGTGTATATACTTCCCTTAGACATATTATATCATGAATCTATTTATTCTCATGATATTATATATTTTGTTTAATGTTCGTCTTTAATTTTTTTTATTCAAGTATTTTCTCAAGTGGTAAGAGACACTTTAACTAAAACATTTTTACAAATGTTTTAAATATTAATTCTTCTAAATATTTCTCATTAATTTCCATGTTTTCAAAATGGTTTTAAGGATTTATTTATATAAAAATTAATGTTTTAAAATTTTAATTCCTTTAAAATTTTCAAAGAGGTATGTGACACTTTGATTAAAAAATATCATTATTAAATGTTTTTAATGGGTTTAGAAATGGATTGAATATTTCTTGTGATTGATGAGTGAAATGTTGATAATTTAAATATTTTATGTGTTATGATTATGTAATGGTACTTGGACATTTGATGGTTAGATACGTGATAAACCAAATATGGGTGGTTCTATGATAAACCTTGAATGGGTGAGCCCATGATATCTCTCCAATGCATTGGGTAACGTGACAGAGGTAAATGTTAAAGTTTCTCCTAAAAGATTTAGGGAATATACTATGATGGGTATTCCAAATGTAATTGTGAAGGTTACTTCCTATATGGCTGTGGAAGCTACAATGTAAGTATGTTATGGATGTCACAAGTTACCATTATGATTTATTATTTCTACGAGTTATTCATAAATCTTATGATTTTATGAGGTATGTTAAAGAGATTATGTTTTATGAGTAAAAAGTATAACTTCATCAATCTATATGTATTCATGGATTAATTTTTTTGTTCCTTATTTTATATTCCTTACTAATATTTTAATTCTCATCACACATTTTTGAAATGTTTTTCACATGGTATAAGGAATGGAAAGATAAAGTAATAATTCAATAAGATTTTTATCAAAAAAATAATTCTTGTTTTATCTAAGGAGTTTTATTATTGTGAAAAAAACTAGATAGAGTAGAAGTGTCTACATTTTAATATTTGAGATGTAATGTAATAGTTATAGACTAATTCTCTAATACTCTAAACCTGAAAAGATCCTCAATTTGAATTCTTTACTTAAGTCAAGATTATGTAATGTTTAAGGCTAGGGACTTAAATCATATATTAATGGTGATACTTTTCTCACCACCTAACAAGGTATACTTTCCTACTGTATAGTAGATTTTTTCCCATTGGTAATTTTTGATACATCATTCTCCAATTTAATAGTATAATTTTCTACCATATATTTTAATTTAAAACAAATTATTTCAAATTATGTTTGCTGATATTGTTTTCAGCACCAAAGATGAGTTAAGTGCCAACATAATCCATTATTTTGAGGCTAGTTACACACCTACCTTATTCTAGTTTATGTATGGAAACATTCTATACCACTTGTGTGAAATACATACAACCTATAGGGTTATATATCACATGTTTTTTTCCCATATTTATTTAATCAGACCATGGGAAATTTCATCCCATATTCTGTCATAGATTAAAGTATATATCAGTTGACCATTAGGGTAGATCCTTGAGAACTTGGTGGTAAGATATTTGTATTGCATGTTATTTTTTAACACCTTTATTTTTATAGTAAATTGATGTATATATATTGGTTATCATTATATATAAGAAATGGTGATTTAATATTGAGTTTTATACTCATAACCTACATGTGAACCTTGGTGGACGTAAAGCTGTTATTTTAGCTTCAAGGTCAAGAAAATTGTTGTAGCATGAGTGAGTGAGTTGAAGAGATTGAAGGGGATATAAAGACAAGTTTGAGGAAAATATAAGTGTCGATATATGGGTCTATTATAGTATTTTCATTCATATTTTTCTTCTTTATTATATATGATCATATAATTAAGTGATCCTTTTCATGATTCATGAGTATATTACATAACTTGAGTTTTATTTTTTATAGAATAGTGTTACTTATTTATTATATAAATCCTTCTAATGTTCTTATATATTAATTTTATTTATATTTTTATATATGTTTCAGTTATTTATATGTTATCATATATTAATAAACCCATGGTATAGTATCCTTACATGAATTACCTTATCCACTCAACTAGTCAACAAACTTCAACATATAGGGAGGAACACTTAAAGTCATGTGGTTCTTTAACTATGGGTAGTGAAGAATTACTTGTTCTAAAATGTTGTAATGTATAATAAGAGAATTATATATATTATTTTACAATTTAAGACTCTTTATATAAAGATATAATTGGTAAGAACATGGTATGAAATACAAATTTTTTCCTTGGAAGCACATGTATTCTTGGAAATCCATGTTTTCAAAGAGTTTATATTGTGGTTATATATTTTCAAATATAGTATAATGTTAATTAGTTATGGTTTATACTTTTACTCCTATATCAAGGTGGAAAGAGGCATACATACATGCATCCTACTTGGAACATAGGTTTATATGACATGTGCATGTTTTTATATGATTGAGAGAGTGCTTTTAAAAAAGGGTTTGAGATATTTAAAACATAAATAATAAATTATTTGGTTTTTTCTTAAATAACTTATTGGTGGTGTATTAGATAACTAATTTTATCATGAATTTTTTTGAGATATTCATTGTTGGAGAGAAATTTCATTGATTTCTACATAGGTGTGATGAAATCTATTGAGTGGGTGGTATGGGTTTAGTGATACCTAATAAGCATGAGAACCATAGAGTGGCAGCATTGGAATATGATTTGTCTTGAATTTTGATATATGAACATATTTTTTTTACTTCACAATCAATAAATTATAGATTTTTATGATTCAAAAACTATGTTGGAGATCCTTGTGTGATGAGATATGACTCAGGGTGGTGCGAATCGATTGGGTTAGTAGAATAAAAAGGTGTTGTGACTAATTATTTTTGAGACTGATTCTGATATTTCAAGGTAGCTTGATAGAGAGGGATATCCAACACATATGTGACTTAGTGGTAGTAAGCACAGATATATACATGGTGATATGAAAATGAAACTAGAAATATGACTGAACCAGTGATAAGTATAGTCACAGGGATTTCTTGGGTATATATCGAGAATGAAAGAATATATCAAACATTTTATGAGAAAAATATTCATAATTCTTGTGGGGAATTTTTAGCTTATTATTATTGTGATCTTGTATTTAAGGTATATGAGACATTATGGAATGGTTTTAGTAGTATAACATGGTATTATGAGACCATAAAATATTTCATGAATATGATTCAATCAATATTGGTGGTGGTTATACACCATTGTGAGAGTGGTTTTCTAACCTCTCCCTTGTCATGGGAGTGATGGAGTGGGATTTAATTCCATAAATTTGTTATGTGGTGATTTTATAAACTAATATCATCCATTTTATGGTGAGTTTAATGGTCCTTTAGTCATGATTATCCTAGTATAGAATCTAAAACATGTTGATTATTGGATAATGGTAAATATTCTTTGGAGGTGAATTTTGATAGAGTTAATAACTCTTGATTTTCTTGAGTACTTGTAGTTAGGTTATTAGATTCTAGTGAAATTCAATAAATGGTCCTGTTTAATGGTGTTTATATTCTGGAATGACTATAGATAGGTGTGAAATACCTGATCTAAAACTATAATGAGATACGTTTGTTAGGAATTTGAGACAATGTCATGTGTGAGTTAAAGCATGCATTCTTTGAGATGGTCATATGTTGATTTACTAGTGAGAATAGGTGGATTGAGGTATGATTATAATGAGTTATATTTTCTTTATTAAGATGTAATAATATGAATAAAAGGGTCATGAAGACCATATTTAAGTTGATATGGTTAGATTTAGGGGAGTGATATGAGATATCACGATGAATGTAAAAATTTGGTGTAATGGATAATGAATTTATAATAACCTCTAGGAGTATTATATCATAGCATGATTGTTGAGAAATCTAGTGAGTGTATCTAATTCAATAATCTAGGAACCAGTGGAATCATGGAACAACTTGGGACATGAGGTAGAATCCATGGAACTTGAGAACATGAGCATCATTTAATTGTGATTGGGGTCACTAGTTTTAAGGTATGATCATTTAAAGTCAATTTTTATAGAAATGGATCATCAATGAAATTGGGAAGTGGTAGCATGAAGCCTCGTTATGGTTATAGTCTCATGAACAAGACTTATGGAATTAGTCTATTTAAATGAGGCAAGGATTTCTCACGAGTTATGTTTCATAGATGATGATGGAAATTGGGAGGGTAGTTGTTTGTTGATTGAGTATAAGGTAAAATTATATAGTGGGGAGTACTCCATTGATTTTTGGACAGTACAAACCTCATTTTTGGTGGAATTATAGTGAAAAATTGGAGTAATGTGTTTGATAAACCCAACCTATTTATGTATTATGGTTTGTATTAGTTCTTGGATGCACGTTTCCTAGATTTATCAAGTGATTAGAAATACCCAAATATGGACATTGATCTATGATAATTAGATGGAGTCATTTCATTTAGTACCTTATAAGGGAGGGGTTATATGAAAAGATCTATATATTGATTGGTTTCAGTAATGTATATACTCGTGGTAGATTCCAATTTCCGACATAATAAAGTGAGTTATCATGTATGAAATGTAGTCATGGGACAAAGATATAAAAATTTAGATGTGAGTGGTTGAGAAATATTCAGGTATAACTTTGAGCTTGAGGTGGTCTAACAAAGATTTATGATATTTAATCTTAGGGTTTGACATTAAAAATCGAGTAATACATGAATTTCAATTGGATCAGGAAATCATCAATGAGATTTTAAATTTATTCATTATAGTGATATCTGAAATGTTGACTTTTTAGAGGTAGTTGATGAATCATGGGTATCAACTAGCATATTTTATGATATATTGGGTATAATGAATTGAATTTTTATGAATTTAATTATCTGAAAGAATAATAAACATATATTTTGGATACAATTATGAGGTATATAAACAATAGAAAATATCACTTGTTTGATAATTATGAGGGATTACTATAAATGGTTGGACAATTTCAGATGAGATTCATGTATTAGATATTATTTTCTAATGAAATTAAATGGGGATTCACAAGGATACTTATCATGAATGATAAATGGTATGGTAGATAGTTTTTAATGACATGTGTCATTATATGTAAGTGGAATTAATGAAAGGTTAGATTCTAGTGGAATAGGAATCAAGGTAGATTTATAATTTTGGAGTGAATTGGGAATCAGATTCTTTGGATGCATCTAATATAGTTTAATGGATATTTTGGAGAAATTTTGTGGGTTCAAGTTAGGAGAATTAGTTTTGGTGGTATTGCTACTAAAGGGAAGTAGGTTCACTGGGTACCTAGTGGAGCTACACCATCTACCCATTATATTGTTTATTTTTCTAATATAACCATATGTGTCACTAGGTACCATGTGGAGGTATATCGAGTAATTTTTGGGAGGATAAAAGAAAGAAAATCTATATTCATCCATAATATACCTGGTAGGTACCCAATGGGTACCCTATAGGCCCCATGTCAGTTTTTTAAAATAGAGGTAAAATTGGGTATTTATATTTTTTTAAATAATAACTAGCACTTTAGGGCCCTTTTTCTAACATAGTAGATGAGCAGAGGTGACACCCTCTTTCTAACCTCCACCTATTTATTTTTCCGCCTCAGATCCATGGTGTTTGGAAGTGATTCATTCTTTGATTGAGGTTGGTTTTCTCCTATTTATTTCTCCCATATTATTTCTCCTTGAATTCCTCTGATCTGGTAGAATTAGATTTAGATATTTGATGTTGATTCCACTAGATCATGGTAAAATCTTGTTAGATTGATAGGCTTTTTAGGTGAAACATATATAGAATTTTAGGAGAGGATTATCATGATACAACATAAACTATTTTACTTGAGGTAAGTGAATTAGTGATTATATATATATATATATATTAGTAAAATTAGATATATATTATTAGTATGATTAAGCTTTTAAATTATTACATTTTCATTTCATAGGCTTGATTGTACATTGGGAGTTGACCTCATGCTGTTGCTTATGATTTTGGAAAGAATGTTCTGCTTGATGAGTGTTATTCTTTTATACCAATTATGTAATTAATTAGGATATTAATTATAATAGTTTAGTAATTGATTAAATTGACCCATTATTTGATATAGGGGATCATTGATATGGATGATAGCTACTACGAGCTTCATTGGAAGTGGGATAACATCACTCGAGGTGATAACTCTATGATTGAGGTATTTGGTCCATAACTTTACCAATTTTATATATAATTTCATGTATTAATTTTTGTGAAATAAGGGGTCAATGGGTATGAATGAACCAAGTGAGAGTTTATGGGATTAAGTAGTCAAATATAATTATGTATAATATAAAAGGTCTATGGAGGTGATCTTTATCACATTTCCTTAGGAACTAAGTCACTCCTTGACTCATGGATGATTTTGGACATGGATATATGGTAAAGGAACCTACAAAGTTTGTCCAACATGGAGTAAAGGATTTTATAACCTATGGAGTTCCAAAATATCGGTGTATAATGTTTCAACTTGAGTAAGGGGATAAAGGTTAAATTTTTAAATGGTTTATTTCTAAGAATTATGATAATTGTGTTATCCATAAGGGTCATTCAGTGAGTTGAGATGGTAAAATTTAGATTGTCCTTGGGTGGCCTAGAATAATTATAAGCGAATCTATACATAGGGTGGACTAGTGAATTAGATTCCAAGTGATTAGTTTACCTTAGAGATTGGATCATGGATTGTGATAGTGATGGGGCCTTATAGCTAAGTTAACAAGTGGTGAGTGACTAGTGATATGTTAATAGTATGAATGGTATAGACCAAGAAGTATTATAATATGACTTTGAGTGATTTCCAATTGAGGGTAGGGTACCATGTGGTTATGTAATGATGGGTCTACTCTATTACCCTTATATATGGGAATTATGGGTTATGTCCTTGCGGATCACATCACTAGAGAGGTGAGTGTTTGGAGGGATGGAATTATCTTAGAATGGTTGATCCTTATTGGGAATATTTATTTTTGGTACATTGTTTATGTGGTTACTGATATTATTTAGGTATAGGAGTTGGTTATGGCATGATTATTTCCATAAGTCATATAATGTGTTATAAATAAAGGAAGGAAGATAACAATGATTTTCATTGTGATTATCTTGAAATTTTTATTATTGTGATGCACATATTAACATGAGGAAAACATGGAGACTAGGATTTTTATTTGGATCATTTCTAGAGTATCTCACCCATGTATCTAGCTGTGAACTTGGGGATGTAGTTTCATGGAACATAGATATACCTAATCCTAAAGAATTGTGAAATTGAAATGGTTTGATCACACTGTTAACCTAAAATATTCATTGGTTAGTGACACACCATCCAGCATAGAGAAAAGGTATCAGTTTATCCATTATTTCTCAACCAATGATATTATGTTCCTCCAAGAGAGGTTAGATTTACCACCTCATTATAGAGATTTATTCTTTTTTGAAAAAAATATATATCTCATTCACCAAAGATAGAGGTGTAACTTTTAAACTTGTATATGATTGACGATAGTTTTTTCACCCTCTAGAGTGGTATAAATTTTAACCTCATAGTGGAGAGTACTTTTGGAATATTATCAGTGATACCACATTCACTAATGTTAGGGTATTATTATCTAACATAGTCATTGAATTGTAGAGTTTACTTCATTCTTACGAATAGGGATATTCTATTCACCATAAAATAATGGGAATGATGATTATGATAACCTAGGTTTCTAAGGCTAGTCCCAAGCTAGTTTGTGGGTAGGTACTTTTCATCCCACATGGGAGTATCTATCCCAAAAAAATGGTAAATCATCACACGAAATTACTTCATTATTAATGTGATCAAACCATGGTAAATTTTATCCCATATTCAAATGCTATATGAAGTAGGTATGGGATGACTATCAGGGTGTCCCTTAAAACAATAAGTGATGTTACTGGTTTATTTTATATGAAAGTTTACAAATTTCATTTTATATAGTATATGAATGTACATATGTATGTATGTATATGTTATAATTTAGATCATTATTGTAAGAGATTTATAAATTTTAATGCACATGCTCTATATGTTCACCTTGGTGGATGTTTAGATGTTATTTTTGTCTTGTATATCTGGGGAAGGGCCCTAGAAAAGGTGAACATACTAGAGGATTATGGAAGAATTGTGGATACAAGTATAGAGATATGTCAAGGACGGGCAGTTAGTTATCCTCATTATTTAATGTATTTCTTTTTAATTGTATAAGATTGACTAATTATGTTATCTATGAATCTCCTACATGACATGAATTTCATTTTTTATACCATGTTGGTTATTATTTATTATGGTGAGTATTTTTTTTAATTAAATATTATTTTGATGTATATTTAATTATGGACATTTATTTATTTAATTTGTATTTTATGTGGTGATATTAAGTTCATAGTCTCCCCAATATGTTTTACCCAATTATATCCACCTATTAGAATACTCTAGAATATAGAGATGCGTAGTTAAATTTATGAGGTGATCTTGCTCAAGATGATTGATTTTTACCTAGTCCATAACATTATAGTGTTATCTGTGGAATATATTTTTTGTACATTATAAAATATTGTATTGATTACTATCAATGAAGGGTGATTTTATTTAAATTTTATAGTGATAGTGTAGTGATTTTTGAAGAAATGAATTTTCACTAGGGGTAGATGTGGATTGATTCTTAGAGTGTTATATATTTGTGATAAAATTTAATAATTTGTGTATCTTAATTCAATATAGAAAATATTATCAATGTTTTGAGGGATTAAAATGATATTTTTCTATATAAAGTTAAGATTTTACTTCTGAGGTAAGAGATTGAGTATGGGATAAAAGATTATTCATGCGTTTATTCTATTTTTATGGTATTTATAAATCATCATAGATTTATGGGAATTAAATTTCATAATAAATTTTAATTTTAAATTTTGTGGATTATTTTTTTGAGAAATGGGACTCATAACAATATTCCAAGAGTTTGAGCATCATAAAGGGAATTTTTTAGATGTGGTTTGGATTTCCGGTGGTATCCAGGAGCTTGGGGAAGTAATAGAGGAAGGTTGGGTGGATGAGGCTATATATTGTAGTCACAAAAGGGCCACTAACTAGCTGGTGGCCCTGCTCGCCGGCAGGGTCCATCATGTAGCTGGTGAGGCGCACTTTCTACATAGTGAGGCCTGTTTTCATTTATTTATAAAGGAAAAAAGTTATAGTTTTCCACTTCAAGGGAATTTGGGACTTCAATTGGAGGGGACTCATGAGAGGTTAATCCTAGTTGATTTCCCCTTCCCTTTCCCACCTTTTATTCTTCTTGAGGGGGAGGGGGGAGTATTTTTGGTTGCATTCGTCTATGATCAATGATGAATTTCTTTCTCTTATAACTCCCTTGATACTTCTCCTCTTAATGTTATGATTTTTTACTTTCTCCATATGGATTTTTTATTCTGTTTCCACCAGAGCATTGTGGAATTGACTAATCTTGATGGGGTTTCTACTCTTCCTAGGAAGAGGACATCTTGAAATGTCATCTGTACACAGAAGATTATTGTTTTGGTAAAGGTATGTTGTCCCATTAATTTTTCTATGGGTTTTCATTAAAATTATAATAATTAATGATATAAATAAAGTTGTGTGCTGGGTATTTGTGTTGGTGTAGGTTCAGGGATATACTGAGGATGTCCAGCACCCCGTTTCTTAATGAATCGATGATTGTTGGACACTCTTTGAGAATTTAGGCATTATACATATTTTGAATAATTATTTAAAATTAATTTTAATTGTTATAATTAATTTTTTGGTGATACTTGGTGTGAGTTAGGGACTTATATGGGCTATTTGTGGTCATATGATGAGATGAGACATTGAATGATGATGATAAGGCCTAAATAGTAACATTTAGGATGTGAATTAAAAAGGAAAGCTTCATATGTGGTATTTCCTTAAAACATTCCCTATGGATTTATGTTTTTATGGTACATGGGAATGTTCAGTTTCTCTACTCTGGGAGTTTCACCTCTATTGATAATTGAATTGATAAATTTAAATTAAATGGTTTTTCTTTCATTTAAATTATTAAATACATGTAAACCACCTTAGACCTTGTAAATTAAAAGGGTCCACAAAGGACCCTTGAGAACTAGTTGGATTACCTCAACCACCGATGGATGAGGATGTGACTATTATTTTGATGCACTATAACTTTCAGACCCCTTGAAGGGCGTGACCAAAATAATTGTGACTTATTAGCCCCTTTAGGGATACCCCTTGAGGGGTGTTATGAAATGGAAGTGTTTGGTACATGGGATCGATAATGGTTTATTTACTTGTTTATTTATTAGATTTTATTAATTGTTTTCATCTAATCATATCACATGCACATATAATTATATTTTTGGTGTGTATGGGACCACGTTGATGGTGCCCTATTGAGTTATATACTCAAAACTTCCTCAAACTACCATTTCACATGGGTAATTGAGCAGAATCTCACTGGTTAGAGGTACATGCCAAGGATAGGCCCAGGTTTTGATTGATGGCCACGATATCTTGGACTCAGGAGATTTAGACGAGGCATGGACTAGGGTAGTAGTATAGCCTCATATCATAATATCTTTTTTTCACTTGATTTTGTATATGTGATCTGTATAATAGGAAATCTGTCTTGTATAATGATATAACCATTTGAGTGTGTATTACTTACAATTTCATGTATTATTACTAGTTATGTTTATTGATCCTACGTACATTGATGTGATGATGTGGATGTTATCTCTTTATTTATCCATTATTGTACACTTTGATATGGGGGTAATTCTATCCACGATCATACCCTAGACCCATTACCCTAGTTGAAAGCCTCCTGTATATGGGAAGGAAGGATTAATGTCATGTAGTGAACTAGTCTATTTCACCAGTCAAGTGGATTCTAGATTTTTATGACACAAAGTGGTATCATATATTATTTTTATTTTGTCTTACTATTTGGTATATGTTATTCAGAAGATATAGTACTGTGTCGGAGCCTATGATGGATTACGTGAATCATGAACACTTATTCTGGTAGGAAGTCTATGTTATTAGTTGTGGGATTGATGTTATTGGTTTATGATGTTATGATTGATATGATTTTTCACCTCATGTGATACAAATGGTGTTTAATATTAAAGATTTCTTGTTGGTCATTTGGATCTTAGACCATTAGTAAGAATCAAATTATTTTATTTATCTCTTGACCATAGAGGAAATAGGTGTCTCATTCACCATGATTTGGAACATTGGGATTCACATCAAATGTATGCATGCTAGTGTGATTTTTATCATTGAGGATAGAGGTTCAACTATTTAAAGTGTAAAAAAATATCATATGATGTTTTATTGTATAATTTATTGGTGGAATTATATGAATCTACAACACCCTATATATGAATTATTTTATGATTTATGGTCACACAGATCTATGGTGAGATGCTTATTGAGGATGATGACTTAGTCCCTCGACTTATGGGACTTGGGGTGACCCAAGTAGGTTAGTATAGACAGTTGATTCCTTTATGAAAACCCATGTAGGTCAATACAAGAATATTATACCTTGGTTTTTAATACCTTGTGGATGTTTTTATTTATTATTGTTTATTTAAGGTTTCAGTAACAACCTATATGTGTTTTCCCAAATATCATGGAATGTTAATATACTTAAATGAACCATTTGTATTGAATTTGTTTGACACAAATTTTCTTGTATGGAATAGTTATATATACATATAGAACATAAATTATAAGAATATGATCCTCTAGGGGGTGACTCCCATAAATAGAGGTACAATGGGTTTTTCCTGAGATCATGATTTTTGAGGGGGAAATCTTGTATATGAATTCTTGGTGACAATCATTTACCTATTAAGCTAAAGACTTGACATAAGTTTCTGGGCCCATACATTAATTGAGAACCTAGATGGGAATTTTTCATGTTATATTCAATGTGACCTTGGAGATGAGAGTGTGGTTGATGCCCCATAGATTATGTTCTATGATATACCTTACTTTTGGGATAGGCGAGAGACCTAGAGAACCTTGGTTTTAACTCATACTTTAGTGATGTGGTGTCTTTAATGACCATGAGAAACCTATTAGAGGGGTAAGTTAGGGAAACCATGTGAATTAGAGACCAAAATAATAGGTACATGATATATTTTGAGATCAATGCACAAGAGGTGATATTGAAGTAATAGTTTTAGCATGATGATGACTTAGTCTCTTAGGATTAACAACCTTGAGTGCTAGCATTTTGGAATGCGAGGTACATGGAGTAATTTTCTATCAAGAAGATATTTCATGGGAAGGACCAATGAAATGCCTGACCAGAATGGCTCTTGGTACACTCTAGAATTATGGCGAGATCATGGGTGGACAACCAGGTTTTGGAATGATGATAGTACATAGGCATTTGTGTGATTAACCATAGAATAGGTGAAGTGCATGATTTTAAAAATGAACGCATAGGGAAATTTGGTTAGATGGAGTTGACATGTCATAGAGAACATAAAACCTAGTTTAATGATGTCCAACTCACAATCACAATATCATGAGTTGGGTTTCAATGATTGGGTGGTATGGAAGCATGTACCTATTATGTTTAAGGGAGATCAAGATGGTCGACATTTTCATTTGTAGAACCTATTGAATTTTTTATTGGTGAAAACCATGGATGTTATGAGGACTATTGGATTTTTTTGATTTTTTATAGTATTATTATCCTAGTAATTTGGTGAGTGTGGCATAATAGGAGTGACACATATATTATTATGGACGAACGTAATGATATTTTCCTTAAGGAGTGACATTGGAAGAGATATTTGGTGGGGAGTGCACTAGTGGATGGTTGAGGGGGGTGAACCTCATTATGTATTGAATTTTGGTATAATCCATGGATAATATCTTCATGGTCTGGGTTATATGTTAAATTATGTTTCATGATATAACTCAAGGGATGAGAAGTCACGAAGTCATTCATTCATCAGGTTCACTAATAGATAGAGAATATGCTTTGAAAATTATAATTATGTTCAATATTATGATGATGAGGATGTTACCATGTTTGGTAGCATGATATCAGTCATGGGTGTAATGAACTGTGTGTAAGAATGATTATAGAGGTATAAAATTAGATATGGGATGATCATTTTGGAATTGAGATTCCAATGAGAATATAAAGATGAATTCATCCAAATTATTTGGTGAATACTAGGTATAAATTTGGGTATCATGCCAAAAGGATTCTGAGTATTAGCCTTAGGATTGATTTGATTTCGGTGTAATTGGTTTAGAGTTATGTTGGTGCTCATGGTATGGAAAAGAGTGATAGATCATTTTGGACGGTTAAGGATTCAACCATATAATTTCACTAAAATTTAGATACAGACTTCGATGAACATATTAGAATAATCATGGGATGCCTTCATGGATAAATAAATCATGATCATGTAATTTGGAAGTGAATTCATGTATTAATCCAAACATACTTAAGATAAGTTGTACATAGGAGGTATGATCAGTGGTTTTTCATTTAATTGGATGTGTTGTTGAAAACCAAATCAAGCTTGTCATTTTGGACATGTTGAACATTTTTTAGGATCTGGCTAGTTGTTTTTAAGGAAAATATATCATGCTCAATTTATGCTTGGATGGTGGAGGCATATCTATTTTGGAATAGAAATGAGAAGTGAGAGTTGGTGCCAGTGTTTGACTGGTTCTATCATGTGTGTTGAGGTGAATTTTGTCAAAAACTATGTCAAGTATGTTTTTTGGAATGCTTATAATGTCTTTTCAATGGAAATTTATATTTTTGGGAGGAATTATAGTTCATAATTGTCTTTCATGAGGTCAACCTTATGGTTGGGAGAACCATATGCATGATAATCAATTAAAAGAGGATACCTAGGGTGTCTTGGAATATATGGGTATGGGAGAGCACCATATCAGTGCTTAAATGGTAATAAAAATGAGTTTTGAATTGTTTTTGGTGTCTTAAGAATCTTGTGTCTTAGAGTTATAATTTGGAAGTGTGTTTTGGAATTGAAGTATAGAATGGGGCTATGTGACTTTGAATTGGTTACTGATGAAGTTCAGGTCCACTACGAATTCATGGGGAATATAAGTATTATGTTGGGTAGGTTGTAAAACCTTGTTTCTTTAGAAGCATTGAATTTTAGGAGAAATTTTAATTTTTTTAGGTTTATGATCTGTTATGAGAATTTAGATGGGAAAGATTATTTTTGGTGTTTGAGCATTGTAAATGGGTGTTTTTTATATGGTTTGGGGATCAGGTGGTAGTTGGGATCTTCGGTGAGAAACAAAACAAGGTAAAGTGTACAAGTATGTAGCTTTCAATAATCATCCAGTTGTTCATAGGCCACCATATCAATAATTTCCAAGATAATGGTCCTGCTAGCCCGTTTGGTCCACCGTCTTGCTAGTGAGGTTTTTTTTTTCATTTTCTAGTGAGGTAAAAAAAGAAACTTTTGTCTCTTTGAGGGACTTTATGATTTCAAGGGTAGGGGGATTAGGAGAAGATATTCTAGTCCAATATTTACCCTCCCTTACTCCCCTTTTATTTATCTTTGGGGGGTGTTTGTAAAAGATTGGAGGAGAGTTTCTTCCTCTTCTAGCTCTCTTTATCCTCATCCTTCTTCCATTATGATTTTTTGATTTCTTAAGATAGGGGTTTTATGTCACATCCACCAGAGAATTATGGAATTTGTTGAGCATGATGGGGATTTTGGTCTACCTAGGAAGAGGGCATCTTGTAATACCGTTTTCATGTGATAACTCATCATTTTAGGAATTGTATTCCATTCCATGAATTTTATATGGGTTTTTGTTAAAATAAAGTTAATTTAATGATGTAAATTGTAGTGTGTATTTGGGATTGAGATTAGTGTATATTTGGGGGTGTTATGGGATGGACCACACCCCATTTCTTGAATAATAGGTGATCATTGGATGCCCGGTGATAATTTAGGAATTATTAATATTTTATAAAATTGTTTAAAATTAATTATAAATGTTATAATTAATTTTTTTGGTGATACGCGGTGTGATTTAGGGACTTTTGTGGGTTGGTGGTGGTTGGATGATGAGATGAGACCTTGAAATACACTAGGCGGGCCTAAAAAACAACTACTAGATTATAAATTAGAAGGGGAATAATTTTAATGAGGTAGGTGGTCCTTGCTACTTTCAGTATAGATTTATTCTATTATTATGGTTTGTGAGAATGTTCAGTATTTCCACTAAGGGTGATCAAGATCTCTTGATAATTGAATTTCAATATTTAATTTAAATGGTTTATCTTATATAAAAATTGTTAAACATATGTGAAGCACTATAGACCAAGTAAAGTTCCATGGGACATGATAGACCCTTGATCACTTGTTGGCTTTCCTTAACCATTTATGGTTGAGGTCATGACTATTTTTTGTGATTACCCATGAAATTTAGACCCCTTGAGAGGTGTTATTGGAGTGAGTGTGAATTATTGTCCCTATTAGGGATACCCTTAAGACCTCTTGGAATATGGGTTGTGACTTTTAAGTGTTTTTTATGTGGGATACAAATGGCCTTAGTGATACCTTAGAGCCATTAGGTTTATTGAGTTGAACTTGGATTGAGTGAACCTTCCCCTTAGGATTTGACTATATTTGCTGGTGGACCGTAAAGAGATTATGGATATTTAGGTGGGTTGAATAACCTATCATAAACTTGGACCTTGAGATAGGTTTTGATCATTGTCACTATACTATTCTAGTAAGTATTGACTTATGAGTCCACAAGGGCATGCTAAAATTGTGACACAGATGAGGAGTGTGATGTCCCCCCTGAGAGAAGTTTGGAATCGAGTGATTTAGTAAAAATAAATTACTCCCAAGTATGGTGCCTCCACTCATGTGTTGACCCAAGGGACCCCAAGTAGGTTTCCTTGTTTTTTGGTGGCCTAAGGACCCAATATAGGGTACCTTATTTATTTGGTGATCTATGAGACCTAGTAGCTACCCCAGTGATAGACCAACCCTGACCGATTATGTTTATCCTTAGGTAGAGAAGATAATTTATTTCACCTTATATCTAGTACTTTAAATGTGAGACTTAGGGGTTGTGGATAGCGGTGAAGGGTGTGGTAATTTGGAAAACCCTTGAAATTTATTAACGTATGATTTAATTTAATTATTACGATATATATATGGATGCATAGATGTGATTTTTGGGATCTGACTTATGATACATATATGATACCAAAATAACAATATTTAATTTACCCAAATTTTCTTCTTGGGATCTAGCTTTTGATCATTATATGGAAAGATGGTATTGATATGGATTCTTATATGTGTTTATCGTGATCTAATTATTGATAAATCAGAAGAATGACCAGTATTTCAAGATTTTAACTCAAGTATTTATGAGATTACTTGGATGGAAAGGGTTCCTAGAATTCCAAACATGTCTAGGATCCATCTGTGTGGTCTTGGAGGTTTATTATTTTCATTATTATTATGATACATCTAATTATAACCTATTATTTGACCAGTTAAGATTGGTGACATTACACGTATCTGATTGGGATACCCAAGATTTCTGGGATATGATTGGTTAGCATAGTGATGTGGGGACTATTTCTGATTCATTAATCTATTAGGATTCCCAGTAATTGTGTTTGATACATTCCATATACCTAGAGTTTGTAGAGATACTTGGGATTCCTAGGATCTAGTTTTTGAGCCTTTCACGATGAGATATCAGGTTGTTGACCCATTCATTTCTAGATTGACCATAAAATCATCATGGGATTAAACCTTGGGTTTGATATGGTTTAGATGTTATCATAACAAGAATATAGACACTCCAATATTGGATTAAGAAGATGTGTTCGATTGAGGTAGTGGTCCTCAAGATCAATGGTGGTTTATTTATTTATTTATTTCTTCAATTTATTTATTATTTTTAGCTAAGCATGTCACATGCGCATATCACTGCATTACCTATATTTATGGGACTTTAATGGTGGTAATTTATTGATATATATACTCACACCCTACTTAGGTCATCATTTCACTTAGGTACCGAAGAAGACTCTCACTAGTTATATGTATAGGTTAGGCAGAGTCCCAGATTTTGATCATTAGGTAGGATAAATCAGAATCAAAAGATTGAGATGAGGATTTTATTAGAGTAGTAGTAGAGACCCACATATTTATTTATTTTGATCACTATATTTTTTGATATTTGTTCAACCCAATGGGTGATCTGTCTTATAAGACCGCATAACCATTTGAGTGTGTATTACTTTCACCTTCAGGTATTATTTTTGGATATGTTTATTTCTCCTACGTACTCTGATGTGATGATATGGATGATATCTAGTTATTTATCTATTATTATGATCTATGATATTAGGGTATAGTATCCCCATGGACATACCCTAGACCCCAATTGCTAGTTGGTAGGATCTAGGATATACTAAGGCATGACTAAGTTCATTTGGTGAACTGGGTTGGGGAACCAATTGAGGGGACTCTAAACTATGATTTTGTAATATCTTATCTTATATTACCTATGGATATTTAGGATTTGATGGTTTAAATAGATAAATTTTGATTGTGGGGTTTCATTCATTATATAATATCATTATGACCTACTCTAATGTTGTTCACAAGGAATGAAAACTAAACATTGAGGTTCTATACAATTATTGGTGGTTGAACTAGGTCACAATGAAGAATTGTTATTCTCTTATTAGGATAAATAATTTCTTTAAATTTTTTAAAAGGTAAATTTTGTTTTTAAATATCAATTTTGGATTATTATTTCCTCCAATGAGGATTAAAGAAGAATATATACTAAGAATAGATTTTATATTTCATTATAGTCATTTTGAATTTGTAGTGATATTTTTTAGAGTTATGAATGAATTGGTTATGTTTATGGGGATTATAAATATGGTGTTTCAACATTACTTTAATTATTTTATTATACTATTTATTATCAATATCTTATTTTCTTTAAAATAGTAAAGAAGCATGTAAAAAATATTATAACGATGTTGATGATTCTCAAGAAATACAAATAGTATAAGTATAGATGTAAGTTTCTATCCTGAACATGTGAGGTTTACTTCCTAGGTTATTTTATATCAGATAATGGTGTAGTAATAGACCTAGAAAAAGTTTTGGTGGATGTATCATGAAACCAACCTAAGAATATTTCTTAAGTGTGGAGTTTTTAGGATTTGATAGTTATTATAAGAGTTTTGTGCCTAGTTTTTCTCAAATTATGACCCAATTATTATTCTTTTATATGAAACAAAATGTTTTTTATTTCATATTAGAATGTTAAGATAATTTCAAAATATTTAAAATTATATTATTTTGTGATCCAATTCTTAGATTTACTATTGATGGTATTCCTTATGAGGTATATCATGACATATATTATTATAAGTTTATACATGTCTTTATAAAGGAGTGGGTAGTCATTTATTATGGGATTATATATTTATTTTCTAATGAATGTAATTATTTTAATGAATTTAATTCATGTATATCGATGGAGTTGGATAAAATTTGGGTCCCACTGGGATTGAAACTAGGAAAAATTCAAAATTTTGGATTTCTATTGCGAATTGGTGTCTTTTAATGAATTTTAAGTGTTCAAAATAAAGTTTCTAAAATGGTAATTTTTGTGGAGGAAGATCTAAGTGATTTTTAGGAGTTTGGGGATAAATAATACAATATGGTGGTTGTAGTGAGCCATTAAGTACCCAGTTCAGACTTACTATTTAACAACCCAAAATATTATCAATGAAATTTCCCATCTTATAATTATTTTATATAGTATAAAACACATAAATAAAATATAAAACCTAATAAAAACACATTATTTTCATAAATTAAGAATGAAAAAGTGGTATTTATAGAAAGTAAGGAACCTATACTAATGTAATAATAACATGGCCATTGGAATAGTAATATTACCATTAGGAATAGTAAACAACCAATAGAATAGTAAACAACCAATAGAATAGTAAACAAACCTATGAAAGTATAAATATAAATTTAGGCATATTATGAATTAAAACATAATATTTATATCATGTAATAAGTAAATAAATGTTTTAAAAATGATAAATTATGTATTGGTGATTTTGTGAAACATTAATGTTTATTTAAAATTTTATAATGAATATAATGGTTTAAAAGAAAATATATTTTCATAAAATAGATTAATAAATTAATATTTTTTTCTTATGATTATATAATAATTTTATGAGACCTTAGTTAGTTTTTCAAAATTCCATAAAATCGGTTATAATATTAAAAATTTTATTTTTTTGAATAAATGATGATTTTAATTAAAATTAAAATTTATAATATTTATAAAATTATTTTCAAAAGATTTCATCCCTTTTTTAATTATAAACATCGAAAAAGTTCTCGGGTGAATTTTTGGAGTTTTTCAAAAATAGATGAATTTTTTGTGAATAGTGAAATACAGTAATTTACGATATTTAACATTTTAATCCAAATACATGAATTTTTGAGTCATTAATGATGTAAAAAACATTAGTTAGAACTAAAATGAACTATTTACTATACATATTCACAATAATCAATAATATTGACAGTATTGAACCAAAATAAAAAATAAATGAAAAAAATAATCAAAAAACACCCCTCTCCTCCCCTATAAATACCACCCTGACCACCTCTTCTTCTCACACTTTATAAGAATTTTATATTTTTTGTATTCTACCCAAATCCTCTCCTAGACCTATTCTCTATTTTATGGTCTTTATGGTCTCACCAAAAGACCATTTTCAAGTTCCTTAAGGAAGTTCTCAAGGAGATGACACTCAAGAGCTAATAGTCTCCCTCTTTCTCTTTTATATTGTTTATTTTCTTATGATTCCCTCACCTCCCCTATCCAAAACACCATGGTAACTCTAATATTATATATATATGAATTTTATTATGTTAATATAATATCCATAACCAAGACTCTTCTTTTCTCTTATTATTCTATAAAAAATGAAAACATCATTTTTGAGGTGTTGATTCATTACCTTCGTGGAAGATGAGTTTTCTTTTTTCATTAACACTTTCAAGAATGATCATAAAACATTTTTTATTGTTAATTTTTTTTATAAAATTTATATTAAAACTTTTTTTGTTTTCTGTAACTTATATATATACATAAAATTAAATAATAAAATGATACTAATTCATGATGGTCATAAAAACTAGAAAATTAAACTAATAATTTTACATCAACATTGTATCTAAGGAATAATTCTCATGTAAAAAAATAAAATGATATATGGGAACATTTTAATTTATGAAAATTAATTAATACTATCCCATTCTAGTTTTGGAATTTTCTTCCATTTTACAAGAACATTCATAATTTTACAAAATTAAACCGATCATGAAATCATGAAACGAATGCTCTCGAGATGACAAAAAATAAAAACTATAACTCAATGAAATGGACATAAATGAAACTAATAAAATTATAATTAATTACATTCATGTATAATAGTTTTTGAATTAATTAATTAATTAATTTAATTAGATTATCCAGGACATTAAGTACTAGTGAAGAACAATTTGAAACATTAGGTAAGGGATTCTCTCTAAACCTCCAAATTACTTTTAGGATAAGTTTTCAATTTCTTTACCCCAGTGTATCTCTTCATTATTATTATTTAATTCTTAAAAATTCTATTTATATGTTAAAAACATATATATCTATATAAATTCATCCTTTTTTTATTGGTAATACATGTTTTTATAAGGTCCCCTTCTCAATTCCTCCCGATGAGCAAACCCTATTAAAGAGAACTTCCCAATTTCATACCCATTTTCAAGTACCATCCATACTATATTTTGAGAAACCATTATTTTTATAAAATAAATAATTTTACCATGAAAATATATCTAAATTAATTTCTAGATTTATGAAAACAATTATTTATTTTCCCCAGTTTAAATACTCTTTAATATTTTCCATTAAACCACACTAAAGTGGCTCGTTTTTAATGTTTCTTAATAAAAATTTTAACATATTTTCAATTCTGTTGGAAATAATTTATCATGATATATGTCTATTTTACATTATTAATGTCCATGTATTATTTAAATCCATTCTTTTATGGACACTATTATGGTATTCCCTTTGGTTATGCTTAAAGACATGATTATGAAACTATTTCCTCTGGAATTGGGGATGACATCGTTGATTGAAGGTTCAAACATTCCAATCGGTTTCTAACGGGTTTGTTCGTAGAACCAGAAACATCTAATGATTCCATATACATTTGGACCTACTTTCCAAAGGTAAGCGCTCATTAGTTGTGTACTGATGAGGGTTAGGAATTTTCATTGGTTGAGAGGATGGGAGGTCGGACTCATAACACCTTTTTGAGGGCAATTATTGTCTACTCCGAGACTCCCTTTATAGATTTAAGTTATGTTCGTGAATACTTATTACATTACCAAGTATAAAATGATCTTTCCTTTAGATCTGAAAATCAATGATTTATATATAGGAAATTTAGAGAATCTTTTATATGTATTCGAGGTTATTCATCGATAGCGAATCATCTGTATTTGTTAGAGATTCTTAGTCAATGGTATCCTTCAATATATAAAAGTCTCTTGGTCATTATGATGACCATACTGGTTTTAAAGACACTCAGTGGGGCACTTGAAGTTTATTTTCATTCAGAAGGACATGGATTATTTCAGAGTTGGGATCATACCCTCATATGGGCTACCTACGTATCCTTTGTTTAGAAAAGGAATCAGAACCTACGTAGTTTGAGTAAGGGAGTATGATGTTTATGCATGATTGATGACTCAAAGAAATATTTCATGATTACTTTTACACTCTAAGATCATGTGAGTCATGCTCGGTGTGAGAAACAAGAGGTATTGGTGAAACCAGACAATTGTGCCATGAAAGATGCAATGATGTGGGGCTTATATATGTATGACTGCCCAAAATAGATGAATATTGGGTTTTACTTCAGGGAAGAAACCCAGGAACAAGGTCTATAAAGGTATATGTACTTCATGGTGATTTCGGTACTCTAACTTGGGGCTTACTTCTGAGGAAGATGTCTGAATTAGGAGGGGACTTATGATTGGGTTTTACTCCTGAGAAGGAAGCCCAAATCAAAAGTAACTTTAAGACTGGTTAAGGGGAATTAAGACCGGGGATTACTCCTTAGAATAAGGCCTATGTTAAAGGGATTTGAAAATTTAAGGGACTTTGGGCTTACTCCTAAAGAGGATTCCCATATTTGAGACTGGGGTTTACTCCTAAAAAAGGAAGCCCATTTTAAGAGACTTATGGTTGGGGATTACTCCTAAGGAGGATGTCCAAATTTTTGGGAACATTGAGACTGGGGATTACTCCTGAAAAGGAAGCCCAGGTTAAGGGAATTATGACTGGGGATTACTCCTAAGGAGGATGCCCATATTAGAGGACTTGGGACTTACTCCTGAAAAGGAGGCCCAAATTAATAAGGACTTGAGGCTTACTCATAAAGAGGATGCCCAAATTTATGAAAATTTGTACTGCGGCTTACTCCTGAAAAGGAGGCCCAGGTTAAGGATTCTCTCATCTTAAAGGATGAGGTTTAATGAATGAACTCTCTAACTTTAGTGATGTCAAGATGTGTAAATCACTAGGTTTTGAGAGATGTTCCATAGAATTCCTTTCAGATAAGGAAGACAATAAGGAAATCATGCCATAAATGTATTTGGAGAGAGTTATGAAGGCTTAATCTTGAAGAGGAGAGATGGATAGGTGTAAGAGGGGTGAAATGGGAAGGAATGGAACCCAAAAAGAGAGGGGTGTGCAAGTACTGCGTGGGTGCGCAAGTACTGCGTGGACATGCAAGTACTGTGTGGGCGCACAAGTCCTGGTCGCGCAAGTATACTTGCGCGACACATGTGTACTTGCACGCTAGACAATCCTTAGTGTAGAACTTGGGTGAGGCTTGGCTCAATCCTTTAATACTACCCCTAAAGACTTCTAGAAGAGGTAGCGCAAGTTATGTTGAAGGGGTAAGGTAGTGTGAAAGTGTGTCAATTTCCCTTAAGGGTTGGCCACCCAGGCGTGTAAGTGTTGATGATTTTCAACACTTAGGCCTTCCTCCCCCTCTTTAGATATTCCGTTCTAGGTAAGAAATTACCTTAGAAGTGTTCGGAAGCTTTGAGAAGAGACTATGGTGCCGAGAGCTCAAATCTGAGGTTCTAGAATTTTTCTGTCCTTGAAATGGGAGGGCCCACATGGCTATTTATAGGCTAGAGAGACCTTGGGAAAACTTTCAAAGAGGGCACGCAAGTCACCTGCATGACCACTGGGCATCGTGCAAGTATACTTGCACGACCTTAATGGAACTTCCGCGACCCAAGTGTAAACGACTCTTTGTTCATTCCTTTGTCGATTTTTGATGTTTCCTTCAAAGTATGAATAAATTTATTCTAAGGCATTTCCCTTTTCATTCGTTTAGACTCTGTGATGAAAAGGATCATCAACAAAAGTCCCCCCTCAGAGTTGGATCCGAAAGAAATGAGGATGTTACTCTGAGGAAAAGAAGAAAACCAAGGGAAATTCGGGGTGAAAGTGTTGAGCGCACAGAGGTCGGCGCACAGGTGTTGAGCGCGCTGGCTTTAGGCGCGCTGGCTTTAGGTGCATAGGGGTGCGGCCTGGCCTATATATAGGTGGCCATTCTTGCGCAAAGCACCCAGATTTCGAATTTTCGAGCTCTCACCGTGCAGGTTACCTTCGTCATGCAAGTTGCTCTGTTTTCCACAGATTGACTGCTGTTGTGATGCTATATAGGTAATAGGACTTGCGCGGTGATACTTGCATGCCAAAAACTTGCGCGACACATCCATACTTGTGCTCCAAAATAAGACTTATGCGCCTTAATTCCATTGCCATATTTTTTTCAAATTCCTTCACAAATTTTATGAAAAATAAACTTACTTAAGAGTTAATTTATTCAAATTTTGTTCAGATTCAATTGCTCCCAAGAGAATCGGAACAGCTGATGAATTGGAAAGCAAGCGACTTGATGATTTCATGAGTATCATTGGCCATGATTACTATACCATCTATAGCAGCACTCTCCCAGATTTGGCTAAGTATTTGAAGAAGTATCATCGTGACTTCCCCGAGAGCATTTATCTGCCTTTGTATGGCTATGGTCATCTACGAGAAGTTACCATTCCAGAGGAAAAGAACTATCTTCCAATTTCTTGATTTCAGAACAACACTAACTTTGCTACAGCAAATATCTCAGGTAGATGAGTATTTATAAGTGATGGAACAGTAGAGAAGGCCCATATGATGCATCATAGCCCTTTCACGCTGGATCCAAAACCTCATAAGCCTGAGCTGCACCCACATTTTTATCCCTCAATTTTACAAAACTCTCAGATGGATCAATCCAAAGGCTGGAAGATAAGTTGGAACTTCTATCCTGGAGGAGGTTTGAAGCCAACCTGGATGTGGGCGTCTTGGGTGCAACAAACCTATGCAGAGTTTGTAGAGGATTTGAAAGTAGTTGTGATATACGAAGCCGTCTGGGTTGGGAAAACATATGTTTATAGGCATGGTAACTTCGTGCCAGAGATACTTAGCCATTGGAGCCTAGAACCAATTCTCTCTATCTGAATCATGGAGAAGTTGGAATCAGTCTGTGGGATGTCCAAAAAATCTCAGGGGATCCAATTTTGGGTGATATGTATGATGAATTCATCCCTCCCAAGGTTACATGGAATGATTCAGAGAAGACTCCGGCTTTAGCTCGAGAATTATTTAAAATATTCTATAAGCTCAAGAGTTTAGAGACCTACTTAACTCATTCTAGAAAGGATATTCATCCAGAGGAGTGGATGAATATGTTTCTTATCGAGAAGCAGGAGAAGGATCCCAAGGAGAAGGGATCAAAGGAGAAGGGATCCAAGAATAAGAAGCCCACTCGTCCTACCACCTGCCCCAAAATAGAGAATATGGGTGCTCCTGGTACATTCTGGCCGACTCTAAAAGTATGAGAATTTGAGAAGTGGGGATATGAGGTGAATCAGAGGATCCCAAATAAGAATCGTCTAGCGGGATTCTTGGCCTTGTGGCTTAGCGTTTATCTTCTTCCAGTCAGGGAATCAAAGGGAGGAGTCAGTCCAGGGACCTTCGTTATTGCGGAAAAGTTGGATGAGGGAAAAATGGTTGGGTTGGCTACCCCCATTTTAGAAAATATTCACAGGAGCTTGATCCATGTCTTCATGGGTATGTATTCTTTGATAATAGTGGGACCATTCCAAGTTTTGTGGGGATGGATCGCCACTCACTTCAGGATGTATAATGTACAGAATGGAGTACAGATTCTTGGAAGTTCTTTCAGGCCATCAGTGCAGACATTATCTGGAATTTCTCCATTAGTTCTCAATTCTTATGACATGAAGGTGAGGCTGAGCATGTATAAGGAATTCAACTTCTTTCCTTATGGAAATCCACCAACCGGGCAGTTTGTTTATGATGGAACACCCAGTCTGGATTTAAGGGCATATATGCTGGCCTGCAGAGATGGTGTGCTGGTCGCTAGGATTGAAGGAGAGATTATATGCGAGGCCTATGATCCATATAGATTTGAATGTCAATTCAAGTGTTTGCAGAAGACTGTTGTATCTCCCCCTGTGCATGTCAGGTTAGAGAAACATCTGATGGTTTCCCAGAAACTATGGTTGCTGACATCTATGGAGAAGAATGGGGCAGTGTTTGATATACCGGTTGAAAAAGCATCATATAACTTGACTACATGGTATGCGTAACACTGGATAGAAGCATACCCTAGAGGGGTGATGAATCATCTAGTTATCAGGTGGGGAAAAATAAGAGGACTGTAGAGAAAGAAACTCTTCCTCATAAAGGTGATTCTTCCCCACCTAAATCTGATTCGCCAGATTCCTCATCTAGGAATGGATCACCAGATTCTCAAGATGGGGATTATGAGGCACAACAAGTGGGAAAACAGCCTCATGCCCGATATAATCCTCCAGTCAGAATCAAAAGACCCACTCCATCAACTCCTGGTGAGTTACTTCACTGTGGAAATTTAATCACCATCACTTAATAAAGAAATAGGTCTTATTTTCTTATTCTCTATAAATAGTTGCAGGAGATGGGAAGAAATTGAAGTCCATGATTGTAGGACCTTCCTCACAGCCTTCTGGTACACACACTGAATATCTATAACCAGAGGTTGTCCATACATGGAAAAGTTTATACTGTGGTACTGAAACTGCCTGGCTAGATTTGTGCGAGGGGCTACATCTCCCTAGAATAGGGACTCTTTGGGATTCTAAAGAAATCTATTTCGAGAATAACCCCGATGAAGCACGGGCTTACATCAGAGAGCTGGAAATGCTCATATATGCCACTGACGATTCCATTCCTGTCACCAAGAGGGTGAAGGAAATGATAGATCGTGGTGCCACTGAGGGGACTAGTGCTTCTGGAGATGAGGAGTGGCACGATTATGTGGCTTCTGAATATGTAAGTTTTATTTCCTTATTTTATTTCCAACTTGATTTAAGTTGAATCTTTTTTAATCAATGAAATTGTTTTCTTCATCCTACATCTTGGAAAGAAAGGAACTACTGAGGTTCCTTCGCCATAGTATAGCCCTGGTGGTACTGCCATCGGGGCTGCTGCTAAAACTCCTCACGATTTAGGTGAGATATCTCCAGGCCAGTAGGATATGGATGAGGAGTTGGACATGGATTTCCATTCTCCAATTCAGGTACCTATAAGGGAGATTGTCGACACTCCCAAAAATCTAAAGAAGAAAAAGCAACGAAGGAGGAAGTCCACAGCTAAATGCTTCATTAGTAGTGGTATGTCCTTTGGGTAATCATGAGTCTTAAACCATGAAAAAGATTTCTCATTTTCCTTGGGATTGCAGGGGATTATTAAATTTCCCCTATGAGGGAGAGGACTGATCCTTCTTTGAGGACCACGGAGGGTGCTATGGAACAATCGCAAATTTAGGCTGACTTGGATGCTCCTGGAGAAGAGCCAACATCTGTTCCTAGTATCCCTCCTGCTACTATTGCAAGAAGAGAAGAACCTGATTCTGGAATGTTAACAATGCTTCATAAAATGTTGAATGAAACACCAACTGAATTCCATTCTGTGATACTTCAGGTTCAACCCCTGCATTAGAGCTTTTGGAGGCTATTGCAACTGATGCCGTGATTTTATCTGAAGATGCTGCCCAGGGCCAGGGACCACAGGATGAAGGTCGCCAAGAAGACACATCAAATGCTCCCACTGGGGAGATTAACCAGGATTCTAAGATGAAATTAGATGAAATGATGGAACTTGGTGCATCTTTCAAAGATTTTATAAATCATTTTAAATTACCATGTAATTTAGAAGATTATGGATGTGAGTGTTATCCTTCATCCTATTAAAAATAACTTCTTATTACATGTCTAATCCTGATAAGTTCAAATGTGCAGTTCTGTCTGAGCAACCTGCTGAACTACCCATGCCTGAAGGGGGTACAGAAAACCCTACTATTGCAGAGACATTAGCAT
Organism: Viscum album; assembly: GCA_963277665.1. Taxonomy (NCBI): domain Eukaryota; kingdom Viridiplantae; phylum Streptophyta; class Magnoliopsida; order Santalales; family Viscaceae; genus Viscum; species Viscum album. Next base: position 1,050,450,114 of record OY728146.1, on the reverse strand, counting down.
AAGTGGAGCTGAACCCAGTGGAGCTTCCTCAAACTCATCCTGAAAATCTGGTTGATGTCAGGAAATATGGGGAGGAGCCTTCTTAGGTTGCTGATCTACCATTGGGTAAGGGATAACAATATTTGAGACTATACTTAATTTGAAAGACAGTCAATTATCTTTTTTTATCCTTTGAAACTAACCAATGATTTAAATTGATTATGCAGGGCCATCAATTTTAGTGGCTAGATCTGGAGGTGAGGCCACAGCCTATGCCCCAACGGGAATTGAAAGTGAAGAAGCACAGGTCATGGGGGAAGGATCAGAACATGGCACTTCCTTAAGTGAATTAATCCTAGATTACATTCCCCCCTATGATAGTGATGCTGAGTCAGATCTATAAATACAGAAGTCATTCCAATTTCCACGACGCAAGGCATGGAAAAACATATGGAAGATCATATATGAAGTGCTTTTAAGAGATCTATCATCGAAGATCGCTTGACTGTCATCCCTATTTTTCATACTGGGACTTGGCTGTTTTGGATATCAAAAGATCCATGCCGCGGTAAAACAAGTTATCTTAAGGAGGGGGTAGAAGAAAAAGTTCCGTGAAGATCTGACTATGGTGAAGCTGTCAGCCAATATTATTGAATTTGAGGCTGCGGTATCCTGAGCTGAGGCTGACTATGCTGCCAAGATGAAGGAACTGAAGCATAAAATCAAAGATAAAGTCGTCCAGCAGATGCACCTTTAGCAACATTTAGATGGGGTTACTAGAGAACTTGACCAACTCAATAATTCATTGGAGGGAGCTCAAAGGAGTGGTATGAAAGCCATCGTAGATGTCAAGAAAGCACTCCATCTGGCTGAAAAGAGTGAAGTTGGTCGAGTGCATGAGCTTCAAGTGGCTGCTGATGAAGATTAGGATGTCGAACATCAAATGAAGACTTATGTTGACAGTCTTGTAATTTCTTGGAAAATAGAGGAGACTCCAATCTGTGGACATCCTTCTAATTCTTGTACATCAAATGAAAAACACTATCATCTTCAATCATTTGTGCACGCATTTTCCTTTTCTACCTGGTTTATATTTTTACCTAAGCCAATGGGCCTAGTAAGCATAGTTTTATTTTTTACTAGGATTATTATAAATATCCCTACAAACTTTGATTCTTTTAATTGCTCAATATTACCTAAATCATCCAAAATGTATATTTAGTGAGTTGGAACTTGACTTTTATTCAGAGTTCCCTTGTCTTTTGTGGGAAGTTTAAAGTCATGAACATCAGACATAAAGAGGCTAATGTTTAAGGTCGAAATAGCTTTGACATGGATTAAAATTGACTCAATTCCTTGACAATTTATCTGAAAACATATTACCAAACTCATGTATGAGGGAAAAAATGTAAACCGTGACTTAAGAAATTTTGAATTTGAGGAATGATATGAAAAAGGGCTAAAAGGAATTAGAAAAAGTATTTCCCAAGAATGAAGTTACCATTATTTAACAAACTCTTTAGGGGGTTGAATTATACAGGGCCACCTAAGGGCATTGGCTACATAGTCAAATAATGGTATCTTTTGGCAGATAGGTCTATTATGTAGACTACTTCTGCAAGGCCGCCTAAGGGCACGCGCTGCATAGTCAGGAAAAAGAACTCTCAGAAATTACTTTTCTATTGCTAATAATCCAGTGGAAGTTTATGAGGATTCAAATTTTCCAAATCAGAGAGTTGTCTGTATGGAGAGAGGTACTTGATTATGGCGAAAAAATTTACAAAAAAGATTATCCAAGAACTGGATGAATGTCACTCCTACGAAGGTCTGACCCAAATATAGGGAAGAGAAATATAAACCATAGACTTGAATACTTTCAGATCATGAAAAAGGACACTCAACAAATATTTTAAGGATAGCTATTTTTGGCAGATCCTTACATATTTTTGATAAGACCAATAAGGACAAAAGAGGTTTTCTTCCCAATAATGAAGTTACCATTATTTAACAAACCCATTAGGGGGTTTAATTACGTAGGGCCTCCTAAGGGAATTGGATGCATAGTCAAATAATAGTATCTTTTGGCTGACAAGTCTGTTATGTAGACTATTTATGCAAGGCCGCCTAAGGGCATGTGATGCATAGTCAGTCAAAAGAACTCTCAGAAATTGGACATTTTGTGACCAGAAGTCAAGAAAAAGGGTAATGAAGATCTGAAAATATTTAAGGTTAGGATTATGACACATAAAGATGGGTACTGCCCAATGTATGTAGAGATACAAAGATCAATGCTAACCATAATCATGTTGTGGCTGGATCCTGAATTGAAATATTGGACATCACTACGTATCCCATAAGAATGGGAATAAAGCCATACATAGTTCTTGAAATATAGTTTAACTTCGTGTGGGATGATATTATAAGAGATCTTGATTTAGGGTCATAGAACTCGGACCATTATAAGAAATACATAGTGTGTGTTTTCAAGGGGACTTTTCATCCAGGGGACTGAAAGTGGAATTTGGGTTTAAGCCCAAAAGACTTGGGGATAGATTCAAGGGACACTTGAACGTTCCTACATATCCCATAAGGATGGGAATCAATCCCACGTATTTCTAGAAATACCTTCTGTACAAATTTGGTTCATACATGTGAAGGGTGAAATGGGACTTTAGTGCAATGATGGTTTAACCCAAGATAAAAGGTTCAGGTATTTCCATGTATGCACATAGTTTTTGGAATATAATATGATTGAAAATCAATGAAAATAATGATTCCCTATTAGGTGAGGGTATCAAAGAATATTGTAGTTTATTGTCATACAAGACAAAAAAATGTTGTACAGTTTAACGTCGTATAGCAAGGAGGAAGGTGAACCAATGTAAAGATATTGATTCTGAGGGTAGTTTCACGAATCAACATCATATGAGAGGGAGGTGAACCGATGTGAAGAAATTTGTTTTGGGATTGAACCTTGGGAGGTTGCCTACGTACCCATCCTGGAAGGCAAGGATCAAAGTCCGCGTAGTACAATTAAAGAATGAATTAATGATCAGGTTGCTCTTGGGGACAACGACCTAAAAAATGGTGTTGTGACTTACGCGTGGTTAGCAACCCAGAGAGGGTGTTATGGTTGAAGTTTTCTCTAAGCTCACGTGATTCATACTCGGTGCGAGAAACAAGAGGTAGCAACAACCTTAACGATGCACAGTTTAATTTCATATAGGACATATGAAGTGACTATGTCGTTTAAAGTCTTGCAGTTAGGACTATTGGTGCGGAATATTTTAGTGTCGTGTAGTAGGAAAAAATACAGTTTAACGTCATGTAGGATGTATTAAGGGATTTATATATAGTTTAGTGTCATGTAGTTAGGACGATAGGGACAATACAGTTTAATGTCATGTTGGACAAAAAGGGGACTATGTAGTTTAATGTCATGCAGTAAGGAGAAAAGAGGACACAGTTTAACATCATGTTAGATGTAGTAGGGATTTTTTCACAGTTTAACGTCATGTTGGACGAAAAAGGGATGATACAGTTTGGAGTCATGTTGGATGATGGTGCCAATAGTTTATGTTTGTATGCATGGACCCTTAGTTATGAATTATAACGTCTTGATGGATGAGAGAAATTCCAATAGTTTAAGGTCGTATGAATGGACCCTTGGTTATGTAGTTTAATGTCTTACTGGACGAAAGTAATACAAATAGTTTAAGGTCATATGCATGGATCGTTGGTTATGCAGTTTAACGTCTTACTGGATGTAAGGGACTTCTGTACAGTTTAGCATCATGTAGTTAGGATGTCACAGTTTAACGTCATGTTGGACGTCACAGTTTAACATCATGTTGGATGAAAGTAATACAAATAGTTTAAGGTCATATGTATGGACAGTAAATGTATTTTCTGTTCATACAAAATATTTCTTCAGAAATCTGGCATTGGTTGGAGTAGTGATGAGTTCTCCATCCATTGAGATTAAATAATAAGATCCATCGAAGTAGACCTTATGTATTGAATAAGGTCCTTCCCATTTTGGCTTGGGAGGTCTCTTTCTTGGTATCATTGGAGTTCTGAGAACTAATACCAATTCTCCCTGAATGAATGAACGAAGATGAACGTTTTTGTTGAAAGCTCGTACAATTCGATTATGATAGACTTCCAAGTGGTGCAGGGTGCACAATCTTTTCTCATCTAACTGTTCCAATTCATCCAATAAATTTTGAGATTGTTCATCTGCAGATGACTGATCACAAATGGCTACTCTGAGAGAGGGTATTTGAACCTCAATTGGCAAGACTGCTTCCGTTCTATATACCAATGATTATGGAGTTGACCGCGTTGCAGTGTGGGTGGTAGTTCGATAATCCCATAAAGCATGAAAGCTTTTATCAGGCCATGATTTCTTATCTTCATCCACCATCTTTTGCAGTATATTTGACAGAGTCTTGTTGAAAGCTTCTATCTGGCCATTGGCCACTGCATTATACTGAGATGAATGGTTGGATTTGATATTTTATTCTTGATACAACTTCCTCACCTCAAATGAACAGAAGTTGGTGCCATTTTTCATCAATATGGTATGAGGGACACCAAATCTGGTAATGATGTTAGACTTGATGAAGCTAACAATGCATTTAGAACTAACTTTTTGATAGGTATTGCCTCTTCCCATTTGGAAAATAAGTCAGTAGCAGTAAGAATATACTTAAACTACTTGGTTGTAGCTGAAGGATAAGGTCCCACCACATCCATTCCCCATGTGGCAAATGGCCACGAGTATTTAGTTGTATGAAGCAACTCTGGGGGATGATGAATGAAGTTGTCATGTACTTGGCACGATTGAAACTTCTTTGTGAAATCAATACAGTCTCGCATCATTGAAGGAAAAAAGTATCCAAGCCTTCGAATTTGATTAGATGGTCTATGTGTTAGACTAGTGGGAACCACAAACTCCTGCATGCACTTCTTTCATGACAGGCACTGTCTCTTCACCATCAATGCATCTGAAGAGAACTCCATCAAAACCACGCTTATAGAGAATTTTCTCTGGGTGATCTGGGATATCATAAAGAGTAAAATTTACCACAAATCTCCGGACATGTTCTTTCACAGCTCTATCAGGTGGAAGTATTACATTTTGAAGGTATTCCATGATAGGTGTCATCCATCCTTTAGTATGACCATATGGTTCAGGAATGGGACTAATTTCATTGATTTACTATGTTCTGATTTGAAAATAAGGTGAAATTGTATGACAGTGGGAAATAATTATGGTTGTCTCATCCCGATTTGGATCTGCGAGAGCTGTGGCTATATTAGCTAGTGCATCAGCTTGTGCATTTTGTGATCTTTGGACATAAGAAAATGTCGGTTCTGAAGGGAATTATGCCATTAACCCTCTGATGTAATCATCCAAAGGGATTTTTTCTTCTTTTCTGATGGCATAATCCCCATTGACTTTTTTGATTACCAGGTCTGAATCACCTTTCACCTTTAAGTGATTCACTTGTACTTGAAGCACCAAATCCAATCCTGCGATGAGAGCTTGGTATTCTGATTCATTATTTTTACCTCCACCCAACAATGAGAAGGAATAAGGTAACAATGCCTTTTTTGGAGAAATGAGCACAATTCCTAAGACAACTTTGTTGAATTTAGGATTCTCCATTTTACTCCCTGTTGGACTTCTGGAAGCACCATCAAAGTACATTTCCCATGTTTGAAGACTTTCTTGAATATAGAAGACTTCCTCATCAGAGAGTTTAATATCTGAAGATGTGTCTTCCACTGAAGGGTGTTCAGCAAGGAAATCATCCAGAGCTTGGCCCTTTATTTCCTTTTGAGACACATACTGAATGTCAAATTGTTGCAAAATAACTACCCACATTGCCAGACGTCCTGTAAGAATTGGATGACTAAGGATGAATTTGAGTGGGTTATTACGAGATACCAATTGAACCTCGTGATGTTTCAGGTAGTGTCTCAACTCCTGAACTGCAAATATTAATGCTTGGAAACACTTCTCAATACTTGAATATCAGTTTTCTACATCAAGCATAGTTTGAATGAGATAGTAGAGGCTCTTTTCATTCCCAGCATCATTCTTCTGAGCAAGAAAGGCACCCAATGATCGCTCTAGAGCTGTCACATAGAGGATAAGTGGTCTTCCTTCAATAGGTGGCATTAACACTGGTGGACTCAAGAGATACTTCTTGAGAATATTGAGTGCTTCTTGAAATTCTTCAGTCCACTGGTATGTGACTCCCTTCTTCATCAATTTGGTGAAGGGTAAAATTTTTCATACTAAATTGGCGATGAAACACCAAATATAGGCTAAGTGTCCTTGAATTCCTCTCAATTCTTTCAGATTTAGAGGAGGTTACATACCAAGGATTGACTTTGTCTTCTCAGGATCAACTTAGATACCACGATGGCATACAACAAATCCGAGAAATTTTCCTGAGGTTACCCCAAAAGCACATTTTAAGGGGTTCATCTTCAAATTATGTTGCAAAAGTTTGTGGAATATGATTTCCAAATCAGCTAAGTGATTAGGACGTTGCCTATATTTGACCACCAAATCGTCCACGTAACATTCAACGAACTTCCCTAAAAAGGGTTTGAAGATACGATGCATGACACGCTGATATGTTGCACCTGCATTCTTTAGTCCAAAGGGCATTACCCAATAGAAAAACACACCCTAAGGGGATCTGAAGGCTGTATATTCCTCATCTTATGGAGCCATTTGGATTCGATTATACCCGGGATATCCATCCATGAAGGGGAGTGCTGCATAGCCAGCTGTTTCATCAATTAATAGTTTTGTAATCAGAACTGGAAAATCATCCTTAGGACAATTCCGATTAAGATCTCTGAAATCAATGAAAACCCTAATTTTCCCATTCATCTTTTTCACTGGGACAATATTAGCCAACCACTTGGGATATTTAACTTCTTTGATGAAGATATATTTGATAATCTTATCCACTTCCGCCTCAATTTTGGAAGCATGTGTTGGGTGTGTTCTTCTAGTAGCTTGTTTGAATCCTTGACGTTCTTCTGGCAAACCCAAATGATGAGTGGCAACATCAGTATCAAGCCCTAGAATCTCTATATAGTTCCAAGAAATATATCTAGATTTTTCTTTAGAAAGGAAAACTACACCTCTTGCTCTTTAAGAGTCATATCCGCACTAATTAAAGTGGGGAGTGGATCTTATTTTGTACCTAGATTTATTTCTCTAAGTTCATCCATGGTGCTAGAGATACTCTTTTCAAATGCTGGAGGAGCATCCCTGAGATATTCCTCTTCTTCTTCAACATGTGTTATTTCTTCTGTTTCTACTTGCATAGTAGATGATGAAGTAGAATTTTCATGATCAGAAGAGATGCTAAAATTTGCACATCTTGAAGAAGAAGCTTCCATTTCTGACCCAATTGATGATGAAGGGTATTCTTTGGGTAATAAAGAGGAGATGGTGGATTGATAATCGACATCATCATTCACCTCTAACATTGCTATAACTTTCTCTATCCTAATTGGTGAAGTATAGACTTGATAGATTTCAGCGGATGAAATGAAGACATCTTCATTTGAGCTTTAACCATTACTTGGTGGATCACCACTTTCTCCCATGTTGTCTGGATTGATTTCTGTGATTGAAATTATGGATGTTTCCATAAGAGTATTTTGATTTGGGTCTATCCTATCAATTTGACTGATAGGAAACACATAATCTGTACTCACATGTGCTAACGAGTTTACAAGAATCTTTTCCAAACCATATAAAGCATTAACTTTGGTAATCTCCTTTGTTGGGGATTCCTCCTTTCCCTTCATGTGATAAAATTCTACCTTAATGTATTGAGATTCACATATCTTGAATGGGGCCTTATCACCATACAATGTACCAACTTGACCATAGAAACAATATTTGAGACATTGATGGTATGATGAAGTGGTAGCCGCATGTTGATGTAGCCATGGTCTTCCAAGAAAGATGTTGAAGGATGAGTCTTGATCAACAACCATGAAATCGGAATTGGATACAAGATCTCCAAACTGAGTTCTGAGTGTAATCTCGCCCAGTGGTTCTTGTTCATTTTTATCATATCCTTGTAACATCATAGTAGAAGGAGTAAATCATATTCCGTAAGGCCCAATCAACGAAGTGTATGAATGGTCATGAGGTTGACTCCTGAACCATTATCAATGAAAGATCTTCGGATGTCTACACCATTGAACTTTCCAGATAAGTAAAAAGGTATAATATGTCCATGAACGACATCATATTCATCTTCATCAGTAAAAGATATCACTACATGACATTCTAAAGGATTATTCTCTACATGGTAGACATCAGCTGAAAAAATTTACGTTTCAAACTCCTGATAACTCGACAAAGCCTCGATGAGTGCCTCTAGAAGATCCTTTGATAAATTCAAAGTATTCATAATTGATAACTTGGCCGGTATTTGGTCCAAGTGTTTCAATACATCATACTATTGATCCAAAGGTCTATGTTTCCCTACAGGAACATGTGGTTTAGTAGGTGCCTTGGAAATTGATGCTTTGGAAGTTGATGCATCTTGTACCGGGATAGGAGTTGGTAATACTCCTGGATTTGGAAGATTATACCGATTAGGTCTATTTAATTGCTGAGAGGAAGAAGATAGAACCTTCAACTGATCTTCCAGAAAAATTGTGTCAGGACTGAGTCTACCTTCTGTGGAAGAACTTTCTTGTTCTTGTTGAGTTTATTGAAGGTCTCTACCATGAGTTTCTACCGCATACACAGTTTTAGCAGGGGTAGAATTAGAATAGTGGCCTCTGAAAGATCCACGTCTTCCCCTATATCCTGAGCCTCTGTAACTTCCTCTAATTCCTCTGTTTGATATAGGGAACTCAGGTTCATTAAAATCGAAACTGTGACTGGAATATTGATCTGTTAATTGAATCATATTAATAGAACCGAAGATCAGATCTTCATCTGATGAAGACTCTACCCAATTAACCTATTTAGGCTATTCTGTTTGGTTGGGCTATGCCCGTTGCTTTGAAGTAGATGGCATAAAATCTGCCAGAGTCAAGGACAACTTGGGCTTTAAAACATACTCATATTCTTCTAATTTTCCTTCTTTCTTTGAATTATGTCGTTTCTTTGAGGATTTTCCCTCTGATGAATAGGGTTTCGCTGCGGCATTCATGGAAGAAGACACAATTGGTTTCTTTAATTGTGTTCGTAAAATAGAATGAGTTTGGTTGATTGTCATTCTGACCATCCAATCATCATAATTTTGTGCATTTTTGTTCTTGAATTCTTGCCACTCGCCTTCCTCCTCTGGATCTATAGCAGTAACACATGCTACCTGAGATGAAGAACCTTTCAGTTTGACTTGTCCCAAGTTGACCATTTTTTGCAGGAGGTCCTTGAAAAAAAAACACTCCTAAATGGGATGCCCCAACATTTGATGAAACAGGCAATAGTTGGGACGGTCTTCATCACCTTACTTGTTCGGCCTTTTGGACCTTGTCAATTGAACCAAATTATTTTCCAGAGTTGAAATGAAGTAACCAGGAACTTGTTCATTTCAAAAAGAGTAAACTTTGCTTTTAAAATCCTTAATTTTTTTTTCATTGATATCTTTGATCATATTGATGAAACGACCTCTGTTGTTGGCGCTCAAGAGGTGGATCCCTTTGAGGAGATGAAGGTTTTGATGTAGAAGCAGGTACATGTGCTTGTTTAAGCATAACTGTAGCAGTCTCTACTTTAACCATTCTTCTTCCTGGAGCTGATGGAATTACACAAGCTTTATCCTTAGTCTTTATAAGAGAATCTTCAATCTGTTGAGCAATTTAAGTATGGTCTCAAAACCCTCCTGTGTATTTCACAGGGATCAGTGGTGTTCGTAACTCATCATGTAAATTTTCCACATAGATTGGAAACAATTCCTCCTGGGGGAGTTCTAAGCTTAGGGAATATGTTAATACCTTTTAGCGAGCAATGAAATTTGAGACCCTTTCATTCTCCCTTTGCTTACAGTTTGTAAGATCAAAAAATATTATTTTTGGCAATGTTGAGCTGAACTAAAGAAGGAATTTTTGGCGAAAATCCTTCCATCCGGTAATTGACCGGGATGACAAGCTTGTGTACCAAACAAGAGCAGGTCCTTGTAATGACTGTACAAAACACCTGAGCTTAACTACTTCTAATTGCTTAAGGGTTCCCATAATAGGATCGCAACGAGAAACAAAATGTGTTAAGTGTTGCTCTGGGTCTCCCGAACCATAAAAGATTGGGAATGTGGTACTTGAAAAATTTTATAGGGGAGGAATTGCATCAACCCACTCAGGGTAAGCTCTCTTTTCTAGTTGAATTTGAGAACGCTATCCCTCCATAGCTTCCAATCGAGCTGTTAATGACTCAATTGTAGTTATTAACTTTTGAGAAATAGCTGATTGAGCTTGGACATGAACAGGTACAATGACTGGAGTTTGGACAGATGTGGTGGCTGGTGCTGCAACTGATGGTAGCACCGCCAATTGTTGTTGCACTTGACCCGTAGGGTTAGACCTGTGAGGGTGTACTGATAAAGGAGGATATTCTTGATCCATATCAGTAGCCACAAAATATTCCTTTGACTAACTGACTCCATCATGCTTAGGAAGAATACTACCCTGAAGTAGTTTTGCATTCATCCTCCTCAATTCCTTCATTTCTTCCTCTTGTTGTGCAAATCTTTGCTCTAGTGAGAGCGATTGGCCTTCTCCAAAGGAAGGGTATGTAACCTGATTATTTATTTTCCCCTTGTTGGATCCCTTTCGGAGAGGGGTAAGTGGGTTAATTTAAGGATTACCTAGGTTCTGAGTAATCCTTTGATTTCGTGTATGCACACCTTCTTCATTTGTGTCTGTGTGTACAACTTCTTGAGCAGGAACCTCTTCATCTGATCTCTCTGAGTGAGCCTCATCTGGTGGATCAAAAACTAAGGCATTGATGACATTGATTAATGCATAATGAATTCCATCCCTTCTATCGGCATTTCTACGATATTGTCTTCTTCCATGTCCCTGATGAGACATTTCCATTTGTTGATTCGATCCCTCAGGAACTTCTTGACGAACCGTAATTTGGATGGAATCTCTTGATAATTTGGTTCTTCATTCCTCTTGAGGCTTCTTCCCCAATCGAGAGAAGACTGACTTTCTCTGAGGGAGGGATTGAGGATTTGAAAAAGTCCCCAGTCCGGTGGACTGGGGCTATTCCTGCTCAACTCCTCGAATCCTATTTGTTGATTCAGAGGGCTGGGTTAAAAGAGTTCCCAGTCTAGAAAGCTGGGGTGGTTCTTGACATGCTATATTTGAGACATTCTTGAAATATCTAATGATCTTGTGGACTTTAGTCCGGAAATTAGTTGGATACATCAACCTGCATCCACTTTTATCACCCGACTCAAAAGACCATTGGATGATTTCTGACACTTCTGTCACTTGGTGATGTGCTTGCTCTAAACGAGAGGCCTGTTCAATATTCTCATTTGCTTGATGCAGGAGTAATTCAACAACTTGTTCTCTGTATGCTTGATTTTGAGAGGAACTAGTTGAAGCCTGTTCTTGGGAAATCTTTTGATTACAAACAAAACCCACTGACTGTGGCCAACCATGGGAAATAACATTGCATGAGACCATTTTCAGTGGGCATTGTTGAATGGAGAGCACATTGAAATGTAGTGATCCATGAACACCCCATCCCATGATATGAATACCAGATGGGGCATTGGAAATTAAATGGCGCAATCTTCTTAGTGCGCCAAGGCATGAACGCTGAAGGGCTCTCTGGTGCTTTTCAGCCTTCAGATATCAAGAAACTGAGGGAGATGCCAAGTCAATTTGGAATTGTAACACTTCTATTATCTTGATATGATTTTCATATTCATCATAAGATAATATTTTCTTTTTCAACTGATAAAGAGTTTTCCGTATGTTGAGACGAATATCATGAATTCCATCTTCCGTCAACATCTCTGGAATGTCATACTGAGAATTAGCCAAAGGCCAAAACATAACTCTCACTTCACCTTTTTCCAGTTGTATTCTTATATTTAGTACTTCCTATTTATCATTCAATAAAGATTCTTCTATCTGATTAGACCAGAGCTGGTGCTTCCTTGTTGCTTCATCAGATTCAACAAGATTGGTAGATAAATCACTGATAAAACTAGAATATGCATGACTTAGGGGTGGTTCGGATAATGACCTACACCCTGGGTTATCTTCTGGTTGAGAAAGTATTTCACCTGCTAATGGTAAAGAATCAGACATGACTGGCTTCACATTTTCAAGTGCCTCAAGATAAGAGGGATTTCTCATCACTACATTGTATTTTGGAAAATTTTCCAAGCAATGCGAATCACTGCTACAGAGAGGAATTTTGCAGCTAAATTCATCATCATGGGGAGGACCACTATGGTGGGTTACAACAAAAAATGAAACATTTTACTCCTTGGTATTCTGACCACACAGAGGGTTCTTGTGGCTCTCATATGAAGATGAAACTTTGAGATCGACCGAATTGTCATGAAGCAAGCCTTCATGAGGAAGTATCTGATGCAGACCTTCAGAATTAATGTTCCCACTATTGGGAACTGAGAGAGAGCAGAATCTTGAGTTGCAATAGATAGTTTTCTAAGTGTATCAAGAACTCCAACACCGAGTAAGGCACTGTTACAGATTGGCCCTTGATTTATTGATTGTGCTAGGCGAGTCTTCTTCTTAGATGCCTTCTTACTCAATTTGGCAGGTGTATGTGCATGCTCAGGAGAAAAGATCAGGTTAGGCGGATTATCTCCACTCAAACCAGGTGTATGTGCCTGATATGGTTGTCTGTATGATATGGGGGAGTATGACCCACAACCATCTTGGACTGGAACAGATGTGTGTATCTGTTCCAGAGTGAATTGTTGATGTGTCACTCCACTGATAGGGATAGATTTATATGTCTTTCCCTGAGATGCTGCTGAATCTGTTATAATATCCTGGAAGGCATCCAGGATATGAGAAGGGATTTTCTTCTTCTCTTTCACCATTGACAGAATATGCTTGGTGACTTCAGCTGCTGGAATAGGGATATATGTCCATTCCGTGCTTGGAGCAGGTGTATGTGCCTGCTACTGTCCTCCTTTTCCTGTCAGTGAATCCTGACAGTACTCATGTGTGGGGGCAGAGAGTTGAGTCTGCCTCCTGTTTGTCGCCGGAGCTTTTCGGCTGACTTCTCTGAATGCTACCAAATGAGACTGTTGGTAGGCTTGATCAATACTAGCAGGTGTATGTGCCTTCTGATTTCACTCCGCTAAACATGGTTGATGAGCCTCCTTCAACACTAACAGATGAGGCTTCTGGCAGGATTGACGAGTGTAAGCAGGTGTATGTGCCTTTTTACCAGTTGTCAACACATTGGGTTGGCGGGCTTCATCGTATGTAGTCATACGAGACCACTGACTAGCTGATGATTTATAAATAGGTGTATGTCATGTCTATCATACTCCGCCGGAATTGGCTGGTAGGATTGACGTGATGCTGCCAGACGAGTCTACTAGACAACAGAATTAAAACGAATGGGTGTCTGTGCCCGCTCGTTGCTTGCCACCAAGTTAGGTTGGTGGACTTCTCCCGATATGGAAGAGATGAGAATCTGCTCACTGTTAACCGATTGTCACCTCTGGTGATTCGTCTTGCCTACTCGGGTTTGAGGAACCTGAGCCGAACGCCTGGAGACGACACCCTCATCATGTTGAGGGAACACTGCCACATGAGTCTGGCGGTGATTGTTGATGGGATCCCTCGAGAAGGACTCATGTTTCCTTGAATTAAGGCCCTGAGGGACCTGCTCATTAACCTACTCAGAATATGGGAGGGAATGGTTGTTGCGTTCCGGGGATAACGACCCGAAACGATTGGAAACGGTGGTTAGCACCGCCTGCTTCTTGATCACTGGTCGTTGCTGTCCGGACGACCAGGGTGAGTTGTTAACTTAGAGGGCTTGTCGAGCAGCCTCCAAAGTTGGAATGATACCATGTTGACGATACTCCTTAACTAGTGCATTCGATACCCAGCGTTGAAGATGCTGAGTAGGTGATGTCGTCCTCAGAGCGGACGATGATCCATCAGGAGCAGCAACATATGCATTCACAGTAGATGTTTTCACAGCAGAGGCATTCACAGATGTGAACTTAAGAAAATCCATTCTTGTAATGAAGAAGATCTTAGAAAAGAGTTCCTGTTTCATATAACAAACATAATCAAGATAAGTTCAGCTTCTACATCTTTTGGATGAGCACATATGTTATTGATTAATTTGTTGGCCCTCTCATTGAGTTTAAATAGGGGCCTAACAAATAGGTAAAACATAACTTTAACATGGTTAAGGATTCACGTCGGGTTCACCATTTTTTGTTTCCTATGGAATTGGGGATGACCTCATTGATTAAAGGTTCAAACATTCAAATCGGTTTCTAATGGGTTTGATCGTAGAACCGGAAACATCCAATGATTCCATATCCATTTGGACCTACTTTCCAAAGGTAAGCGCTAATTAGTTGTGGACTGATGAGGCTTAGGAATTTTCATTGGTCGAGAGGATGGGAGGTCGGAATCATCATACCTTTTTAGGGGAATTATTTTCTAATTCAGGACTCTCTTTATAGATTTAAGTTATGTTCATGAATCCTTATTACATTACCAAGTGTAAAATGAGCTTTCCTTTAGATCTGAGAATCAATGATTGATATGTAGGAAATTTAGAGAATATTTTATATGTATTCGAGGTTCTTCATCTATAGAGAATAATCTGTATTTTTTAGAGATTCTTAGTCAATGGTATTCTTCAATACATAAAATTCTCTTGGTCATTATGATGACCATAATGGTTTTAAAGCCACTCAGTGGGGAACTTGATGTTTATTGTCATTCAAAAGGACATGGATTATTTCATAGTTGGGATCGTACCCGCAGATGGGCTACCTACGTATCCTTTGTTTAGAAAAGGAATCAGAACCCACGTAGTTTGAGTAAGGGAGTATGATGTTTATGCATGATTTATGGAACAAAGAAAGATGTCATGATTACTTTCACACTCTAAGCTCACGTGAGTCATGCTCGGTGCGAGAAACAAGAGGTATTGGTGAAACCAGACAATTGTGCCACAAAAGATGCAATGATGTGGGGCTTATGTATGTATGACTACCCAAAATAGATGAATATTGGGTTTTACATCAGGGAAGAAACCCAGGAACAAGGTCCATAAAGGTATATGTACTTCATGGATATTTGGGTACTCTAACTTGGGGCTTACTTCTGAGGAAGATTCACGAATTTGGAGGGTACTTATGATTGGGTATTACTCTTGAGAAGGAATCCCAAATCAAAAGTAAATTTAAGACTGGTTAAGGGAAATTAAGACTGGGGCTTACTCCTGAGAAGAAGGCCCAGGTTAAAGGGATTTGAAAATTTAAGGGACTTGGGGCTTACTCCTAAAGAGGATGCCCATATTTAAGACTGGGGCTTACTCCTAAAAAGGAAGTCCAGTTTAAGAGAATTATGGTTGGGGCTTACTCCTAAGGAGGATGCCCAGATTTTTGGGAACTTTGAGACTATGGCTTACTCTTGAAAAGGAAGCCTCAGTTAAGGGAATTATGACTGGGGCTTACTCCTAAGGAGGATGCCCAGATTAGGGGAATTGGGGCTTACTCCTAAAAAGGAGGCCCAAATTAATGAGGACATGGGGCTTACTCCTAAGGAGGATGCCCAAATTAATGAAAATTTGGACTGGGGATTACTCCTGAAAAGGAGGCCCAGGTTAAGGATTCTCTCATCTTAAAGGATGAGGTTTAATGAATTAACTCTCTAACCATAGTGATGTAAAGATGAATAAATCACTAGGTTTTGAGAGATATTCCACCGAATTCCTTTCAGATAAAGAGGCCAACAAGGAAATCAGGCCATAAATGGATTTGGAGAGAGTTATAAAGGGTTAATCCTGAAGAGGAGAGATGGATAGGTGTAAGAGGGGTGAAATGGGCAGGAAGGGAACCCAAAAAGAGAGGGGAGCGCAAGTACTGTGTGGGCGCGCAAGTCCTGGTCACGCAAGTATACTTGCGCGACACATGGGTACTTGCGTGCTGGCCAATCCTAAGTATAGAACTTGGGCGAGGCTTGGCTCAAGCCTTTAATACTACCCCTTGAGAATTCCAAAATAGAGGTGCACAAGTTATGTGGAAGGGGTAAGTCAGCACACAAGTGTGGCCATTTCCCTTAAGAGTTGGCCACCCAGGCGCGCAAGTGTTGATGAGTTTCAACACTTATTACTTCCTCCCCCTCTTTAGATCTTCCATTCTAGGGAAGAAATTACCTTAGAAGTGTTAGGAAGCTTTGAGAAGATTCTAGGGCACCAGGAGCTCAAATCCGAGGTTCTGGAATTTTTTTCATCCTTGAAATGGGAGGGCCCACATGGGTATTTATAGGCTAGAGAGACCCTGTGTGAAATTTCAAAGAGGGTGCGCAAGTCACCTGCGCGACCACTAGGCGTCGCGCACATATACTTGCGCGACCTTAATGGAACATTCATGACCCAAGTGTAAATGAATCCTTGTTCATTACTATGTCAATTTTTGATGTTTTCTTCAAAGGATGAATCACTTTATGTTAAGGCATTTCCCTTTTCATTCGTTTAGACTCTGTGACGAAAAGGAGCGTCAATAGAAACCCATTTATTTCCATGGGCAACACTTATGTTTATTTTTTATGTTTGATTCTTCATGTGGAAAAAATATGCATGAACATGTTATGATGGGTTCTCTTAGATATCAATTCAATCCATTGAGTAATTTTTAGTCTCTTAAGGAGTCATGTTGGGATAGGGAGTAAACTTGATTCCTTTATGGGACTTTTTCCACCATGTGATATAGTATTGGAATTTAGCCTTGAATCATGTTTATGTTATGTTTTATATTGACATAAAATTCCTATGATTCCATGATTCCATGATCTTATGTTCAACAAGTTATGATTCCTTATTTTTATTATTTTTTCATACCTTTTTATGTCATCATACAATGCCTTCTAAACCATAATCTATTCTTATTTACTATGGTCATTCACTTACTAGGTTTTTTAGCTTATCCCTTTGTTCATGTATTCCCCAGGGTATCCTATATAGTTGTAATATCTCAAAGGAAGTTAGGAGCTCATTATGGAGTTTAAATAATTTTTTTATTTTAGTTTCATGTTTTATAATTATTTTCATAACATTCTAAATACACTAGAATTTATGATCCTTGGTTTTTATTTGTTGTATAATTATGTTTAAAATCATGTAATATTATGTGTAAAAATATAGGGTTGTTATAGTTGGTATTAGAGAATGGTCTAGATATTTTAGAGGATTAGGACTACAAATTATAGTAATGACCATGGGGATAATTATATCATCATAGATAACTTAGATAAAATTCTAGGGAATCACAAAATAGGATATAATTTCCATTTACAATTTTATCCTTCTACATTCAATGTTTCTTTTTTATATGCTTATTATCTAAGTATTCAAGCCCCCATAATTGTAATTTATTTTTCATAGTTAATTTTGAGAAATATGAGAAATCATTAAAAAAATAAATTTGATAGGAAATGATATTATTTCACTAATGATATGCCTAACCTGATGGAAGGTGGAGTAACACATCTTGTGTTTGTGAAAATCCAGTTCTCGAAAATTACAATTAATAACTGGAACATAGTTGAGTTTCCCAACATATAAAAGAAGTTAAGGATGTCGTCTCATAGAATCTGGTGTAATAAATATTATAAGTAAAATAATAATAAATCCCCTATGTGTTAAAAATATGGGAAGAATCATCCTAGAAGCTTTTTCAAGGGGACTATGAGATGCTTCAAATATAGAAAATAAGGTCATAAAGAGGAAAATTTCAAACGGAAAATGGATATTCCTACTAAAAAGATAAAGGGAAATAAAATTTAATCTAGGGAACTATATACTGTTATGTGTCGTAATTATGGATAAGTTGGGAATTATCCAAGTCAATGATCTATTCCAAGGGCTGGAAATCATAATGAGAACTAATAATCTCTAAGAACAAGGGAATGAGGAAGACCTTATGTTGAGACGAATCATGATGATTGAAGTACAATTAAACTATACACCAGATTTGTTCTTTCCTTTTTTTACTTCTACTATTTCAATATTAGCATATCTTGTATTTTTTCAAAGTGCATCGAATCACCAACCCAAATGAATTGATTTCATAGAGGGAAAAAATTCTTCGATTATTATATCATATACTGAAGTTTGTGGAAATAAACTTCTTGAAAATAATATTTGAATTCCTTTATTGGAGTTTGATGTTATTTTGGGCATGGATTCAATATGTTTATATAAAGACAACATCAAATTTTAGGAAAGGGATATCACTTTTCACATCCCAAGGCATTTATTACATAACTTTTTGTCATTATGATGTCATAATAAAAACTGTATATTTATATCATATTTAATTTTCAACTAGAAATTTTTCTGAATAAATAATTATGAAAAAAATAATTTTTCGATTATTTTGATGTTATGATTTAAAAAATAGTATTTATTTTATCAAAATAATTATTTAAATATTATATTCTACACTTTTAAGTCAAAAATCCATATTTGTTGAAAAATACTTGTTTTTGAAAATAATAGTTTTATGACCCTTATAAAAATTATTTTTGACCTAATAAATTACATTATCATTTATATTAAATAAATATTATTTTATAATTAAATTAAATTTAAATTATTTTTTTCAATTTTTATTAATCATTAATAAGGGTGTTTTGATTGAAACTATATATGTCTGAAAAATTCAAATTGTGTTTCATCGTACCATAATATAATTGTTATGAAACTCATTATTTAATCATTTAAAAAGTAACATTAAAAAAGAATAAATATAATCATTTTTTAATTAAAATTATGTATAAAAATTCATACTATTATTTCCTAGATACATATACCTTTACTACACTAGGGAATTACCTAAAGGTAAGGTGTGTGATTGTAACGTCCCGGTTCTAGAATCCACCCAGAGGCACCCCGTACCCAGTTGGTCACATGGCCTCAAGAACATTTCCAAAAATTCCAGAGGCTGCCGACTAGCAGCGAGGCCCTTAGGTGTGCTAGTGGGGAAACTATTCCCTCCTTGGTAGAGTACACATCATAAGATAAACAAAAGTAATAGCGGAAGCAGTAAACATCCATACAAGAGTAAACAACTGAAAACTAAAAGTGTAAACAAATGAAGCGTATATATAAATGATTCATGATACATATGTCTAGGAAAACAACCAAACAAGTCACAATGATGAATACAAACAGTACTAAACCAAAGTACAAATGAAATAGATAAACAACTCCTCACCATCTCAAGCCTAGGCTTGGTCCCATGCTCTACAGCTCTATAGCATCTCAAGTACCTGAAGTGGAAGGGCACTTGTCCTTATCTATACCTGCAACAATATAATCTGTTTGGGCCCAAAATCATGGCCCAAATAGGGTGTGAGACTAAATCCCAGTAGGCAACCACCTGAAGATCTATGCCAAACCGTCTGTGAATATACGGCAGGTAAAAGTACATAAAACAGTAAACCAGAAAATACTCGGCAGTAAACAATCCATAGTTCCAATATCAAGAAGTAACTAACAAGCAACTAAAAACAAACATGTAACCTCTGGGAAGTACTCACAAACATCCTCTCTGGTCCTACCTTAACAAGTACCAACAACCCTCTGGGTATTACACTCAGCCTAACCCCTCTGGTTTGGTCATAAAGAAATTATAAGACTCTCTAAGGAAGCTCACTTGGTCAATTCCCCTTATAGTCTAATGTAGTCAGGGACTCTCTGAGGAAGCACACAAGGTCAATTACCCTTATAGCCCCAAGGTCAAGAGACTCTCTGAGGAAGCTCACTCGGTCAATTCCTCTTACAGCCCCAGGTCGTTCACAGACTCTCTAAGGAAGCTCACTCGGTCAATTCCCCTTATAGCCTGGAGTGGTTCAAGGTAATTCAAGTAAAATAAAGACTCTCTAAGGAATCTCACTCGATATATCCCCTTATAGTTTATAAATCTCAAAGACTCTCTGAGGAAGATCACTCGTTCTATCCCCCTATAGTCTATAAAGTCCAAAGACTCTCTGAGGAAGATCACTCAGTCAATTCCCCTTATAGCCTTTAACACATGGTTCTCACGACCCCTTGTAAGTCAACACATAGTAATTCTATAAGTCTAAAGGAAACATGCAGAACTACTTGGCTAATCAGTCTACAACATCTCACACATATCAGAAAACAATACTCCATCCTATGACCACAAGGCATGGAAAACTGGTAAAAGGCCAATATTCTAAACAGGACCAAACAGTCATAAATAGAACAAAGAATGAGAATAACATCCAAGGCATAGAAATCAACCCAATTCATATCCAATTTACCTCTACACAGGCATACAAGCATGGCAGGAAAACAATAGGGGTAAAACTGTAAACACACAATACCCCGTTCAAGGGTATTGGTGGAATTTGCACATAATACTCAAATACTTCGAAAGGAAAGGTACAAACCACCTACCTTAGGGTTGGGAGATCAATATACTTGAACAATGAAGCTTTAATCTCCTATGAACATCATAGATATAAGAAAACATCCAAAATGTTCAACCCATAATAACTTTGAAAAGAAGAGGAATTGGAAAACAAGGCTCAAGGAGAAGAGTGAACTCACTGATGCAATTCCAACACAATCAATGGTGCTCGAATCGAAGTATGGACGGAGGATCGAGGGCTTTTCTAAGATCTGTGGATGCTTGGCTCTCTCGGATGAACGAAACCTAGGAGTGGTTTATGTCCATTGGATGTGACCCTAGTGCGCTTAACGAAAAAAAAGTACACGACATGTAATTTTGGAGTACATGGCATGTACTCGCCTTTTCCATACTCCTATTTAAGTGGACTCCATGTCACCCCACACGACCATGTGTGTGGCTAGAACATGGATAGCACATGGCCTCCTGTGGCAACGAAGTACAAGGTGTGTACTTCAAAAATTTCCAGAAACTTCTCCTTTCTCAGAAACTCCAGAAAAAAAGAAAAACATACCTAAATAGAAGATCCGAGTTCTTTCAAACTTCCCCCTTTAAATAAATTTGTCCCCGAATTTCCCTAGCGTGGCGTAGAATAATAAACCTCAAACAACTCTGGCCACTATGATCGTAAATCGGCCTCCCTCTCCCAAGTCTCATCCTATACCCTCCTGTGATTCCATAGAACCCATACCAGAGGAACAGACCGACCATAGAGAACCTTTCTACTATGATCAACAATCTGGATAGGATGATCCTAAAAAGATTCATCCACCTCCAACTCGACTTCCTCATGTTGGAAAGTATGAGACGAGTCTGAAAAGTAACATCGGTGCTGAGAAACGTGGAAAACTTCATGCATAGCCCGGTACCTCTAAGGTAACTGCAACCGATAGGCAACCAACCCAACTCTCTCTAACACCTCAAATGGCCCTATGTACCTCAGTGAAAGCTTACCCTATCTCTTAATCCTCTTTTGTCCCAACCTCGGTGTGACATGAAGGAAAACCTGATTCCCGACCTCGAACTCTAGAGGTTGTCTCTGTTGATAATATTAAGACTTCTATCGAGACTTTTCAGTATCCATCCTATTACGAATCAACTCTATCTACTCTGTGGTCTCCTGAACAAGACGAGGTCCCAGAAAAGATACCTCTCCTACTTCCATCCAACATAAGGGTGGTCGGCATGGCCTACCGTACAAAGCCTCATAAGGTTCCATCTGAATAGTCTCCTGGAAACTGTTGTTGTAGGAATACTCCACAAGAGGTATATGCTTTTCCCAAGAACCACAAAAATCTAGGATGCATGCTCAGAGCATATCCTCAAGCACCCTAATCGTATGCTCGGACTGGCAATCTGTCTGGGGATGGTATGCTAGACTCAAAAGTACCTATGTACCCAAAGCCTTCTGAATCCCCTTCCAGACCCAAGAAGTAAAACGTGCATCCCTGTCTGATACAATGGATTGAGGAACTCCATGAAGATGTAGAATCTCATGGATGTACAACCATCCCACCTCATCAACACTGAAGGTCTCCTTGATCGGAAAGAAATGAGCAACCTTCGTGAGCCTATTAATTAAAACCCATACTACATCATTCCCTCGAGGATACCTCGACAACCCTATCATGAAATCCATAGATACGTTGTTCCACTTCCACTCAGGAATGGGTAACTATTGTAAAATCCATGCCGGTCGCTGATGCTCCGCCTTCACCTGCTGACAAGTGGTACACCTCCTAATGAAACCAGCAATGTCCTTCTTCATACCTATCCACCAATACTGATGGTGTAGAGCACGATACATCTTGGTGATGCCGGGATGAACTGCCCAAACAGAGGAATGAAAGTCCCAGATTAGCTCCTCGCATATATCTGTTGGCACCCATACACGCCCCTGGAAGGGAAAGATATCATCCTCACCTATGGCCCATCCGGGAATAGGGTCCTCTCCTGACACGCTTTCCTGTAGGACTAGGCATTCATAATCTGATAGCTGCCTCATTCGTACTCGGTCAAGAAGGGTAGAGGTAACATCTACAGAATATAGAAAAGTTTTCCCCTATCTATCATGCACCAACAAATGCATCTCAAAGAATAGAGCCATAAGCTGCCACTGACTACTGGACTCATGAACGACATGTACCTGAGTCCTCCTGCTCAGTGTATCAGCCACAATATTTCCTTTCCCAGGAATATAGGCAAGCTTGAAATAAAAGGACTGAAGGTACTCAACCCACCTTCTCTGCCTCAAATTCAAGTCACATTGGGTAAAAATGTACTTGAGACTTTTGTGTTTGGTGAAAACCAAAAAATTCTCTCCCAATAGATAATGTCTCCAATAGTGTAAGTCATGAAGAACAACTACCAATTCCAGATCATGCGTCGGGTAGTTCCTCTCACGTGACCTCAACTGCCGAGACCCGTATGCAACGACTCCATCTCCCTACATAAGCACAGCTCCCAGCCCGATACCTGAAGCGTCACAATAAATAGTATAGCTCTTGCATGGATCTGGAAAGACTAGTATCAGTGCTAAAGTCAACCTACCTTTCATCTCCTGAAAGGCTGACTCACAAAAATCTAACCATAATAACTTCACACCCTTGTTGGTCAGACCTGTCAGTGGAGCTACTAAATGTGAAAAGTTATGAATAAAGCGTCTGTAATATCCAGCCGGCCCTAGAAAACTCCGCACCTCAAAGACATTCTTCAGCTTCTCCCAGGAAACTACTGCCCTCACTTTCTTTGGGTATACTAATACTTCTGTTTATGAGATACCATAACCCATGAAGTGAATCCGATCCATCCAAAAGTGGCACTTAGAGAGCTTAGAATATAAATGATTCTCCCTCAGTGTACTCAAAACAATCTCAATATGGGTATCATGGTCGTGTCGAGTGTGAGAGTACACCAAGATATCATCCACAAAACCCACCACGAAGGAATCCGAGTATGGATGAAACACTCGGTTCATCAGTTCCATGAAAACCGCAGACGTTTTTGTGAGACCGAACAACATAATCATATACTTTTATAGACCATACCTGCTCCAAAAGGCTGTGAGAGGTTTATCAGACGGTCAAACCCGCAACTGATGATAACCGAACCACAATTAAATCTTTGAGAACACCTGGGATCCTCTAATCTGATCAAAGATGTCATCAATACTAGGAAAGGGATATTTGTTCTTGAACATCAACTGGTTCAGCTTCCGATAATCCACACAAATCCTAAGGGTATCGTCTGCCTTCTTCGCAAACAGGGCAGGCGAACCCCATTGAGAAGTACTGGGTCGGATGAAAACCTTTTCCTACAACTCCTCCAACTTCTTCTTGAGCTCTTTCAACTCAGGTGTATCCATCCTATAAGGTGGAATGGACACCGGTGCCGATACTGGAACAATCTCAATAGAAAAGTCTACCTTACGCTTCGGAGGTAACCCTAAAAAGTCCTCTAGAAGGACATCCCTAAAACGATCCACCACTGGGGGAAAATCTATCTGTGAAGTCCCCTGGTCATCTAGATAAAGAAAAGAAATTTGGGATGTAACTCCTCCTAGACCATGATGCTTGGGTCCTGCTCTACTCACTTAGAAATCCCACTCTCCCTTGTGAATAAAAGATCCACCATCTTGTGATATGAAACTCACCCTGCGGAGATAGAAATCAACAAATACCTGGAAGAGAACTAACCATTCCATCTTGAGAATGACATCATAACCTGTCATCTCTAGGACATATAGGTCCCATAGAAAATGACAACCACCAACCTCTAGTGGGAAATCCTTTCAGTAACGTACACTATCTATCCAAGTCCCAAATAGTGTGTCTAGATTCAAGATGTCGACAGAAGAAAAGATGAAGAGACCAAGACTCTCCACAACAACGATAGATATAAAGCTATGAGAATCCCCTGTATCGAAAAGAGTTGAAGATAAAACTGAGGATACTAAGATAATACCTCGAACTGTTAGAGGGGACGAGATCCTTCTCCTGATGGGTCTACTCTACTGCAAAGGTATGGCCTGCTCCATGGCCTTGTGACCCCGCCCGACCACTCTGAACTGATCTACTATCCTATCGCTGGTAGCCTGGTGACTGACTACCACGGTCGTGACCTCCACCTCGGCCCGAACGGTCGGAAGAACTCCAGTTCCCAGACTGGTGAGAAACTGGTGATGCTTATCCTAAATGCGAGGTCATAGAAGAACCCCTGCCACCAGTTGCAGGTGATAAGATCTGACAAAAACGTTGAAGATGGCACATCTTTCTGAAAGATTGGCACTCCATCGGGTCTCTCTGGTATTGAGGCCTAGTATGCCCGCTCCTACCGCATTGTTAGCATAATACCTGGCTGCCTAAAGATACATCCCTCATACTATGATCTCCTTGAGTAGACTCCCTTCGGCACTTCCTACTATCCGTAGGAGGAACACTAACTCTGGATGTCGAACTTCCCTGGCTCACTGCTCTATAATCCCTCAGATTGCGCTCAGTGATCAGTGCCTGGTTGATGATGGAAGATATCAAAGTCAACCTGAAGATGTTCACCTATGAGCAGATGTCATGCCTCAGACCATCCTCGAACTTCTGCGCAAGGAATAACTCATCACCTCCTGGAATAGGCGTGAAATGCTGCAACTCAGTAAATCGAGATGAGTAATCAATAACAGAAAGAGTACCCTTCTCTAGACAAATAAAATCTCGGGCTAGATCGGCCCTCAAGGTATCTGGGTAGAAGAAATCATAGAAGATGTGCTGAAACTCATCCCAAGTCATACTCTTCTGGCATCCTGACTATGACATCACCTCCCACCACCTCTTGGTGGATTCTATAAGCATATAGGTAGCGAGATTAACCCTCTTCTCTAGAGGTATGTCTAGATGCTCAAATATTTTCAGCGTGGCCTCTAGCCATGATTCGGAAGCTTGGGGTCCTCCATCCCCTGAGAAAGTGGGATGATTTTGCTGCTGAAAAACCCGCATCAAATTTTCCATCGACGGGGCGGGAGGTGGCGCTCTCTATAAGGTATGCATCATCCTCACAAAAACTTCCCCAAACTGCGTATCAACGCCTTCAACTGGTATAACTCCTAGTTCCAAGGCTTGCACAATAGGTGGATCTGTAGGAAGTCCCTAATCAGCCATATCCATTGTCTGATCACCATCTAGAAACTGGCATACAACCAGAGGATGCCTCGGCGGCATAATTCTAAAAAGTCAAATGCACACCTTAGATTAGGATTATCAAGGACTGAAAACATAAGAGTAAAAGAAGGGAACAAGAAAAAGAAACATTCATGTTTTACAAAACATGACTACACGGTGTGTATAAACACTACATGAGAAGTTCATTTAATCCATTCACATGGGCATGTACTTCTTCCCCAACTGGTCGTGTAACACCCCAACCACACGGTGTGTTTTCCCCACACACGACATGTACTTGAACTATATTACCCTGCATGATTATCCTTACACGGCTAACCCACACAATCCTCTTAATCCTATACTACACAACATGTTCATGAAAGACACAACGTGTACCAGACAAGCTTCACAGGACCGTGTTGTTAGTGACACGGCCTGTGAACCCAGGTAACACTACACAGTGTGTTCCAAACAAAAATGGTGTGTACTATGAAGGGATAACACCGGCCCGTGTTGTTCATTACATGGCCAACTACATTGTTCACTATACACGACGTGCTCTAGGTGCACACGACGTGTGCTTGAAAGATTTCCCCGACCCGTGTTGTTCTTTACACGACTGGGTATCTAGGTTACACTGCACGACGTGTGGAATTAGAATACGATGTGTAAAATCAAATCAAATGTAAAATTAAAAACCATGAAAATTGCAATAAACGAGGTAGTATGGATTTTCCCTATACATGGGTTAGCTACTCCTGGGCACAGCTTATTACCAAGTAACTATTATATCCTATCCCTGACTATAAGATCCAAACAGTAAGTCAATAGAAAAGAATCCCTCTGATACTAGTTTGTAACGTCTCGGTTCCGGAAGCCACCCAGAGGCACCCCGTACCCGGTTGGTCACATGGACTCAAGTGTATTTACCCAAATGCCAGAGGCTACTGACTAGTAGCAAGGACCTTGGGTGTGATAGTGGGGAAACTATTCCCTCCTTGGCAGAGTACACAACGGAAGATAAACAAAAGTAATAGTATAAGCAGTAAACATCCATACAAGATTAAACAATGGGAAAATAAAAGTGTAAAAAAATGAAACACATGTATAAATGATGCATGATAAATATGTCTAGGAAAACAAAAAAAAGTCACAATGTTGAATAAAAATAGTACTAAACCAAAGTAAAAAATAAACAGATAAACAGCTCCTCAGCATCGCAAGCCTAGGATTGGTCCCATGCTCTCCAGCTCCATAGCAAGTCAAGTACATGAAGTGGAAGGGCGATTGACCTTATCTATAACTGCAACAATATAATCTATTTGGGCCCAAAATCATGGAACAAATAGGGTGTGAGACTAAATCTCAGTAGGTAACCACCCAAAGATCTATGCCTAATAGTCAGTGAATATATGATAGGTAAAAGTACAGAAAGAAGTAAACAAGAAAATACTCAGTGGTAAACAATCCACAGTTCCAATATCAAGCAGCAGCTAGAAAGTATCTAAACAAAAATAGGTAATCTCCAAGAATTAATCACATCCATCCCCTCTAGTCCTACCTTAACAAGTACCAACAACCCTCTGGGTAGTACACTCAGCCTAACCCCTCTGGTGTGGTCATATGAAAATTATAAGACTCTCTGAGGAAGTTCACTCGGTCAATTCCCCTTATAGTCTAAGGTAGTCAGGGACTTTTTGAGGAAGCACACAAGGTCAATTCCTCTTATAGCCCCAAGGTCAAGAGACACTCTGAGGAAGCTCACTCGATCAATTCCTATTATAGCCTCAGGTCGTTCACAGACTCTTTAAGGAAGCTCACTTGGTCAATTCCCGTTATGGTCTGGAGTGGTTCAGGGTAATTCAAGTAAAAAAAAGACTCACTGAGGAAGATCACTCGGTCTATACCATTATAGTATATAAAGCTCAAATAATCTCTGAGTAAGCTCACTTGGTCTATCCCCTTATAGTTTATAAAGTCCAAAGACTTTCTGTGGAAGATCACTCGGTCAATTCCCCTTATAGCCTATAACACCAGGTTCTCACAACCCCGTGTAAGTCAACACATAGTAATTCTATAAGGCCAAAGTAAACCTACAGAACTACTTAGCTAACTAGCCTATAGCATCTCACATATATTATAAAACAACACTCCATCCTATGACCACAAGGCATGTAAAACAGGTAAATGTCCAATAAGCTAAACAGGACCAAACAGTTTTAAACAAAGAAAAGCTTGAGCAGAACATCCAAAGCATAGAAATCAACCCAATTGATATCCAATTTACCTCTACACAGGAAAACAATCATGGAAAGAAAACAACAGGGGTAAAACAATAAACACACAATACCTCGTTCAAGGTTATTGGTGGAATTTTCACATAATACTCAAAGGCTTCAAAAGGAATGGCACAAACCACCAACCTCAGGGTTGGGAGATCAATATACTTGAACAAAGAAGCATGAATCTCCTTGAAATTTTGTAGATCTAAGAAAACTTCCAAAATGTTCAACCCACGATAACATAGAAAAGATGTGGAATTGGAAAACAAGTCTCAATAAGAAGAGATAAATCACTGATGCGATTCCAATGCAGTCAACGATTCTCGAATCAGAGGACAGATGGAGGATCAAGGGCTCGTCGAAGATCCGCGGATGCTCGACACTCTCGGATGAACAAAAACTAGAAGGAGTGGTTTTTGTTCGTCAGACGCGACCATGGTGCGTTTAATGAAAAAAGTAAGTACACGACATGTAATTTTGGAGTACATAGCGTGTACTCAACTTTTCTATACTCTACTTTAAGCGGCCACCACGTCACCCCACACGACCGTGTGTGTGGCCAGAATAGGGCCAGCACACGACCTCCTGTGGCAACGAAGTACACGGCGTGTACTCATAAAGTACATGGCGTGTACTTCAAAATTTTCCAGAAACTCCTCCTTTCTCAAAAAATCCAGAAAAAGAAAAAACATACCTAAAAAAAGGATCTGGGTTCTTACAGCGATGGTGATATTTTCTTGGGGTAGTTCAGCATACATGGTTTGTGCCATGATCTCAATGAGCTTGAAATTCTCACATAGATGGTTTCATTCATGATTTATTTTTTGAATCTCATATTAGGATTGATCAAGGGAAAATCCCAATGATTTTATCTACCTTAGATTCTTCGATAAATTGGATTCATATGGTATGATCCAATTGGTCAAGACCACCGCTTCATTCATCTGTATTAATTTAATTTTATTATAAACCTTAATATAATAATATTAATGGCCACTATTAAATTTATATATTATCAATGTTTTTAAAGAATACTGATATTTTAAATTTGTAAGACCATATAACTATTCAAAATATCCGAATTAGTGCAAGTTTTTTCTATAATTTTATTAATTAATAATGAATTTATTTATTACAAAGAGGGAATTTCATTCATAAAAGTTCAGTTCTTTATATATAGCTCATCTTAATGAAAATTTAGGAGAAGTATAAGATAAAACATAGTCATGTATGGGAAATATATCCTAATAATGAAGGATATTTCTTTTTTGAAAGACTAATTTTATGTATTTCCTTAGGAATTACCTAGACATCTTCATGAACATGATTTTGAATTTTACATTGAACTCCTAACTAATAAAAACCAATGTATAAGCCTTCATATATAATAGACCTAATGGAATTTTGGGGGGTGAATAAAAAACAATAATATTTTTGTGATAAAGGATTCATACAACCTACATTGTGGATACCATGTCATATTTAAAAAATAAAAGGACGGTTCTATGAGGTTGTACATCGATTATAAATAAATTACTATAAAAAAAGTATCTTTTACCATGAATTGGTATTTTTTTTATCAAACTCAAGGTGATAAATACTTATAATAGTTTTATCATGATATTTTTTATCATTTATTATGATTGGATAATGTTTCTATACCAAATAAATCATTTTGTACAAGGTTTTTAAATTATGAGTTTATAGTAATTTCTTTTGGATTAACTGATGAACTCTCAATGTTTATAAATTATCTTGATAAAATTTATCTGATATTTATTGATGATATTATGATATACGCTAATGTTTATATGTAGTTTGAGAAACATTTGAAATTTATTTATAATACTCTTAGAGAAAATGAGTAATATGGTAAATTTAGTAAGTGTGAATTTTGGATTCAACATGTTTCTTGTCGTGGATATATCATCTCTAAGGATGAAATATCTATATACCATTCAAAGACCAAGGTGGTCAAAGAATGTAAAAAATAATAATATTATTGATATTTCTATTTTTCTACGTTTTTTAGATTATTATTGGTGATTTGTTAAAAAAAATATCAATTAGAAAACCTGTTAACTAGGTTAAAATGAAAAGCATTAAATTCACATGGTTATAGTAATGTGAAGATAGATCTGAGGAATTAAATACGAGATTCATCAATGAACCTATATTAAATTTATCATTAGTGAAATAATTATTTATGATATATAGTTATGCATCAAAGAAAGGATTGGGGTGTTTCCTTATAAAAATGATAAGGTTATTGCTTACACATCATAAAAATTAAATACCCATGCAAAAAACTATCCAAATCATGATATTGGGTTGGTTACTTTAATCCTTTTCCTCAATATATGGAGGCATTATATTTATGGTGAATGATATGGCATATATATATATATTATAAGAGTTTTAAGTATATATTCACATTGAAAGGTCATAACATGAGACCAAGGAGATGGATGGAACTGCATAAGCACTGTAAATATGCAATACACTACTGCCCTTAGAAGGAAAACAAGGTGGATGATATATTTAGTAGGAAATATATTGGCATTATATCCATAATGAGGATTGAAAAGTATTGAATATTCCTGGATTTATTAAAGTCAAAACTGGAAATTATTAAGGAATGGGAAACATCATTCCTTTTTAAAGTGATTTCCTAAACATCTTTACTGGATAAGATAAAGGAGTCCCAACAAGATGAAAAGGATATAAAAAACAATATTAAAACCATGAATGATTAAATAATTAAGTACATAATATATGAATAAGGGTTTTTTTGTTTGAAAGTATAATATTCATAAATTTTGTTCCTACGATAAAACTTAAATTAATATATAAACATTATAAATCAAATTTATCTATTTACCATGGTAGCACCAAGATGAATAAGGTTTTAAGAGAATATTTTAATGGGAAAACATGATGTGTAAAATTTTTGGCTATGTTTGATGATTCTTAAAACTAAAATAAGAAAATATGGTAGATAATATCCTAAGGATTTCATGAAACCTCTCCCTATACCAATGTAGTAGTGGGGTCGTCTTATAATCAATTTCTTATTGCATTTCTCTAGAAATATATGAATAACACTAAAATATGGGTTATTATGGATATATTTATAAATTATACACATTTTATAGAAATAAAAGAGTATCTACACTTTTAGTGTCTTGAATATATCGATATTAATGATGTTATAATGATTCATGGTGGTCCAATATGATTTTTTTCTAACCGTGACCCTTGTTTCACATCAAAATTATAGAGGAGTCTTCAAAAGGGTCCTGAGATACATTTGAGCACCACCTATCATCCTAAATATGATGGAATGTATGAAAGGAATATCCAAACACTATAAGATATTATGTGGTTACTCTTACTTGAATTATAAGGAACCTGAGACCAAAATCTACCTCTGGTGGATTTTTATACAATAATAGCTTCCATTAAAGGATTCAAATTGAACTGTACAAAGCCTTGAAGGAGAAAAAATGTCATACATTAACCTTCTATAATTAAATTAGATAGAGGAAACTAATTGGTCTAAAATTAATTTAGGAGTAAAATTAGAAAGGTCATGTTGTACATAATCACAATAAGATAACATAAATTAAATAGAAAATATACTCTAATAATCATAAGAAGGACTTGTAATTTTAAGTAGGTTTTCATGTATTATTCATGGTATCTTCATGGAACAGAGTTATAAGGTTTGGTAAAAATGGAATGATAATTCTAAGATACATTTTTACTTTTGATATTTTAGAGATAATTAAATTTATGTATTACTGTCTAATGTAAATAATGTTTTTCATGTCTCTCTATTGCTGAAGTACATTCCAGAACCAATAAACATACACACCACTAAAGAAATAGAGTTTATGTGTTGTCTATATTATAATTAAAACCTTTTTTAGATTCTTCGTACCAAAGAGAGTGTTGAAAAATTAGATAACCTAGTTAGTGAATGTACTTTGTAGGAATCATAAGTTAGAGGAAGCAATGTCGGATCCTGAGGAGAATGATGAAAAATTAACAACATTTTTTTAAACATTGATTTATACTACAAATTTCAAGGATGAAACTACAGGGGGTAATATAAGTTCTGATATAGTAATATAGTAAATAAAACTTCACTATAATAACTATTTTATATTGTACATTCTATTATTTCATCATAATAAAATAACACAAAACTTGAAAATTACATTCACTATAATGACTATAACTAGTTCTATATGACACACAACAATATAGGGAAACACTATAATTTTGGAAATTGAAGAATTATACTCTAAAAACTAATAAAAAAATATAAATAAATTTATATTATGGAGACATTAATAAGAAATGGAATAAACATGATAAAGTAACTAAGAGAAGGATGTGAATGATTTTAGATAATAGAATAAAATGTATATATAGGGGTAATATGACTATTTGAAGGGTAATATAACTATTAGAATTTCACTATTGATAATAAAACCATTATAATAGAAATATAAATCTTATACATACTGGTGTCTAATGAAATACATTAAATCATTTGTTAATAATACAATTAATAATAATTAATAATTTATATTGAAAAATTAATATTACTATAATTACACACATTTGTCTTATAATAAAATGATGATTAAATAAGAATTTTTAAATTTTAGATAAAATTTCATGATTTCTAAATAAAAAAAATTTCTATTTAATGAATAATTTTCTAATATATGTAAAATTATATTCATAAAAAATTAAATTTAGAATCAGCACATGAAAATTATCCAAGGGAGAATTTTCTAAGGATGTCAATTTTTTTGTTAAATAATAAAAATATAGTATATTTATACATTAATAATTATATATTCATTATTTTATAGAAATACTGAAATAAATAATAAAAATATTTATCTTCCAAAAAAATAGTTATTTATTAAAATAATTTATTTTAAAAAATAAAATTAATTTTCTAAACCAACATATATGTTTCAAATGCTGAAAATATATTTAATGATTCGATGAACTAAGATTTAAAAATAAATATCTTTCCCATTTCAAAATTAATGTAATTTTAAGGGAGTTTGGTTCTTAAACATGCAAAAGTGAAAACTGAGGTCTTAAATTTGATATACCATGTTTAAAACCATTGGAAAGCTAATGGTTTTTAATTTTCTGAAACATAAAGTCTAAGGCCTCTGTTAAGAAATTAATAAAAAAAATCTTCTTTATTTGCTATAAATATTCACCCATCCTCCCATTTCTATCCAATCTAAACCATTAATCATGATTTTCTCTCATTTTCCTTCTCAAGAATTTTTGGTAATATATTTAGGTAGATAAGGGTTTTAAACTCTATCACCATTTATTTATAAAAAGTTGGGCCTAATATTTTTGTACAAGACACCTAGTGGGGGTAAGGGTTCCAAAATCTCTCTATATATTTATATTTATAGAGGCCAAACTCTTAAGGATTGAAGTGGATCATTATCAAACATTTGGAAGGGACATAGAAAGGTAAGGGTTTCCATACATTTATCTTTATATCACATTGAAAGTCATTTTAATCCCTTTACATTTTAATATTCAATGATGTATGTTTCATTATTATTAATCAATGTTTGTGTTGTTTATAATAAATTATCATTATTTCTTATTATACCACCCTCATGATCCATTATAATGAAAAAAATATTTCAATGTCATTAAATTTATTTTTTTTCCAAGAGAGGATTATTCTATCCTTGCATTGGTATCCACCCATTGTATTTAAAATCCCTATATAATGAAAATATCCCACTCAACTACACCATTATTTAGGATAATTTTCATCACAAACTAAATATCCTATAATTCATACTATATTTAATGATATTAACTTCGATAGCCATGTAGTTAAGTTGACTGGAGAAACATTGACAATCCATAGACCCAATACTCCTATATGAAAAAGTATTGAATACCAATAAATATGTATATAAATGATTTCATTGAAAATTATTACATGTGTTTCTTTCCAAAACTCTTTCATATGATATCCACATTAAAATTATTATGTGATAAGTGGGGATAGAAATTATATATCCCCTGGATGCATCAGTAAGTCTCAGAATAAAAAATAGTTTGTGGTATTTTATGTATGTATTCCCTATTATATATTATGTTTTGACATAAGGCCTTGTCAATATGGTTATAATGTCTTTGTTGAGGTCATTATGGTTATTATGATGACTAATATTATACATCCAATTACTATGAAATCATTTATTGGTATCCATTTAATTATTTATTTTTAGGTTTTATATGGATATATTTTTTGGAAACCATTTGGTTGTTTATCCCCAATTTATTGTATATGCCTTGACTATTCCATGTTAGCTTTAATTTTATTCTACACCTTACAGATCATATGACCACACACCTTTATTTTGTTTCCTTTTTCACCAATAAATAAATCAGAGTACTATGAATGATCTAAGGATATCCTCAATGGTTGGAATGGCCCGAAGCCCTTTATTTTTTATTATTTTTGATAATCCACCTTTCAAAGGGTGAAGTGGAACCCTAACAATGCCTGAAGGATTAGAGATAATTACATGACCTGTAGGTATTAGAGGTAATCACCCAGATAAGACAACTTGGAATTTCTCCTCCCCCGCATATGTCATGAAATCAATACTCCACTTTCGCAGGGCTGGTCGGCTAGTTGTTCTATGCAAATCAACACATGCCTGGTCCCAATGGAATTTCTATACCCTATCGTTCTTCCAATTCTCGTTAGCTTTGTACTAGTGAATGTGCCTACCCTGAATCCTCATCTGAATCTTTTTCCCTTGTAGTCTGACTGAAAATTAAATATGTTTTATTATAAGGGAAAGAAGAGGGATAAGGGGGATAATCTCATCCCCAACCTAGCCTGAAAAAGAAAGGGAAGACATCTAGGGGGAATAAAGTAATGAATTCCATGGGAATACCCTAGAATAATTCTGTTACAATGAGTCAAAAGAGAACCCAAACTAGAATAAATGATGAGAGGCTCACCTTCAAAACCTCCTCTTTCTAAACCATCAACTGCGAAGTTCCTCTCCCTCCAAATATGACTCACCACAACCCCAAGGGCTAAGTCCATTTTACATCGTCGGATAAGATACATATGGTCCCAAAGAGAAACCACCTTCCCATTACAAATGTTCACTAACACCTCCAAGTATGATTCCACCTTCTTGATTTGAATTCAGTGTCTTTTTTCACAATGATAGTCTTGTATTCATAGCTCTCATTTCTATCCCCAAGGAATTTCCTTGTCCAAAAAAAGTGCTAAAGGAAAGAATGACTGACCCGCTATGATCTATGACCAGACCACCACCCTTCATCATTCCATTCATGTAGGAACCATCAATAAGGAGTTTATGACCATTGCGATGGGGGGACCAAATCACCCACCAACCCTGGAGGCGAGAGAAATCCAACGGAAAGTTGAGAAAATTATAATGAATCTAGGAACCTGAACCTCCTTTGATCAAGGAACAAATCTCCATCACCCTGGAATGTGCACTAATTTGTATATAAAACATGAAATTCCACACACCCAACCTTGTATGGATCCTTACATCCCATATATCCCAACAAACTGAAGAAAAGATGATACAACCTATTTTTCTTTCCATATCTTCCTAATATGTGCCATGAAACTGTGAGATGATTTCTTGATGCATGGAATAACCCTAGGAAATAAGACAAGGGCTATGATTCAAAACCAACTAGAGGCCCCTTTCCTAGTTGTTATTAAGAAAAATATGCCGAACTGATTCAATCCTTGGATGGTCACAACACCAGCATCTCGACACTAGAACAATACCCTTATTATGAATATTTTCATCAGTATAAATATCTTGATTCATTATTTGCCAAACAATAATGTTCATATTTGAAGGAATATCATTTCACCACAGTTTCTCCGCCCAAGCCTCCCAAACACTATCAGCATGCATCATAGCACAAAGGAATTTTCCCAAAAAACTTCCAGATCTCGAGCTAGTGAAAACACATCTATATTTATCCTCATAAATGATAATATTATCAAACATAGTCTTATTTTCACAACTCAGAATCGCTTCCATAAGGAAAGGGTGTCACCTAACCCCCTTGAATGTAAATTCAGGAACCAGGCACCCATGAAAGAAGAGCTTCTCACCTTCCCAATTGTCACGCCACAATCTTATATTTCTTTACCCCACAACCCATCTCGTAGATTCCTCTAGGTCCTCCAAATGCATGTGCAAACATATTGAAATACTCGAGAGCCTGCTCCTTCTAGTCCCCCAATCTTCCTAGAAGGGACCATATCTAACCTTGAGGAAAGAATACCATAAGAAATATGCTTCCAAAAAATCCCACGTAAGTCTAGATTGCATAGACCTCATCATTTTAGAAATATCTCAGATGTCTACCCTGCCTTCCTCAATCAGTTTCACCAATCTCTTCTAGGAGGCCCAATGGCAGTGCCAATAAAAAATCACATCCCAAAGGAAAATGGTGAGAATCTTCTCCATACAGATAATCAATCCCTTGGGGGGGGGGGGGGTTAATGATACATATAATATGCATTGGTATTGTTTTCAGAACACTATTTATAAGATTGACTCTACCTACAAACGAGAGGAACTTGTGCTTACAGTTAGAAATCCACCCTGAAATCCTATTGATAATGTCATTGAAGAACACCTTTTTTATTCACCCATAAGAAATTAGAGCACCAAGATAAGTCATGGGGAGATGATGTCTTTGAACCCCATGGATCACTTGGATGTCCCTACTGCACCTGCCCGAGCACTTCTTGGAAATAAAGACCTTTCTTTTGGAGAAGTTAATGATCTTCCCACTCAGCTGGTCATAGGTAGACATAATTCTCATGAATCCATTGAGCAACCTGCAACATCCATTAATGAAAATAAGGATATCGTCAGAAAACATAAAATGGGAAATGGAATCATTCCCATACATATTTTAGTAGGGTCAGATCCTTCCACTTTTCTTTCTATTAGTAATGTTTTTAGAAAGAACTTCCTCCACCATAATGAAAAGAATGGGTGATAACGGGTCCCCTTATCTCACCCCTCAACTGCTTATAAAGAAGCCAAAGACTTTCCCCAAAAAATAGATGGTAATACAAGGGTAAGAATAACATTTGAATCAATGATCACAAAACCATTCACTGAATACAAAATTTATCATGATAAGGATGATGAAACTCTATTTTGACATATAATAATCTTTGTCAATATCAATTTGGATAACCATGTTAGAACCCACTTCAGTCTTGTTTATGTCATCAACCAATAGTTAGAAGTACCAATGGCCCATGGATAAGCCTTTCCTTCACGAATCCATGTTGTTATCTAGAAATTAGTCATGGTATAAAATTGTTTAGTCACTTGGAAATGAAGGAATCAAGGATTTTGTATGATAGGTTGCAGAGGGAATTGGTTCTGAATTGGTCAATGTTAATCGAGTTCTTCACCTTTAGAATCAACACAACTCTAGAGGCGAACACACTCTGGAGGAGGGGCCCCCATATAAATTAGGCCTATATGGAATCAAAAACTTGGGATTTAATAAAATCCCAAGCAGTGACGTAAAAGGCCCCAGGAAAGCCATATGGACCCGATGCACTATCTTGGTTCATTATTAAGATAGTTTATTTTATCTCCTCCTTAGTAGGAACCTCTATTAAAATATTGTTGTTCGAATTATCCAACTTCCTGAGTAGGTAAGCCATAAAATGGTCCTCTTCACTAGAGTTCCTTACAACTGAATTATTGCTCATATCAGATCCATCTAGCAGTTTCTAGAAATTATTGAGTTCTAAGGTCCCTGCCACCTACACATCAAAAGTATAAGACCCATATTCTAACCTCAAGTTGATTCTTCTTTGATTCAACTTCTCTTTTAAGAAATCTTGGAATAAAGACATATTCCAATATCCTTACTTTAATAGTTGAGTTCTAGATTTATTCTTAGAGGATTTCTCAATTTCCAAGAGTTTTTCAGCCATGAAGGAATGCTTGTCACAAAGCTTGAAGAATTTAATACCATCCAAGGACTTCTGCAGATCCTCTTCCAACTTTTCAATGGTAGTTTTCAAGCATTCATCACTATAGTCTTCCACAGAGATAGAGCTCACCCAAGCTCCAATTTCCTTTTTAAGACGTCTAAGATTCATGTAAAGGCCAACCCAAGTTCCCTATGCCTCTAATCCATCCCAAGAATCAATAACCATTTTCAAGAAGCCTTCCATAGCATTCCAGGAACTAGAATAGAAAAGGGGCCGCCTAACTGGATCCCATTTCTGCAGTTCTACCAACAACGGGGCATGATCTGAGAGGGAGTGAGTCAGGTGCATGATCGAAGACTGAGGGAAAGAGTCGATACCTTGGAGACAGAAAAGAACTTGTTCATCCTACACCAAATGTGATTGGCATTCGTACGATTATTACACCACGTGATCCTGTTGCGTGAAAATCAAGGATACCCGCCGAAGAAACAATATCTTTAAAATCCCACATGTCAGAATAAAAAAACCATTACCTCCTCTTTTTTCTCCCTCCTCCATTATAAAGATAAAATCCCCTCCAATAAACCACATAGAGTTTCCCAGTTGAAGGGAGTCCAGGTAACACCAACGATATCTCCTCCCCAAGGGGTCACCACTAGCATAGACAAAAGAAAATATAGCAAACTCATTCCCAAAACCAATCCTGGTAGTGACTTATTGTGACATGGAACTCATAAGTTTAACTATGAAACCTTACTTTTAGCATAACCAAATATGTATTTTCTTAGGAAAGACATGCAGACAGTTCCCACAACCCATCCTTCTAGAAAAGCCTTTGATCTTGGAAGGGTCCTGCTTTGGCCCATAGTAAGGCAAAGACAGAAGCTTTATGATTACATGCCATTAAAGAGACAAAGGAAAATTTATCCTGCACCCCCATATCCCTCGAATTAGAGATTATCAAAGAGGCCATTAAAATAAAATGGATTTTCCCTTCCCATGGGAAAGTCTTAAAAAAATATAGACCAAACTCTAGAAAAACCTTGGCCTTGGAACGAGTGATCAGCCCTACAGACCCCACCGAATGGTGCTTGGTTAAAGGCGTGGGGGAAAGCACACCTACTGAATCCTCCATAATGGAGAACTGTTAATAGGGTCATGAAGAGGAGAGCCTAGATTTGATTCCTCTTAAATGGAGGGAGAAATAAGATTTCTTTTAGGAAAACCACATGAAACATGAATCGCCTTAAGAACACTATGAGGGAAATCCTTCACATTGGAAATAACCTTGACCTTCTTTAATGCCATAGAAGATAAATAGGAAGCTATCTGAACTAACTTTGGAGACAGTAGAGATGACACTCAAAATATAATTTTGGGTGGAGGAATATCCCTAGGAATCCACAAAACATAGATCTCCACTAGGTTTTGAGAACTCGAGGACAAGGACGCTGGGTGAGAAGTGAAAACAGAACCCTATGAAGAAGAAAACAAGGAATGTAAGGTCAAACATTGCCTAAAATATATGGAATGAAACAATGAGGTTCCAGAAAAAGAAATAAACATTCCAGGGGAGGGCGCATTGACAAGAACATGAGAAAGGGAATTTGAAATTGAAAAATCTTCTGCCTCATTGATGACTGCATCTTCAACCACTGACACCGCCACTAGAAAACTCGAATCTTTGTGCACCTAAACATCATCAAATTGTGGGAACCCGGAAATGATACACTTGGAACTCGTGGGGGCCTTAGAGGAAGTAAATGGAGGGTTTCAATGAATTACTTTTGAATGACCCACCTCTGTAGAAGTCCACCGAATTCCCTTGAAGGATGCAACCTACACAAAACCTGGGCGGATCCAGAACGAATAAACTTTTCAACCAAATGAAGAAATCATCAACTTTAAACTAAACTTGGGAAGGGATATGATTATCCAGATCCATATCCACATAAATCCAAGGATTAGACAGATCCAGTATACCCACCGCTCTATCATCATCACAAATAAACAAACCCATAGAATATCCCACAGAATTAATGATCGATGGATTTTGAGGCGGGAAAGGAAGACCTGGGATCATAATCCAAACAACATTAAAACTGGATTATCTACAAAAGTGGTGATCCCAAGACCATCGAGAAAGAGTGAACCTTCACGAGCCACACCGTCTCCATGTACTAGCTTAATCCTGCACAAATTCCTCCCTGTAGGAAAAATGGATGCAAAAGGCAGACCTGGAAAACTCTGACACAACCTTAGGGAGAAGATACCCCCATGAATCCAAAAAATAATTAAAGAACACTTAGAAAGTTTTGTTTATTCCAAAGAGATCCACCACTGCTATATCATAGAAAGAAGTATCTTCCTGTAACTCCTTTGTAGACAGATCCACCATGAGAGAGCCGTCGACTAACAAAGGAGGGATCTTCTCAACATTTATCATAGGAGCCCATAGAATTTTATCAGCCACAGAGGTTTACAGCTCATTTAAACTCACCTCCTTAAAGGATTTCATTAGAGTTGAAGGAGAAATGGACATGGGGGGGGAGGCCTTCATCAAAGAACCACCCGACATTACTGACTAAAAGCCTACTGTGGGAGCACAGGGCGCAGTAGGAGAAGACATTCACTTTTCCTCTCCTCAAATGTCACCCCTTAACCATTGTTAATTTCATGAAATAATTCCTTATAGTCTGACCGGTACATATTCATCATGTATATCGAAGGAAATAGGGTGGCCTTAAGGCCTTAAGATGTCCTGAAGGCCTAGAGAAACAATTGGCCTGAAGGCCTGGGGTGACCAAAAAGCCTTGCAGGACCCAAGGAACAAACCGGTGGCCCAGAGGCCCAGATGTATGAATAGTTTCATCTGATGTAGTATTGAATATTACCTGCTATAGTACTACTACAGTACCTACTACAATACCCTGGAAGTTTGTCTCCCCCTAGATTTGATCTTCGGTCTCTTGGATGCACTTGTCA
This sequence comes from Viscum album, assembly GCA_963277665.1. Lineage (NCBI taxonomy): Eukaryota > Viridiplantae > Streptophyta > Magnoliopsida > Santalales > Viscaceae > Viscum > Viscum album. Next base: position 1,050,408,956 of record OY728146.1, on the reverse strand, counting down.
AGTCCTCACCAACTAGGCTAAGGCTCATGTGCATATCCACAAATGAATAATATGGTTTCATTAGATTTTATATTAAAATTTTCTTATCTACGTGATGAATCTAGAGGATATTGTTAAATCCTCTGGGCATGATCAAATTAGAAATATTTATGTTCTTGAACCACACTAAAAAAATGTCATGTTAAAGTGGAAGTATGAGGTTGATCCCATAGAGAGGAGAACAAGTTTCTAGAGATTGTTTTCCTAAATAAAATAATTCAAATTAACTTTTAAAACAATTATATCAAATATCTTTGTAACCAAATAATTTTATCGACATAAGAAATGGCCATTATCAATCAAACTACTCTAGAATCCCAATTTTTCATAGTGAGATGAATCAAAATTGATAAAGTGCAATATGTTCAAATTTCCAAAAGAATAAGAATAATTCAATTCAATGGTCATGAATAAATCATCTTATTCATGTTGGTGTTCTTTAATTATTGAAGGAATATAGTAAATGGTTCTATGATGGAAAAAATGAAACTCACTCACAACATGATACAATTGAATTAATCTATCTTACAAGAAAAATTAAATTGAACAACGATGGTACAAACACACTTTTTCTAATTCTTCTCTCCCTATGGGTTTTAGCTAACCATCATTGGGTGATCACCAATGATAATTAAACCAAAAACCATAGGATAAATATTAAGAAATAAAGGTTATGATGAAATATAGTTATTGGAATTAAACTAAAAAAAATTATATGTTTACATGGAATATGAATAATAAAGAAAACAAAATAAAAATAAAATGAAATCAAAATTTAACATTCTTTATTGTTTCATTTAATTCACATGGATGAATATTAGATTAGAATTTATATTATCCCAAACTACACTTGATACAATGGCATAGTAGATTGGTAGTGTGGGGTTGAACTCACGTGGAAAGACTAACAGATAGTGAAATAGAAAAATCGAACCCTTTATGTTGGAGTCCTCACAAGTTGATTTATGTTTGGGATTCAATTAAAGATATTGATATGGGTTTTAAGATTTAGTTAAAAGGTAAGAATGAGGGTTAATTTAAGGGTTTAGGTAAAAAGGATAATCTTGGTCTTTACTTGGAATGGACCTAGGGAATAGGCTGTGAACAAATGCATATAACACTAGTTTATTATGGTTAAAAAAACTCGATCTATATAATATGAAACTATTCCTTGGTCTGGAAATAGCTAACAACTTATATGCATTAAGACTAGATTATATAGTAAAATGTGTCACCTGATAATGGTCAAATATTGCTCTACCCTAATAAGGTGAGGTTCATTAATTTAAACTTCCCATGGCTAGGGTTTTATAAAAGAATTGAATAAATAGTTGTTTTTTAACATGATTAATACCCTTAGGATTTCAAATTTATAGTTTAAAGATTCATTAAGTTCATAACCTCCCTTACTATCGACCCTTACCATAAGCAGTTCAGCCGCTCATGATGGTATTAATTTGAATCAAAGAAAAAATTGTAGGCATGCTTGGTGGATTAAGAAAACAGTTGAAATATGTTTGTTTTGAATTGAAGCATTAATAATATAGTAGTTTACAATAAAAAAATTAATAAATAAATCAAAATCATACTTGAAAGCATAAACAAGAAATAACGTGGTGCGTATCCACTTTCGAGTGGAAATGATAATGGAAAAGAAACATCAGAATGGTAAATGATGATAGAAAAGGTGAATAATGATTGTAGATTGATAAAAGGAACTTGGATTTAATTGAAACGAAAAAAGAAATTTTTTAAAATATTATTAGAATGGAGAAAAAGGAAGAAAAATAGAAAATTCTATGTACAGAAAAACATTAGTGTGGCTATCCATATCTAGTAAATAAATAGAAGGGAATTTACAGGACATGTAACCCACTCACATCATGTAATATTGATAAAAGGTTTTGTCCATGTAATTTGGATTTGGAACCTTTCACATCCAAAATATTTAGGATTCTATTATGTGACTTATTTCACAATGTGTAATGGGAACTCATGATTTTCTTCTTCTCATGACTTGAACTCTATGTGGGAACTGGAATTCAAATTTTACATGATGTTTATTGAATATTCACGTAATGTACTATTTTCAAGAATTGTAAATACTTCACAACTTATACTTCATGACTAAAAAAATGATGTGAATGATGCATACACATCATGTATGTGTTTCACGATGTATAATTTCCACTTTTGTCTAATTTTTACATATTTTCCTTTGGAGTCTTGGATTATTATCCTCTTAAAAAATACACACATGCGAATTTCATTATCAAATAAATCATGAATAATAATTAATTAAATGAATCAAAAATATATATACAATTTCATCTTATCAAATTTCCCCACACTTGAATAATTTATTTTCCCCAAGAAAAAAGAATCTCAACAAGGATTCCAAAAGAAAAATTTCTCAAAATAAGAACCACGAATTACAACTAGGAAAATAAAACTTAGTGTAAGAAGAAAAATTTAGTCCTATAGAATCAATCCTATATAGAAAATCACTCATGCCACATATTTTAGTTATTTGTCTAAATTATCATTATTTTAATTTATAATTTCATAATTTTTTCTTAAATTCTATACCCATTTTTCAATTTTCCTTATAATTAATTTTCCCTCATCACTCAAGGTAAAATTTAGCAAGAGTTATGTTTATACCATGAATATATGTTTGTAAGCATAGGATTTCATTGGTTATATTATCTCAACTTATTAAAGAAAAATACAAAATTAAACACGAGGGTTTCATAAAAAAGGTTCAAATTATTATGAGATCAAATAAAGGTGGGTCGAAAGTAAAAAAACAAACTCAAATTAAGGATAATATCAAAATTATAATGCATAAAAGTTATGAAGAGTGTAAATAAGTGACTCCTCCAAGATCAATTGGTGTCCATGTTCCAAGAATATCTTAGTGGATCCATGAGTATAACAAGTATATATAATAAATGTTCCCAATCACTTTATTTGTATTTGTATTTTATTTATTTTTCAAAATTTATTTTTAGGACAGATATCACATTCACCCCCTAACCACATATGATTCATCAGAGGATTCATCGATCTGGAAATGGTGATTTTTTATCTTCCTAATACACAACAATATATATATATATATATATATATATATACATATATATTAATGGAACAAGGTAGGCATAAAATGAAAAATAGGATCATGGATCATATCATATCATTCCATTAAAAGTTCCACAATACATCCCCTTAATAAATATATCTTTTATCCATCAGCTAGAAATTCCACCACACTTATTAAAAGGATAATCATGCATAATACCAAGATTAGGATAGGAAGGGGTAATCCTCTTAAAATAGATCTATCCTAAAAAGTTCATTCATGGATACTATGGGATAAAGAATGAAAAATTTAAGGTGGGTCTCAGAAAAAAGTGGCTCAAAAATGATTTCCATAATCATATTAAAATTGTATTTATTTAGTAATAGCCTCTACAAAATCGTAATACATGTTATGATAGGTTTATAAACCCCAGGTGTCTCTCAAGAAATATTTTCAGAAAAGAATAAGAAATTGTTGGTTTAGAAACCTCTAGGGAATGGGAGTTTACAAAAAATGGAAATCACTCAGGGTATAAAATCAAGTAATAAGTCAATCAAAAGAAATTTAAAAAATTTGAATTTTTAATTAAATTACTAAACTCAGTAATCATTCTAAAAATCTAAACCAAAGTAGAACATGGATTTCAAAAATTTCCAACCCAAAGTTTTCTTTTATTTAAATGGGTGCAATGAGTTTTCAGTTTTAAATTTTGATTTTAGTGAAAAATGTGTCCTAAAAAGATGAAAATAAGAAATAATATGTGTGTGTCAATAGTGAAGCTCAAGAAGGACTCACCCACACATAAAATTAGATAGTGTCCACACTATGTGAGAAAGTATTTTTGGAGATTTATCATAAATATATCATTTGAAAAATGAAATGGAAACTAGAATTTGAATTTACGGAATAAAGAGATCCCTATATGATTATTACACCATGAGGAAACTTGGCGATGTTGATTTGAAATTTGGGATAACTTTATAATATTTTAGAATGAAAAATCATGCACTAGATAAAATAATAGTCCATGGGAATTAAATATGATAAAAGGAGTGAAATGGAAAGGTTCACAAAGTGAATAATAATGATAAAGAGCTTAGATACATGTAGATTTATGAGTATAACATAGTTCAAAGTGAACTATGAATAAAAATGCTACTAAAAGGAAAAAATTATAAGTAGAAGACTAAAAATAAAGGAAAAAAATATGATTTGGGTTGCCTCCCATAAAGAACTAACAATGGAATCATCATCCAGACTGATGGAAAAAGGAATCTAAAAGTGAAATCCATCTACTCATAATTCCACTACCTCCTACATGAATTGGAGTTTGTATCATCGGGCTTATGTGGATGCTTGGTCAGATTAAGCACCTCAAGAGAGTACTAAGCATGAATATTGTGTAGAAAAAAGATAATTCATGCTTATCAGGGTGGGGATCTCTATTGGTCATATAAATCCAAATAAATCTCCTCAAGCTGGTGCTTGACGTCAGCCAGATTTCAAATCATCCAAAGTATGAGGGATGATGGTGGCGAAACAGGTGCATCAATTTCCATAGACGAGGTAGAAGAACTAGGCATGAATAAAATAACACTGTAATGAAATGAAAAATAAGCCAACCAATATTGAATAAAAATTTGCATACCATATATATATATATATATCAATGATACATGATTGAGTAACAGAAAACAAGTAGTACAAAAATTGATCACAAAAATAGAGTACAAAAATTTCAGAGTGGTACATGGGAAGAATAAGAAGAAATATGAAAATCATTGAGCTCCTCATCTAGAGTCATGTACTTCATGGAGGGTTCCTATAAATATCTCGTCCCATTGATAGCAGTGATAGAGGAAGGGTCCATAAGATCATCCACTATAGTGGGTACTGTGGTGTTGAAAGCTATCTCAGAGGATGGTGGGGGAGAGGTTCCAATATTGAAAGTATTTATGTTTCTATAAGCATTGTAAATGAAGGTAACCTCATAAGATGATGGTAGGGAGGGTCCTTTACCTCGTTGGGACTGCTCTGTCAAAAATTCAGGCTAGGAAGTTGGGTCTGTTAGCTCTAAGGGTATGTCAGTTGGGGTAAGAACTAGTGATGGGATAAAGGAGGATGATGGGTCTACTGGCTGTGGGGGTGAGGGTCTTCCTGGGCTAGTGTGGAGGTAGGGACATTAAATAGTGGTGTTGCAATGAATGGGATTCCCAAGTGGTGAAAAATTTGGCAGAGGCTAACCATAATATTCTAGTGGGAGAGTTAGAAGTCGACGGAGATGGATGGGGTGGTTTATGAAATTGGTTGGGTAGTTTTTTATGGATAATGGGTATTGGTGGGGGTAGGTTTTATCATGGTATTTTTAACTAGTTAGTGTAAGGTGGTGGTGGAAGTATGGGTTGAGATGGAGGTTGAAGGAGCATGGGTTGGGTTGGTGGAATGGTCATCAGGAACTTATTCAACATCCTCAATGCATCTCGGTGCCCATTAGTAGATGTCTCCATCCTTCGTCAACAATTTTATTTTGTGATGTTGGAGTAATTAAATCTAATACATTGGTCTTAGATATGTTAGGGGAATGTCAGTGTTAAACATGCTAAGATGTCTTGCTAAATGAGTGATGAAGGATTCACCCATCAGCATGACTCGAGTCTATTATGCATGAAACCATAAATAAAAGGTAAATTGAGACACCATGTTGGGGGAAGGTCCACCCATGGCATTATCGATGATGAGGATGTCCAATTGGATCATGATCCCATGATCCTATATACAATAAAAAATGGGATTGAGTTAGTGTTCTATAAATAATATATTGGGAGGGTCCTCACAGTTGGGTGGACTTCATAACCTATGGATCATGGATACTCTAAGGGTCTATGGTGATTATCCTCCAATGATGTGCTTCATCAAGAATTCTTAGCTCGATATGGAGATTTTAAAAAACTAGGGAGGTGATGAAGTCAGTATAATGGACACTGAGTCCAATTCAAAACTCATTAAAGGAGAAATCAGGGGGTCTGTCTCCGAGATTAAAGCATACGTTTCCATTAACTAGCTTGAAAGTGGCCAAAAATTACAAATATTTCTCCCTGATGATCTACTCAAGAAATTTGACGATGAGGGAGATATGTAGTCAGTTAAGGCTATAAGGAACTTACCTTAAACATTACATAATCAAGTAAATTCTTTTATAAATATCTCTCTTATATTACCAAAGATATTTTCAGTTCAGAGTTTTTGAGATGTTGGAAATAATTCATAAATATCAAACCACAAGCATAAAAATTGGGTATAACTAAAATAATATCTATTTATTCCATAATGAAAATGTTTTTAATAAAACACGAAATCTTTTCATGAATAATCATCACAACATTCATCTTCGCTACTCCTTTTCTCTTACCCACACTTAAAACCTATTAAAAACATTTTGAAACTTGGTATGATCCCAAAAGTATATTAAAGAACATAAAAATAAATAAATAAACCATTATTCCATGAATACTAATAAATATATTAAATGATTTTCACAAATACATACTTCTCCCCCATAAAGTATCGTATACTTACTTTGTTAAAACATGATATTTTCATAAAACATAGAAAACATAAATAAAACCATAAATTTATCATAGTAAATTACTTAATTTTGATTTGTAACCCTAAAAGATACCATATGATTTGTATCCCTCACAGATACCTTACAATTTAACCCTTATGCCCACCTTATGATATAACCCACATGGATACCTTATGGTGTAACCATCATAATCACGCTTGGAGTAACCAAGCGGTCGACCTCCAACATAAACATACTCAACGAATTGGAGGGATATATAGGTTCCACCATTCATCGTAAACAATTACCAAGACCTATAGTATAATCAAAAAATATTAATACTTTCATCATAAAAACATTTCTTTTTAATTTTGTAAAAAAAGAAATTTAAAAGGGGATTTTTAAATAAAAATACCCTTACCTCAGGTTCGTCTTACTTGAAATGTGTTCAAAACTCTTTTATAATGATTTAAAGGGTGTTATTAATATATTAAAGAACTATATTCATATAAATATAACCTTATATGATATTTTAATAACAACACTAAACCCATTTATTAAAAATATATTGTTATTTCCATTGTTTCAGGTGCGTTCTTTTCATGGTTTCCATGGTTGGTTCACTATGGATTTTCTTATCAAAATAAATAAAAACTATATAATTTAACCAAGATAGTTTTAAATGTAAAAATTATATATTTTAGAAAAATAATGGAGTCTAACAATAAATTGTGGAGTTCATTTAATAATTGGTAAGAAATTAAGAAGTTCCCTTTAATCGGGCTTCCTTATCGGGAAAAATTGAGAAGGGAACCTTTTAAAAACATGTATATCCCCAAAAAATAAGGATAAAATGATATGAATACAAGATTTTGGAACATATAAATATAATTTGGAATATTTATTAAAAAATAATGAATATTTACATTGTTTAAAAGATGGTGAAAGCATAACTAAAGGAAAAAATGGGGGTTCAAGAAAAACCCCTTAACTTATACACAAAAGTGTTATGAACTTGAAATTAATATACTAGATAATCAAGTTAAATACATTAATTAATTAATTCATAACCTCTTATAAATTTTTTTTATTTATTACAATTTTTTAATATCATTTATGTCCCTTTTAATGTGTTATAAGATATAATTTTATCATTTAGGAGTGTTCATTTCCATGGTTTTCATGATCGGTTTACTTGTATACATGTATGGAAAATCATGTAAAATGAGAATTGTTTTCCATAATTGAAATTTAATGTTATTAATGAACATAAATAATAATAAATTTTCTTATATATTACTTTTTTTTCTATGGTATGAGGATGAATAATTTGATAAAACATTAGTGGTGAACCTTAGTTTATTTTGGTGAATTTTGATCATTACAGGCTGCTTTTGTTTTATTTATTAATATTCTGTATAAACAATGGTTCTAGAACATTATATAAAATATAATATGTATAATGAAATATTATTTAACCATAATAATGGTTTTATTACCAGTGCTGAAGGCTGTAATGGAAAATGTAAACACATCGTCCATGATGTCGATAAATCGACACATCGAAAATGATGTTTCTATTTTTATAATAAATGTGATAGAAGAAATAGTATGAGGATTAATTTTTACATCAACAAGATAAAATTAAAGTATATATAATAAAATCTAGTTTTCATTATATTTGGATAAGGGGTGGAAATGATAGAATAAAAAAAATGAAATTGAAAAGAAAATATAAGAAAAATAAAGAATATTTTACCTCATAAATTATCCTCCTTGAAAACCTATTTAAAGCAATTGGTTTTGTAATTTTTGTGAGAAAATAAGGTATTATTCATATTAAAAAGTCTTGGGAATATAATTGGGAAGAAATTAAGAAATATAGAAGGCTTTGAGTTGTGAGGAGAAGATGTGGTGAGGGGTTGTATTTATAGTGGTGGAGAAGTGTGTTTTCTCATCATTATATTCATTAGTTTATAATTTTGGCTCAAGACTATGTATAGTTTGATAATAATAACTAAAAATATTATAATAATAAACGATAGTCCATGATTTTGGTCTTACATCATTCATACACCATCTATGACCCAATAATTCATGTATTTATCATTTATCATAAATTATCTTATTTTACTATTCACAAAAATTAAACTATTTAAGAAAAATCACAAAAAATCACCCTAAACATTTTTTGATGTGTATACTTATAAAATGAACTCCATTTTTGATAATTATTTTATAAATATGAAAAGTTTAATTTTTAATTAAAAGGATAATTTTTAAAAAAAATACCAATTTTAAAACAATAACAAATTTTATAACACCATGAAAAATTAATTAATGTCTCATAAAAATATCTTATAATAATAATACAATAAAATATTAACTTATGTATATATTTTATGAAAATAGTTTTTTAATCATAAAATTATTTATAAAATTATAAATAAACATTTATGTTTCATAAAAATACAAACACTTAATTTATCACTTTCAAAACATTTATTTAATTATTTGATGATATAAATATATCATATTTTCAGTTTTAAGATACATGAATTTTATTTATAGTTTCATAGGTGCGATTACTATTCTATTGGCCAAATTACTATTCCTAATGGTCATATTACTATTCCTAAGGTGAAGTTACTATTCCATTAGTATAAATTTCATAGTTTCTATAAATACCACTTATTTAATTATGAATTTAACTATTTAATTTCAGAATTAAAAAAAATATTTTATAAGTACCTGGGTTGTTACATTATCCCCTCCATCTTGAAATTTCATCCTCTCAATTTTTATTCACTTATTAAATAAGTTAGGATACCTTTCCCCCATACCATTTTTAGATTTCCATGTTGCTTCTTCAACCATGTAGTTTATCCAAAAAAACATAACCCAGGGGATTACCCTATCTCATGATACTCCCTATCTATGATTGAGAATATTTAACATGTTTATCTTCCTAAGAGAGGTTATATTTTAGTTGAACTAATTTTGGAATCAAAACATGAGATAAATTTGGAACATACATTCTCAATATCGAAACATGAAAAAAATTGTGTACCTGAGATAAACACGAAGGCAAAGATGCTCGGTAGGAAACTGGTCCATTTTTTTCTAGGATTTCAAATGGTCCAATGAACCATGTACATAACATTCCATTATTACTAAAATTAAAAACACTTTTACAAGGATATATTATAAGGAAAACATGATCACCTACCATGAAAGAAATGTCCTTCCTACTATTATCTATATAAATTTTGTTCCTGATCTGATCTATCCTTATGTGTTGTAGGATCATCTTTACTTTCTCAGCCACATCGTCTAATAATTCAAGTCCCATCAAATTCCTTTCCCCGACTTCATCCAAAAAATCTAGAGTTCAACAACACTTTCCATATAATTCCTAAAAAGTTGAAATCTGTATACAGGATTCAAAATTGTTATTATAAGAAAACTTAACTAAAGAAATTTGATGATCCCAACTTCCTTGGTAATCCATTTAACAAGTTGGAAGCATTTCCCCCAAGGTATGAATTGTTACCTTAGTCCGTCCAACATATTTTAGATGAAAATTAGTGATGAAATTTAATTCAATACCCAATTACTTCTGAAGGCCTTTCCAAAAGATAAAAGTGACCCTAGGATCTCGGTCAGATACAATGGAAAGAGGAACTAAATGTAACCTAAAAATATCTTTGAGGTACAATCAAGAAATCTGATCCAAAGACATAGTATCTTGAATAGAAAGGAAATGTGTATATTTAGTCAATCGGTCAACAAGAACTCAAATTGAATTTTTACCTCAAGAATTATTTGGTAGTCCCACCAAGATGTCCATGGATATATTTTCTCATTTATACTATGAAACTTGTAAAAGACGAGGCATAACCTATGGCAGTTGTCTCTCAGCATTAACCTATTGACTCGTCAAACATTTCATGGTAAAATACGCAATATCTATTTTTTATTACATCACAATAGTAATACTCCAAAAGGTTTCTATACATCTTTGTACTTCTGGGATAAACTAAAAACAAGGAACTATGTGTTTCACTTGAAAATTATTTCTTCATATGGGGATCACAAGGCACAATGAATCTCTTTCCTAATCTCCATTTTTTTTCAAAGTTAAATTATGGAAAGTTACCCTTTTTAACCAATTTTCCATTTTTCTTCAACTCATGGTCTTCTTTATGAGCTTGTTTAATTCTATCTGATAGAGATGACTAAACTAAAACCTGAAACAAAACAAATTAATTTTCTACACCAACAACACCCAAGCCAAAATTCATCAAATCATTAATCAAGGGGTCAGGTTCCCAATGTAACATGGTTAATGTAGCTTGATGTTTTTGACTCAAGGTATTTGCCACTATTTTTACTTTTCTAATATAGTAATTCATCATGAAATCATAATCCTTTATCTATTAAATATATCTTATCCTATAAGGCCCCAGCCTTAAACCTTACTTAATCTTGAGTTATTACAAGATTACACATTGAGGATCTTTTTAGGTTTAGAGTTTTAGAGAATTAGATCATGAAACTTGCGTTACATTCCACATTTAAACAAAGTGGTTACATAAAAGACTTTATTCATTCTTCCCATCAATGGAAACATATTGAAAATAAAACATGGATTCTTTCTTGACACATCCTTGACACTATCATCACATCATGTACCTTTCCCTTGACCTGTGAAAAACATTTCAAAAACTTGGTATGAGAATAAAAATCTCAGTAAGGGTTATAAAAATATGGAAAGGAAACATGAGTTCATATATACATAAGAATGAAATCATACTTTACCCATAAAACATAGGCACTTTAACATACCTCATCAAACCATGAATAAATCATAGAAAACATAAGACATAAAGGTAACTTGAGGCATTCATAACATTCTTACATAGGGATTAACCCTCTTGGTTACGTTTGGAATACCCGTCATAGTATATTCCCAAAATCTCTTCAGAGAAACCTTAACGTTTCACTCCTTCGCGTTACCCAATGCATTGGAGAGCTATAACGGGCTCACCCGCCCTTAGTTTATCACGGAACCACCCGTTTTCATAACAATGCCCAAGAACCATAACATAAATGTGTCAAATAAAACATTCATAAAGGAAACATAACATTTCCACATTTCAATCACAATATTACATTTTAGTATATTGAAATATTGAATCCATTCAAAAAGAAACCATTTCCAAAACCATTTAAAACATTTAGTAAAGAGATTTTTGAATCAAAGTGTCCCATACCACATTAAAGCTTAAAATTTTAAACCATTAATATCCATATAAATAAATCCTTAAAACCATTTTGAAAACATGGATATTAATAAGAAAAAATAATTAAAACATTTAAAACGATATTTTGGTTAAAGGGGTTTTACCAAAATTAGAGACACTTGAATACAATAATTGAGGAATACCATTTAGTCAGAACTTTATGATATAATGAGAATAAATGGATTCATGATATAATACTCCAAAGGACAGTATTTACACCATATAATAGTGAATTGGTGCATAACAACAATGAACCCTCAATAGAAATGTCAAATGTGATGAAATCCCTTATAAAGAAGGTATCCTTAAATTAAGGACAAATCAATCTCAAAAATATGTGTGACAAATATAAATACACCCAATATAAGTTGATATTAAGTGTAAAACAATAAAAGGTAATTCACACATATTCAATGGATGACATATTCAATGACTACATGTTGAACCCAAAGAAATCGAAATTGGGTTAAAAAGTTCCCTTGACAGCCTAACGGCATCACATCAAAATGAGTTGATGAGAGATAAAAAGTGTATCTTATTACTTGGAAATAAAATTTACATCAATAAGGATATATTAGAACATATCCCATCATAACAACATGTAAATTAAAATACCCAACAAATGAAATCTTTAAAAAAAAGGAGGGTGAAAGGTTCCCTTACCGACTTGGGTATCTTTCAAAACATACACCCCATGAAAGAAGGACAATAGATCATTGATGTAAATACTCATAAACGAAATTATATTACACAAAGATTAGAATAATGGGCAGTACATACACCACTCAATGGAATTTGTGGCAAATGTAGCATAAATCTCACGGGAATAAAAGTGAGATGAAAAATCCCTTACGAAAACTCGGCAGCCTAACGGCGCCACATAAAACTTCCGTATATGGATTGATGAGATCAAATAGGGTATCTCATCACATTAAAATAAAATTTACATCAAGAGGAATATAAAATAACATCTCCCAACATTACAAAGAGTATCTTAAAAGAAGTTACATAAAGGAGAGTACTTAAAAAGAAAGAGAGAAGTTAGATCTCTTACGAAAGTTCGGCAGCCTAACGGCGCCACTCAAAACGTCCAAAATGGATTGATGAGAGAGAATAGGGTCTCTCATCATATGAACATAAAAATTACAGTAAGTGTAATATAAAAGATAATCCCAATAACAAGAAAGATGAGCTTTAAAAGGAATGACATAAAAGTGTGTACTTAAAAAGAAAGAGAGGAGTAGGATCCCTTACCTCGGGTCCGACTTGACTCGATCATTCTTTAATCTCCTGAATAATAAACTTGAGTTAATTTATACTTCCTTAAGAACCTTTTTCAAGTTCATTATTCCTTTTATATCACTTATTACCATGTCATAAACATTATGTAATCATTTAAGTTAATAATATTTGTTTTGCCGATATTTGGTTCTTAAGTCGAAAGTGGACTTCTTACAATTACATGTTGTTCGTGTGGTCAAAGGTTCTTTATATCCAGAATGACATTCCTGATTTGGATATCATATATATCATATATATCTAGCATATACTTTTATTTATAATATTACATAATCATTTAGAGGTAAGAAATGAAATGCATCGTTCATGGAGACGGTAAGCCGTACGTACGCATGAACGCTACTTTCATTTCTTTGTCATATTAATGGAATTAAAACTAAATGAGAGGTATGTATATTTTAATTACAGAATTATATTCATCATTTAGATATATCATTCATCATATATATCCATTATATACATGTACTTATAATAGTACATTACATTTGGGGATAAGAAATGAAATGCACCGTTCATGGAGACGGTAAGCCGTACGTACGTATGAACGCTACTTTCATTTCTATCTCATACTTTAATGGAAAGAAATAATAATGATATAGAGTTATATAATAATTCCAGTATAACATCATATATAATAACATTAAATTCATCCTTTATACGTCCCACGTATGGCATTAACGAAACACATCACTTTGAGGGGGCGGTAGTCCGCACTTCCTAAAATGAAGATATCGCGTATACCCATAATGGAAGCCATAAAGGTAATACAAAAATGAAAAATACAGAAGCATAAGTAAAACATAAACATATTATATATCATATATAAAAATAGTGACATCATAATGGCCACCTTTGAAGGTGTTAAATGAGTATTGAACAATCATCGTTTCGGGAGGCAGAATTTCGCCATCCACGGAAACCGTATGTTTTTTAACCATTTGATGTAGTTGTGTGAGAGTGTAGGTCGAATAAATATTATAACAACATCCTATTATATTGAAGATACTGTTGTTGTTACAAAATAAGTAAATAAAAAGAGTTTAGGGGGTTGGAGAATCAAAATAAAACAAATGAACATGAGAGAATGAATTACCTTTAAAAGTGTAACTCCTTTTTATTTGAGCCTAAAGGCTTCCTTTGAAAGGATTCTTCCCAAAGGGAATCCTCTAGGATGAGGAGAGGGATGTGGAGAGAGTAAATGGGCAGGGTTTGGCCGAGCCAAAGGCTTGAGGAGTGTGTGAAAAGAGGTAGAGGTGGGGGCCTTTTATAAGAGGAGAGGAGGGGCACTTTTGGAAAGTAATGAAATATTACTTTATTTGAAAATGTGTTTCGGTTTTAAAAGGTCCCACATTGATATAATTCGTGGATAAGGTTATAAAGGTTCTAAATCCACCCATCCAATAAGTTTTGGACATGTTTAGTTCATAGATTTTACATTATATTTCCATTTTATTTTAATCGTTAAATAATGATGTCATCACTGCATCATTATGATGTCATAAATAATTTAATTTATTTAATGTCTAAAAATTATAAAAAAATTACTATGATGTAGGAAATCTTTTTAACTTTCCAATGACTATTTATAATCAAAAATATGACTTGCATAACCCCACTTAAAAATTGTTTTAGTAAAACATATCATGTTTGTGTCATTTTTAATTTTAACATTAAATAAAAATATATTATTGTTATTTTCCAACTAAAGTGGCTCCATGGGGTCCCCAAGTTGGCCCATGTCTTGTCTTGGTCGTCCATGACTCACCCAATAGGTGTAGGACAAGTGTCATGGTGTTTTCACATTCTTATAATATCATTTTTACCTTAAACTACACTAATTACCACTAATCGCGATTAAAAACATAATAAGTTACTATTCACCAAAAAAATTATTTTTATCCCATTGAACCACATCTTACTTCTTAATGACAACCATGTATGTCGGATTTTTGAAATTCAAAACACAAAGATGGCAAAATTCAATTTAAACGGAAAAATCAGTTTTTATAAGTACCACTTAGTGGTTTCACTATTCATCAAAAATTGAAGTTTTTTAGAAAAATCCCAAAAATTCACCCTAAGCTATATTTGATATTCTGAATTAAAAAATGAAGTCTGTTTTACAAAATTCAAAACATATAAGTCACATTAATTAATTTAATAATTAATTCCCGCTGTCATGACAAATAGCGTGTTTTTATGAAACAATAAGTATCAAAAGATTGACACTAGTTTAAGTCCGATTTCAAAGTGAAATTAATTCCAACGACCACTATTGGATTTAATGGTAAAAATATTTTCTAATTTCACTTTAAAACCAATTCAAAATATTATCTAATCATATAAATAAATTAGATTAAAAAGAGGTTTTGAATTAAAACACAACATTTTACACTATTCATTAAAAAAATGAACTTTATTGGAAAGATACCAAAAAATTACACAAAGTAAAATTTGATGTCCTGATTCTTAATAAGAGTTTTATTTGGTCCAAAAGAATGTATAAGAGTGATCAAAACTATATTTAATGACGGTTCTCCATCAAAAGGCGACAAGTGAACCTTTAGTGAAAACTAAGGCATATTCGCCTAAAATTGAATTCTTTCCGTATTTTAAGCATTTATCTTTTATTGTATAAATGTAAAAACATATATAATCATATTTTAGGTATTTCTATCCATTACCGCCATTATAACGGCTACATGTTAACTACCATTTAAAATAATATTATTTTATTATTAGAGTGCAACGTAAGATTCCCAAGAAACTCGTTGTTGCGTGTTGGGTAAGCCATCGAGCATAGAGTCCCCTTTAAAGTCATATTAATACTTTATTCACAAATATGGATAAATATGAAAATGTAATATTCTTTATTTACCTGGGGTGTTACATCCTTCCCCCCTTTTGGGAATTGCGTCCTCGCAATTTTAAAAAATTGAGCTTGGAAACATCCTTGAAAGTCCCACATCGGAACAAGAGTCGGTAAAAAAATCACTTTAAAATAAAGAAAGATAAGTACAGAGGTCACCCGAGTTAACCCATACGAGGACTCCATGTAGGAAAACATGGACATGGAGGAGAAAACATAGGGTCATGTTCTGATGGACAGTGATAGAAAACATGTTTAGGAGAAAGTTAACAATAAGAAAATCACAAACTTGTGATGGGTTAAACGGTGTTGGGTTCCCCAGTAGGAAAACTTAATAAACAACATTTTTGTTTTAAGTTACTTTTATTGAGGAATTTTATTCATAAGGAAACATAATCACTTATCATGTTGACTTTCAACTTTTACTAGATTCCTTAATCAAACTCATAATTTTTCCAAAAGACAAGTATTTAGGGAGACTTGTTCGCATTAAGAGTACTATAATCAACTTATAGAGAATCACCTAATCCACAAAAGAGAACTCTATACTTCCCATGTCTTTAGACATTAACCAAAACCAAACAGGCTAGTACAAGATCAGATAATCCAGAAAAGGATAACCCTTTATAAAAAGAAAATCCATTCTTAATCTCCAAAATTTGTCAAACAAAACCCAAAGTTCAAAAAGGATCATCCGATAAACAATTTGTCCAAAAAATTCTTCAAAGTAAACCAATATAAGATTGAAACCCAAATATTTTAAGGATTTAGTCACATAGTCTTCCAAGTTAAATCATAACATTTATCTCCAAACAACATCAGTTGCTCCTAAAGTCTCGTATTGAAAAGTAATTAACCTAATCACATATCCTCTATGATAGGTTAATCATTTTCATAAATAACCCAAAATCAACTTACTCTTAATTCATAAAATCATATAACTAAAAAGAATCAGTCAAACTAACAAGGGACTTCACATAGTCCAGTGGTAGGCGATAAATACTAGTCGCACTTTGGTTGTGGGTTCGATTCCCGCAGCTTTGTCCGACGCGACGGGTTGTCACACGGTCTGCGTGTTGTCCTTTTTCCAAAACAATACAATTCTTAAAACATTCTCCAAAATGATATAAAATCTTCAAGAATAATCATAACATATTTTAACCTCAAGTTTATCTCATGCCCTTCATTTTCCATCATATCATAGAGTAACCCATAATTACCTAAAAAGTAAGGATCATATAAACCCTAATGGTTACCTTAATAATTATTACCTGAATTTCCACATCAAGTTGTCCATCTCATACATGATGCATTAGAGAACTCACTAAGCTTGAAGTGGTTGATCATGAATCCTTGATAGTTGGTTTAGAACAGCCATGAGATTCCTCATTGAATACCCCATTTCATCGAGTCTTTTAATCAGAGAACCACCACAGTTTCCTTCAAACCAATTGTCACTTTGGTGCCTGCTAGATCCATCCATTCACTAAAAACAGAAATGTCAGTGTGAGTATATCAACAAAATCATCATGTAATAATGAGGAAGGTAAACACTAAGATACACTTACTCATTCACTTTATCTAAAACTAGGACTCTTTCTGAAATCCTAACCATTATGGTAATGTCACTTATGCTTAAAGAATAACCTAACCTCTAAAGTTATCTAAACCTCCCTTTGATACCAACTATAAGGCTCCAGCCTTAAACCTTACTTAATATTGAGTTATTACAAGATTACACATTGAGGATCTTTTCAGGTTTAGAGTTTTAGAGAATTAGATCATGAAACTTGCATTACATTCCACATTTAAACAAAGTGGTTACATAAAAGACAGTATTCATTCTTCCCATCAACGGAAACATATTGAAAATAAAACATGGATTCTTTCTTGACACATCCTTGACACTATCATCACATCATGTACCTTTCCCTTGACCTGTGAAAAACATTTCAAAAACTTGGGATGAGCATAAAAAGCTCAGTAAGGGTTATAAAAATATGGAAAGGAAACATGAGTTCATATATACATAAGAATGAAATCATACTTTACCCATAAAACATAGGCACTTTAACATACCTCATCAAACCATGAATAAATCATAGAAAACATAAGACATAAAGGTAACTTGAGGCATTCATAACATTCTTACATAGGGAGTAACCCTCTTGGTTATGTTTGGAATACCCGTCACAGTATATTCCCAAAATCTCTTCGGAGAAACCTTAACGTTTCACTCCTTCGCGTTACCCAATTCATTGGAGAGCTATAACGGGCTCACCCGCCCTTAGTTTATCACGGAACCACCCGTTTTCATAACAATTCCCAAGAACCATAACATAAATGTGTCACATAAAACATGCAAAAAGGAAACATAACATTTCCACATTTCAATCACAATATTACATTTTAGTATATTGAAATATTGAATCCATTCAAAAAGAAACCATTTCCAAAACCATTTAAAACATTTAATAAAGAGATTTTTGAATCAAAGTGTCCCATACCACCTTGAAGCTTAAAATTTTAAACCATTAATATCCATATAAATAAATCCTTAAAACCATTTTGAAAACATGGATATTAATAAGAACAAATAATTAAAACATTTAAAACGATATTTTGGTTAAAGGGGTTTTACCAAAATTAGATACACTTGAATACAATAATTGAGGAATAACATTTAGTCAGAACTTTATGATATCATGAGAATAAATGGATTCATGATATAATACTCCAAAGGATAGTATTTACACCATATAAGAGTGAATTGGTGCATAACAACAATGAACCCTCAATAGAAATGTCAAATGTGATGAAATCCCTTATAAAGAAGGTATCCTTAAATTAAGGACAAATCAATCTCAAAAATATGTGTGACAAATATAAATACACCCAATATAAGTTGATATTAAGTGTAAAACAATAAAAGGGCATTCACACATATTCAATGGATGACATATTCAATGACTACATGTTGAACCCAAAGAAATCGACATTGGGTTAAAAAGTTCCCTTGACAGCCTAACGGCATCACATCAAAATGAGTTGATGTGAGATAAAAAGTGTATCTCATCACTTGGAAATAAAATTTACATCAATAAGGATATATTAGAACATATCCCATCATAACAATATGTAAATTAAAAGACCCAACAAAAGAAGTCTTTTAAAAAAAAGGAGGGTGAAAGGTTCCCTTACCGACTTGGGTATCTTTCAAAACATACACCCCATGAAAGAAGGACAATAGATCATTGATGTAAATACTGATAAACGAAATTATATTACACAAATAGTAGAATAATGGGCAGTACATACACCACTCAATGGAATTTGTGGCAAATGTAGCATAAATCTCACGGGAATAAAAGTGAGATGAAAAATCCCTTACGAAAACTCGGCAGCCTAACGGCGCCACATAAAACTTCCGAATATGGATTGATGAGATAAAATAGGAAATCTCATCACATTACAATAAAATGTACAGCAAGAGGAATATAAAATAACATCCCCCAACATTACAAAGAGGAGCTTAAAAGAAGTGACATAAAGGAGAGTACTTAAAAAGAAAGAGAGAGGTTAGATCTCTTACGAAAGTTCGGCAGTCTAACGGCGCCACTCAAAACGTCCAAAATGGATTGATGAGAGAGAATAGGGTCTCTCATCATATGAAAATAAAAATTACAGTAAGTTTAATATAAAATATCATCCCAATAAGAAGAAAGATGAGCTTTAAAAGGAATGACATAAAAGTGTGTACTTAAAAAGAAAGAGAGGAGTAGGATCCCTTACCTCGGGTCCGACTTGACTCGATCGTTCTTTAATCTCCTGAATAATAAACTTGAGTTAATTTATACTTCCTTAAGAACATTTTTCAAGTTAATTATTCCTTTTATATCACTTATTACCATGTCATAAACATTATTTAATCATTTAAGTTAATAATATTTGTTTTGCCGATATTTGGTTCTTAAGTCGAAAGTGGACTTCTTACAATTACATGTTGTTCGTGTGGTCAAAGGTTCTTTATATCCAGAATGACATTACTGATTTGGATATAATATATATCATATATATCCATCATATACATGTATTTATAATATTACATAATCATTTAGATGTAAGAAATGAAATGCACCGTTCATGGAGACGGTAAGCCGTACGTACGCATGAACGCTACTTTCATTTCTTTGTCATATTAATGGAATTAAAACTAAATGAGAGGTATGTATATTTTAATTACAGAATTATATTCATCATTTAGATATATCATTCATCATATATATCCATTATATACATGTACTTATAATAGTACATTACATTTGGGGATAAGAAATGAAATGCACCGTTCATGGAGACGGTAAGCCGTACGTACGCATGAACGCTACTTTCATTTCTATCTCATACTTTAATGGAAATAAATAATAATGATATAGAGGTATATAATAATTCCAGTATAACATCATATATAATAACATTAAATCCATCCTTTATACGTCCCACGTATGGCATTAACGAATCACATCACTTTGAGGGGGCGGTAGTCCGCACTTCCTAAAATGAAAATATCGCGTATACCTATAATGGAAACCATAAAGGTAAGACAAAAATGAGAAATACAGAAGCATAAGTAAAACATAAACATATTATATATCATATATAAAAATAGTGACATCATAATGGCCACCTTTGAAGGTGTTAAATGAGTATTGAACAATCATCGTTTCGGGAGGCAGAATTTCGCCATCCACAGAAACCGTATGTTCTTTAACCATTTGATGTAGTTGTGTGAGAGTGTAGGTCGAATAAATATTATAACAACATCCTAGTATATTGAAGATAATGGTGTTGTTACAAAAGAAGTAAATAAAAAGAGTTTAGGGGGTTGGAGAATCAAAATAAAACAAATGAACATGAGAGAATGAATTACCTTTAAAAGTGTAACTCCTTTTGATTTGAGCCTAAAGGCTTCTTTTGAATGGATTCTGCCCAAAGGGAATCCTCTAGGATTAATAGAGGGATGTGGAGAGAGTAAATGGGCAGGGTTTGGCCGAGACAAAGGCTTGAGGAGTGTGTGAAAAGAGGTAGAGGTGGGGGCCTTTTATAAAAGGAGAGGAGGGGCACTTTTGGAAAGTAAGGAAATATTACTTTATTTGAAAATGTGTTTCGGTTTTAAAAGGTCCCACATTGATATAATTCGTGGATAAGGTTATAAAGGTTCTAAAGCCACCCATCCAATATGTTTTGGACATGTTTAGTTCATTTATTTTACATTATCTTTCCATTTTATTTTAATCGTTAAATAATGATGTCATCACTGCATCATTATGATGTCATAAATAATTTAATTTATTTAATGTATAAAAATTATAATAAAATTACTATGATTTAGGAAATCTTTTTAGATTTCCAATGAATATTTATAATCGAAAATATGACTTGTATAACCCCACTTAAAAATTGTTTTAGTAAAACATATCATGATTGTGTCATTTTTAATTTTAACATTAAATAAAAATATATTATTGTTATTTTCCAACTAAAGTGGCTCCATGGGGTCCCCAAGTTGGCCCATGGCTTGTCTTGGTCGGCCATGACTCACCCAATAGGTTTAGGACAAGTGTCATGGTGTTTTCACATTCTTATAATATCATTTTTACCTTAAACTACACTAATTACCACTAATCGCGATTAAAAACTTAATAAGTTACTATTCACCAAAAAATTATTTTTATCACATTGAACCACATTTTACATCTTAATGACAACCATTTATGTCGGATTTTTGAAATTCAAAACACAAAGATGGCAAAATTCCATTTAAACGGAAAAATCAGTTTTTATAAGTACCACTTAGTGGTTTCACTATTCATCAAAAATTGAAGTTTTTTAGAAAAATCCCAAAAATTCACCTTAAGCTATATTTGATATTCTGAATTCAATAATGAAGTCCGTTTTACAAAATTCAAAACATATAAGTCACATTAATTAATTTAATAATTAATTCCCGATGTCATGACAAATAGCGTGTTTTTATGAAACAATAAGTATCAAAAGATTGACACTAGTTTAAGTCCGATTTCAAAGTGAAATTAATTCCAACGACCACTATTGGATTTAATGGTAAAAATATTTTCTAATTTCACTTTAAAACCAATTCAAAATATTATCTAATCATATAAATAAATTATATTAAAAAGAGGTTTTGAATTAAAACACAACATTTTACACTATTCATTAAAAAAAATGAACTTTATTGGAAAGATACCAAAAAATTACACAAAGTAAAATTTGATGTCCCGATTCTTAATAAGAGTTTTATTTGGTCCAAAAGAATGTATAAGAGTGATCAAAACTATATTTAATGATGGTTCTCCATCAAAAGGCGACAAGTGAACCTTTAGTGAAAACTAGGGCATATACGCCTAAAATTGAATTCTTTCCGTATTTTAAGCCTTTATCTTTTATTGTATAAATGTAAAAACATTTAAAAACATATATAATAATATTTTAGGTATTTCTATTCATTCCCGACATTAGAACGACTACATGTTAACTACCATTTAAAATAATATTATTTTATTATTAGAGTGCAACGTAAGATTCCCAAGAAACTCGTTGTTGCGTGTTGGGTACGCCATCGATCATAGAGTCCCCTTTAAATTCATATTAATACTTTATTCACAAATATGGATAAATATGAAAATGTCATATTCTTTATTTACCTGGGGTGTTACATATCCACCTCATGTTTAATTCCTTCTTAGTTAATATATACTTCAAAATTTTATGGTCAACATATACTTCAAATTTGAATCCATATAAATTATGCATAAAATTTTTCAAAGCAAAAACCACAACTGCTAATTCCCAATCATGTGTGAGATAATTTAATTCACAACATTTCCATTGTATTGAAGTCAAAGAAATTACCTAATAATTTTGCATCAGAACATAACCAAGTACCTTTAAAGAAGCATTATTGTAGATGACAAAGTCTCCATTTCTTGGAGGTAGGTCCAAAACTGGAGAATTCACCAATATCTTCTCTAGTTCTTAAAAAAACATCACATTTTTTCCAAATAAATTAATCCCTTTAGTGTTAACTTAGTAAATGTGTTAGATAACCATGCAAAGTTTTTAACAAACTGATGGTAATAGTCTACTAATCTAATGAAAATACAAATATCTATAGCATTTATAGGTTTGGATATTCATCAACTAATTTTGTTTTAGTGGGATCAATTGTTATACCATCCTTATTTACAAAGTTCCCAAGAAAATAAATCTGTTGTAACCAAAAATCCCATTTTCTAAATCTTCCATGTAACTTCTTTATCTTTGAGAGTTTGAAAGACAATAATTAAATGTTTTTCATGATCCACATAACTTTTTGAAAAGAAAAAACTATCATCATGAAAAACAATTACAATATTATCCAAATATTTATAGAATATTCTATTCATAATATCTATGAATACAATAGGGGAATTTGTTAAACCAATAGACATAACTAAAAACTCATAATAACTATATCGAGTAAGAAAATATATTTTTCGGGATGTCATCCTTCTTCAACTTCAGATGATGGTACTCCGATACCAAGTATATATTGGAAAAATACTGAGCTCTATGGAGATGATCAAACAAGTCATCAATATGATGCAATGGATAATTATTCTTGATAGTTTTTTATTAAAATCTCTATAATAAACATAATGTATCATGGAACCATCTGTCTTTTTAACAAACAAAATGAGATCACCCCATGGTGAAGTTCTAGGATGTATAAAGCCTTTATTAAGCAACTCGTGAAACAAATTTTTCAACTCTAAAAGTTATACTTGATCCATTCGTTAAGGGGTTTGGAAATTGGATTAGAATGAGTAACTAAGTCACTAGTAAATTCAACTTCCCGATCAGGTACAAGTATGGTAAACTCATCAAGAAAAACATAATGGCATAATTTTAACACTGGAATAACATTTATCTAACAACTTCCCTTTTTTTCAAAAATATGTGCAAGATAAATTTCATTTTCATACCTTAACTTTTTCCCAGCTTCCTAATATGTTATGAATGGTATGGGTTCATTCTTATATACAAACTAAAACTATGTCTAAAAAAACTTCTTTAACTCAACAATAAATCTTAGCATGATAAAAAGAAAGACAATCCCTAACCAGAATAACATCAAACTCTAATAAGGAAAAAATTACATGGTTTTTAGGTATTTTCTTTCCATAGACTACAATAGGAATATTCTTATAATTTCATTTTGCCTTTATATTTCCCCTATCATTTTAACTAAAATATCTTGTTTCATTTCTTGAGTTGAAATTTCAAATTTACCAAAACAATTCTCAGAAATAAATTATTATTTAGAACCTGTATCAAAAAAACATTAGAAAAATATTATTAAACAAATAAAGTATCTGATACCACTTTTTGGATGGCCCAATATCTACTAACATATTCTGTAAGGATCTGACACCAGTTGCCTAGAGTCAGTGCCTTATTACATTATATTGGAATGATTACAATAAATTTGTATCCCGAAGGAATGAATAGTTTAGTAGATTTGGAAATCCATATATATACATAAGTTCAAAATTACAACTTGAAATGAAATTCAAAATATAAGTTTTATTGGGAACATCCACAACCCTAAGTTTATCCCTGTGGGTCATTCATAATAAACTTCTTCATGTCCTAAGAAAAAGAAAAATAATAAAAGGGTGATATCAAATGCTCAGTAAGGGTAATAAATTCAGTGTAAGATATCATAAACATAAACATTAGGCATGGTTAATAAAAAAAATTATATGCCTTTAAAAACAAACTAAACTTGAACATAATATGGTAGGAATAAGAGCTGAATAAATAATTGCATAATAAAACATAATCATCGGTATTATACTAGTTGAATAACCTCATGAACTATCAATAATAGTTTCATAATTAGGGAAATCCATATGATGAACATTCTGAAACATACTATCAAGGACTTATCCAAGACATCTAAAAACTGATTAAGTCCTCGACCAAAACCATATCTAAAATGGGCAAATCTTTGGACAAGTCCATATATATTATTCTCAAGAGACCTACTTATTCATCGAGGGGATATAGTGGGACCCACCTATCACATAATAATTCAAATTAATTCCTCTTATTAATAAGGATAAACATAAATAACATATACATTCACATTGAAACTATCATATGAAATGCAAATAAATTTCCATGAACATTAAGCATAAACACTAATAATTTGGAGTAAATTGGTGAATGGTTTTAAGATAGCATGTCCACAGTCAAAATAATAATAAAACATTAAATTATATATGGTATATGATATTATAAAATATCAATTCAAACAATATATAATAATCAAAAAGATTTTTGAAATATATTATGGTACTCTTATAAAATCATCGATTAATTCTAGAGATAAATACTCTTTTACTTTGAAAAGAAGAGTTATTTTTGAAAAATATTTATTTAAAACCATAAGTTAAGTAAAATTGTATTTTCATAATAAAATTACTGATTTTAGAAATATAATGGTTTCTAAAAGTAGATTATATAGTTCCCTTGAAAATAGGTATGAATTTTAGAAATTCACATGAATCAGGCTTGTATTTCAGGAAGAATTTTTTAAAGATCCTTTTAAAACATATAACTCCATATAAATGAAAGTAGGATTATGGTTGATGAACATATATTTAAAATTCACATATAATTTATGAGAATTACATATGAATAAGAATTTAATTTAGGTAAATAGAGAATAAAAGTTACCCGAATGAAAATGGACATTCGGGTAGAAAACCCTTACATTAAGTTCGAAGGTGTTCTTAACTTGAACTTAACGACCTGAATAATCAAATTTAGGTTCATAAATTAATGATTAAAGAACCAAATATACATGTAATTTATTTTTTATAACCTTATTAGGTTCATTCCTAGACTTATTATGGGTTAAGATATTCAATTTCATTATTTGGGAGCGTTTTCTTCCTTGGTTTTCATGACTAGTTTACTTATATTTATGTATGGATAAACATGTACAATGATAATGGTTGTATAGAATATAACTTGTATGTTAATAGTTAATAACCATAATATTACATGGTTATAAATTTTTTTGGTTATTGGAAGTGAAGATTAATCATTATATAAAACTTTAATGACAATTTTCTAGGTTAATTG
This sequence comes from Viscum album, assembly GCA_963277665.1. Lineage (NCBI taxonomy): Eukaryota > Viridiplantae > Streptophyta > Magnoliopsida > Santalales > Viscaceae > Viscum > Viscum album. The sequence continues at coordinate 1,050,382,578 of OY728146.1, read as the reverse complement.
GAGGCTTTTGATCACAATGAACTCATTTTTGTTTATAAATTTATATCATTTGTACAAAAGGATTAAAAAACATTAAATAATTTATAATACATATATTATATTCTAGTTCAACCATTAAAATTATTTCATGACCATAATGGAAGACGGTAATAGAAATTGAAAACATGTCGTCCTTGAATGTGATAAATTAACACATCTCGGATGGTGTTTTCATTTCTTGTATAAAAGAAGAGAAAATGAGAGATGATAAATAATAATTCTTTTATAATAACAAAAATCCAGTATATGTAAGTTATTGGAGTCATCACAAAATTTTGATGAAAATTGGTGAGGAAAGAAAAAGAAAATAATTGAACTTGAAATAAAATAAATGAAAAGAGGAATTTGCCTCTTGAAGTAATCTTCCTTGAGAGCCTCTTTAGGGGAGAGGTTTTAGTATTTTTATGAGACCAAGGGCTCTTAGATGTGGGGGAGTATATTGGGAGGATATTTTATCAGAATTTAGATAAGGTTCCAGGCTTGAGAGGAGTGAAGTAAAGAGGGAGTGGGGGGGAGGTTATAGTGGAGGAGAGGAGGGTTTTCCCATTATTTTACTCATTATTTAATTTTTTTCCAAAGACAACCAACATGCTTGATTCTTGTGAACAAGAATAGTAATATGTGAATTTTAGTTCAAACCAAGTGTGCTTACAATAGCCATGATTCTAGTAATATTGAATTTAACTGATAATGTATATATATGGTAAATTACCGTATTTTACTATTCATAAAAAATTCATGTATTTAAGAAAAATCCCAAAAATTCACCCTAACCATTTTTCAATGTGAATAATTAAAAAATTAAATCCATTTTTTGAAAATAATTTTATAAATATTATTAATTAAACTTTTAAATAAAATTATAATTTATTCAAAAAATAACAATTTTAAAACTATATTTCGTTTTATATCATCTTGAAAAATTAATCAAGATATCATTATCTTATAACCATAAGACAATAAAATAATAATATGATTTACTATTCATAAGGTTCATATTACTATTCATAACGGTATGTTACTATTCACCAAAAATTAAGTTTTTCTTATCAGACCCTAAATATCTTACTAAACGCAACTGTGTATATCAGTTTTTCAAAATTCAAATCAGAGAGGTGAAAAAAATTATTTTTAATGGCTAGGTTATAAAAAATTGGTGTTTTTTATAGACTCAGTGTTTCATGCATTCAATATTAAATTTATTTTCAAAATCTTGGGATGTTACATTATCCCCTCCTTACAAAAAAGTTTGTCCTTGAAATTTCTAGAATGTTACCTCCCAAAAAGATTTGGGTAGTTCTTCATCATAATCCCCTTAGTCTCCTATATTGCCTCTTCAATTTTATGATTTTTCTAAAGCATCTTTACCACTCAAGTCATCCAATACCTCAAAACTTGTTCTTTCATGTCTATAATCTGGATAGGCTCTTCACAATAAGACAGGTTAGGTTCCAATTCTATACCTTCTGAAGTGAGGACATGCATTGGGTCTGGCATGTACTTTCTATGCAATGAGACATGGAACACATTTTGGACTTTGGATAGGCTAGGTGGCATAGCCAAATGATATAAAACAACTCCAATTCCCTCTAGAATTTCAAAAGGGCCTATATACCTAGGGCTCAGTTTCCCTTTCTTCCCAAATCTTATAACACCCTTCCATGGAGACCCTTTTAAGAAAATGTGATCTCCCACTTGATACTCTAGATCCTTCCATCAATTATCAGTATGGATTTTTTTTGTTCTTTGAATTTCACTGATATGGTCTTAATTTGTATTTACTTTCCCTGTTGTTTCCTCTGTAATCTCTGGGCCCACAATATTCCTTTCTCCAACTTCATCCTGATAAGATGGTGGACGACATCTCTTCCCGTACAATTCTTCATATGGTTCTATTTTAATACTTGAATGGAGACTATTATTGTAGGAAAAATCCACTAAAGGTAAATATTGACCCCACATACCTTTAAAGTCAAGTGAACATGATCTCAGCATGTCCTCTAAGGTTTGGATCATCCTTTCTGATTGCCTGTCAATTTGTGGGTGATAAGTAGTACTCAATAAAAGATGAGTAACCAAATAATTCTGATGTATTTTCCATAATTTTGATGTAAAACGTGGATCATGATAAAAAAATTGATATAGGTGCACCATGAATTCTCAAAACATCATTTATATAGAGTCGTGTTAGGTTCTCGAGTTGCAAATCCTCCCTTATAGCGAGGAAATGTGCCTATTTCATAATTTGATCAACAATTACCCATATTGCATCATTCTTCCTTGGGGTTTTGGGTAATCCAGTGAAAAAATCCACGGTGATGTCATCCCATTTCCATGTAGGAATAGGTAGAGGTTCCATAAATCCTCTAGGATATTGTCATTTGGCCTTTACTTTTTGATAGACTAGACATCTTAATACATAATTAACAATTTCTTACTTCATGTTGTCCCACCAGAAATGTTCTTTCAAATATCTATACATTTTAGTGATACCAAGATGTATAGAGAAATTTGAGTTATGAACATCATCTAATAAATCCATTTTCAGCTCAGGTATAGAGGGAACACATAACCTCTTCCCAAATTTCAGAATTCCATATTCACACACGAAGTCAGCCAACTTCCCATCTTCCACAACATTAATTTTATTTTGAGGATTCTCATCATCAGTCTGTGAATATTTATTTATTTCCAATAAACAAGGCTGGGAAACCATTTGAAAAAGTAGTGATGTTTCACCTTCTTTGATAATTCCCATATCCATACTCATTAGATTCATATACAAAGGATCTTTTTTAATCCTGATTTTATTGAGAACTCCATGATCCTTCCTACCCAATGCATCATCTACATTATTTTCTTTTACTAGGTGGTAGTGTATGGAACTATCATAATCCTTGATTAGTTTGAGCCATCACCTTTTCCTCGTGTTTAGTTCAATTTATGAGAAGATATATTTTACACTCTTATGATAAGTATATATCTCAGATTTTTCTTTATAGAGATAATGTATCCATATATTCAAATAAAATATTATGGATACTAACTTAAGATCATGAGTAGTATAGTTTTGTTCATTTATTTTTAACTACCTTGATACATAGGTAACAACTCTATCATTTTGCATAAGGAAACAACCAAGTCATTTCTTTGATGCATCACTATAGATCACAAGAACATCATTCCCCAATGGTAGAGTTAAAATAGGTGCATTCAATAATCTCCTCTTAAATTCTTCGAAATAGTCCTCAAATTTTTTTATCTATATGAACTTAACCCATTTACATGTAATATTGGTCATTGGGTTGGCTAAACGGGAGAAGTTATGATCAAAACTCCAATAATAACTTTCTAAACCAATAAAACTATGTACCTCAGTTATGTTTGTTGGAGTGGTCCATTCTTTCACAACCTTTATCTTCACATGATCAGTATATATTAAATCCTTATAGACAATGTGGAAAATAAAGGAAACCAGTTGAAACCAAAATTTACTCTTGATAAACATCGCATATAATTCATTTATTCTAAGAGTCTTCAGAATGGTGCACAAGGGATTTTCATGATCTTTATAGATATTGTATTATACCAAGATATCATCAATAAATACCGCCACAAAGTCATAAATATATTCCTTGAAAAATCTATTCATTAGATCTATAAAAATAGAGGGTGCATTAGTCAATCTGAAAGAAATTATTGTAAAATTATAATTCCCATACCTGGTTCAAAATGTTTTCTTTGGAATATATTCTTTCCTCACACACAACTGATGATATCCAGATCAAAGATCAATCTTCAAAAAATATTTGGATCCATGAGGTTGATCAAATAAATCATCAATGTGAGGTATGGGTACTTGTTATTTATTATTATAGCATTGATCTCCCTGTAGTCAATGCAGAACCTCATAGATCCATCATTCTTCTTAATGAAAAGAACAAGGGCTCCCCATATAGAAACACCGGGGAGAATAAATCCTTTATCACTAAATTCCCCTAGTTGTTTCTTCAGTTATACTAATTCCAAAATGGCCATTCTATAAGGGGTATTTGATATGGGCCTTGAATGAGGAACTAAGTCAATGGAAAACTTAATTTATTGCTCTAGAGGATGTCCAGGTAAATACTCTAGAAACACATCAAAATATTCTTTCACAATAGGTATGTCCTATATTTGAACATTCCCTATCACACCCATAGTTATTATATTCCCTTCCTCCCTAATAATTGAATTCCTTAGATATACTGGGGTAGATCTAGATGAGAATTAGATGGTGATGTTTCTTCTCTAAAGACAAGGGATTCTACATCATCCTCAAGAATTGTAGCATCCTTATTCTTGTAAAAAATTGCATCAGGGTCTGAAATTAAATCTATATAAAACATTATATCAATGTAAATAATGGGTATGATAATAAAATCATCAGATAAATCATGTTTATTTGGAATAAAGGGGACTTCCTGACACAACTTTGTTGCAATGATACTTCCCTTAGGAGTTTTTACTTACAACTCCCTTATTAAATCAAATTGGAAATATCAAATTTTCTTGGAAAACTAAGAAGATATAAAAGAATATGATGATCCAGAATCCAATAAAGCATTTTTTAAGTTTTAGGAAACAATTAAAGTACCTGCCACCATGTCATTAGAAATTTCAATATCATCAGTTATGATCGCATAAGATTGTCCCTACTCCCTTGGCCATTTCTGATGCATCTTTCCTTGATTCGTGTGACAATAATTATCATAGAGTCTCATCTCTCTACAATTATAGTATTGAACATTAATATCTTCTTTCTTCCCCTTGAAAACACTAGCATGATGGCTTTTCTGTTCACACTTGTTGTGCACCCCTTTTCCTTTTAAGAAGGAACCAGGGTGTTTCCTTCCACAAATATCATAGGGTGGAAAGTCAACACGTACCTTATTCCACATTTCCTTATTTCATTTTATAGAGTTTTCAGCAACCCTCTTCTTCTCTTGCATTCTTTTGAAGTCATAAGACTCAGAGAACTCCTTTTCCATCTTGATAGAACTTGAGACTATATATTCATATGATGATAAAGTTTAGAAGAACATCACCCAACAAAAGAATGGATTTAGTCCATCATATAATCAATCAATATAGCTCCTTGGATTACATATATAGTCCACAACATGCCTTTCTAAGCTTGTGAATTTAGCTTTATACTTTGCAACATTGTCATCTTCCTATTGCCTCAAATTCAGAAACTGCCTTTCTATATCCGCTCGCTGTTCACAAGGAAAGTATTTATCTAAGACAAGTTCTTTAAATTCACACCATTACATGTTTTAAATCTTTTCATCCTCCTTTTTGTTTTTAATAAGTGAAAACCATTGATCAGCATCTCCTGATAGGTGATAAACTTCCATGACAACATTCTCCCTTTCATTATTTCCCACGGTGAGAAATATCTTCTCTATGTAACTTATCAAATGCTCTGCTGCGAATGGGTTTATAGTCCCATAAAATTATGGAGGTTATTATCGCATAAAGAGATCTAACATAGATCCTCCATGTTGAGGATCTTGATGCTCCATATGAGTAAAGTTATTATTCATAACCTGAGTATGTTGTATCGGTATAGTTATAAGTTGCTCCGCACTAGTCGCAACTCCATAGACAAAATCATTATCTTGCATAGGAGAAAAATACCTACATGGGATACACGCATTCATGTGGTTTCCATTCCTTCCAATAAGTGCCATTTCTAAATAATGTCATACTGTAGATTAGGTTATGAATCATAATGTATAATATCAACTTAGAAAAATATATAGAATAAATTGAAATCCTATGGATGGCTAATCGCATAATCATAAACACGGTTTCTTTGAGGAAAAACTAACATTAAAAAACTTTATAATGGATTTTAAAGAAAATGTAAATTATCCAAAGAATATCCCCTAGGAGTGTCAAACTAGGTGTGTAGTAAGGCCCATTTTCAAGTACCAGGATACCCCAGGTCAAGACCAAAACTCCTTGTCAGAGTTTTCACTCCTAAGTATATCTATAAAAGAACCATGTCCACTTGTAATTTCCTGACAGGGATGTATTTTCTTGAACGATCCAAAAAATATATTCCTAACAAAAATACCAGGATATTATTATAGGTTTATCCTCAAATAATATCTTAGGGGGGTTTTTTCCCTAATATATGTTTTCAAAATATAGTTTCCATGTTTTCTACTAAACTTCTTATAATACCAACTATAAATACTTGACCCTAGTTGTTCGGACCCGATGCTGAATTACATTATACTGACATGATTACAAGAAAGTCGTATCCCTAAAGAAATTAATAGTTTATTATATTTGGAAATCCAGATACATACATAATTTCAACATTAAAACTTGAAATGAAATAAAACATATAAGTTTTATTGGGAACATCCACAACTCTATGTTTATCCCTAAAAGTCATTCATAATAAACTTCATTATGTCCTTAGAAAAGGAAAAATAATCAAGGGGTGAGATCAAATGCTCAATAAGGGTAAGAAATATAGTATATGATATCATAAAAATAAATATTAGGCATGCTGAATAACTGAAATACATGCCTTTCAAAATAAACTAAACTTGAACATAATATGGAAGGAATAAGAGATGAATAAATAATTCCATAATAAAACATAATCGTGGTTATTATACTAGTAGAATAACCACATGAAATATAAATACTAGTTTAAAAATGTGGAAAATGCATATTCTGGACATTCTGAAACATGCCTTCAAGGCCTTGACCAAGACATCTAAAAAATGATTAAGGCCTCAACTAAAACCATATCTAAAAATGGGAAATGCCTCAGCCATGTTCATATATATTTGTCTCATATGACCTACCGATGCATAGAGGGATTATAGTGGGACCCAATTATCACATAATAAGTCCAATGAATTCATATTATTAATGGGGATAAATATAAAAAACATATACATTCACATTTAAACTAACATATTAAATTTAAGTAACTTTCCTTGAACATTATGCATAAACACTAACCATTCGTAGTAAACTGGTTAATGGTTTTAAGATATAATATCCATATAATAACTAATCATATACCATTAAATTATATATTTTAGATGATATCATAAAATTTTAATCCCAATAATACATAAGAATCAATAAGAGTGTTGAAATAGATAAAAATACTATTATTAAATCATCGAGTAATTCTTGACATAATTACTCTTTTACTTTGAAAAGAAGAGTTATTTTGGAAAAATATTTATATAAAACATGAAGTAAAGTAAGATATTATTTTCACAATAAAATGAATTATTTAATAAAGATAATGGTTGAAAATAATATATTGTAGAGTTCCCTTTAAAATAGGTATGAATTTGATAATTTCCCTTGAATCAGGCTTGTATTTTGGGAAGAATGTTTGAAAGATCCTTTTAAAAAATTTAACTCCCCAAAAATTAAAGTAGGATTATGGTTAATAAAAATATATATAACCTTCAAAAAATATTTATGAGGAGTAAATTAATTGTGGTAGATAGAGAATAAGAGTAAACTGAATGAAAATGGAGGTTCAGTTAGAAAACCCTTACCTTAAGTTAGAAGGTGTTCCTCACTTGATCTTAATGAGATGAATAATAAAATTTAGGTCCATAAATTAATGATTTCATAGCTTAATATACATTTAATTTATTTAGTATAACCTTATTAAGTTCATTAATGGACTTTTAAAGGGTTAAGATTTTTAATTTCGTTATTTGGGGGTGTTTTCTTCCTTGGTTTTCACGATCAATTTACTTGAATTTTTGTATGGATAAACATGTAGAATGGGAATGGTTTTGTTGAATATAAGTGTCATTTTATTAGTGAAAAACCATAATATTACATGGTTATAAATTTTTTTTGGTTATTTGGAGTGAATATGAATCATTATACAAAACTTTAATGATAAGTTTTTGGGTTAATTGGTGGCTTTTGATCACAATGAACTCATTTTGGTTTATAAATTTATATCATGTGTAAACAAGTATTAAAGAACCTTAAATAAGTTATAATAAATATATTATAGTCTGTTTCAACCAGAGGAATGATTTCATGAGCATAATTGAATACTGTAATAGAAATTGAAAACCGGTCATCTTTGAATGTGATAAATTAACACATCTGGGATGGTGTTTTCATTTCTAACATAAAAGAAAGGGAAAAGAGAGATGATGAAGAATTATTCCTTTATCATAACAAAAATACAGTACATGTAAGGTATTAGAGTCCTCACAAAATTTTTATTAAAGGATGTGATGATATAAAAAGTAAATAATTGAACTTGAAATAAAAGAAATGAAAAGAGGAATTTACCTCTTGAAGTAATCTTCCTTGAGAGCCTCTTTAGGGGAGTGGTTTTGGTCTTTTTATGATATCAAGGGATAATGGATGTGGGGGAGGATATTGGGAGGATATGTTTTCATAATTTAGATAAGTAAAAAGGCTTGATAAGAGTTAATATAAGGAGAAGTAAGGGGGGGTTTATAGAGGAGGAGAGGAGGGTTTTCCCAATATTTTACTCATTATTTAATTATTTTGCCAAAGAAAACCAATAGTGTTGATTCTTGTGACCACAGATAGTAATATGTTCATGTGAGTTAAAAAAAGTGTTCTTAAATCATCCATGATGATATGAATATTGAATTTAATTGACAATGTATATATACGGTAAATTATTATATTTTACTATTCATAAAAGAATTGTATATTTCAGAAAAATCCCAAAAAAAATCACCCAAACCATTTTTCAATGTGTAGAATTTAAAAATGAACACCTTTCTTTAAAAGTAATTTTCTAAATATTATAAATTAAAATTTTCAATAAAATAATAATTTATTCGAAAAATAATAATTTTAAAACAATAATCCATTTTATATCATATTGAAAAATTAATCAAGATCTCATTATCTTATAAAATCATGATAATAAAATAATAATATGACTTACTATTCATAAGGGTTATATTACTATTTGTAAGGGTATGTTACTATTCAAAAAAAATTATGTTTGTCTTGTCAGACTCTAAATATCCTACTGAACACAACTGTCTATGTCGGTTTTTTGAAATTCAAATCACAGAGGTGGAAAATTATGTTTATTGGATAAATTATAATAAATTAGAGTTTTGTAGAGAATTAGCATTTCATGCATTCAATATTAAATTTATTTTCAAAATATTTGGGTGTTACATATTCGCAAAGGATTTACTACACCTTTTCCGTATAATTTGGATTATTTCTATCACTGAATTCTTTCTCTTATAAGGTATTTGCATTATTCCCCATCTCACCACATTTAAAAAAAATTACAGTTTTCTTATCAGAAATATTAAGATCATTTTCATTGAAATATTGGACTATATATCCAAACTTACCAAATAGAAAACACTTCCCAATTTTAGTTAAGGAATTCCCTAGGGTTCTTTTTCTACACTTTTCCCAAACTGAAAACAAGAATTTCACACCTTTAGATTTATTTGATTGATTTTGACCCACTGCCTACCATGTGGACCTTTTCTTATGATTATTGTAAAAGTGACATGATCATCAGAAAACTCCATTTCTATCCTCTTAGTACATCAGATAGGTTTCTCTTAACTTTTGAGTTCATGGAAGGCTAAAGACCTTTGGTATCTTGGCTTTAATACAAAGTAAAAATGATTGATTTTACTATCAAGATCTCAAATAGAATTTGGAGCATGCGTTTCCAATCGAATGAAGTTTTATTCATACATGGACACTGAGTCTTCCTTCTTCTGTTTCAATTCATTTAACTGTTTTCCATCATAATTCTAACCACCTTAGGAAAATATTTTTTTCAGGAAAATATTTTTAAATTCATATCCTCTCAAGGAATCAATCTCCTCACTATCCCGGATATTATTGACCATTTCCCACCATTGGTTGGATTCAAATTCAAAATGATAAATAGAAAGACTAATATTTTGATTAACCAAACAATATATGACACCAAATATCATTTTAAGGGCTTTAATCCACCCTTTAGCTTCCACTAGATCAGAATATCCATTGAATGTAGGAGGGTGTTGCCTCATAAAATGTTCCACTATCTTCATGTTCCTTTGTGGTAGCTCCGGTTGTTCTCTTTCATGGATTCCACTTCCATTTTTAGCCAGCGTCAACTAAGACATTTCTATAACAAACTGTTCAATTCCAATTCCCACTATTCTAGGTTGCGAATTTGGAAAGATATCAGCCTCTTTGTTCCTTCAACCTGCAGCTTCAATGTTTCTTCTTTGGAAAACCATTCTGAATAGGAATATCTTAGATGATGTAATATGGTAATTTTAAAATTATATATCATTTAAATATAAAAATAATGTAAAATATAATTTATGGTATTCTATTAACACCATCATATCCCATAAAGTTATCTAAATCATGCTCTAATACCAATTTTAAGGACCCAACCTTAAACATTACATAATCTATTAAATTCATTTAGAATTCACATTCTTACATTCCAAAATGTATTTTGAGTTTCAATTTTTAGATAATTAGGACATAATTCATACTTATGAACCCACAAGCATAAAAATTGGGTACTACTAAAATAATATTTATTTCATTCAAAATATAATATATTGTAATAAAAAATGAAATATTTTCATGAATAATCTTCATAACATTGGGATTGGATTCTTATTTTCTCTTACGCATCCTTAAAACCTTTAAAAAACATTTTAAAACATAGGAAAATCACAAAATCTAAGTAAGGAATAAAAAAAATCAAAAAATTAGTCCACAAATACTTATAAACATATGAAATCATTTTCATAATGACATTCTTCTCACCGTAAAAGTACCATATACTTAATTAGTGAAAAAAAGAGATTTTTATAAAAAATAGAAAACATAAATAAATCCCTAAACATATCTTGGGGAATTAATAACTTATTATTTTTAACCATCACAACTAACATATAATTTGTAACCATCAATACTAAATTTCAATGTAACCCTCATACCTAAATTACGATGTAACCCTCTTTGCTACTTTATGGTGTAACCATTACAGTCACACTTGGAGTAACAATACGGTCAACCTCCAACATAAAAATACCCAATGCATTAGAGGGAGATATAGGTCCCACCTGCAATCATAAAAAACCCCATGAACTAAAATATAATCATAAAAATGAATACTTTCATCACAAAAATATTCCCTTATAATTTTCTAAAATTAGAAACTTAAAAATGAATTTTTAATGAAAAAGTCACATACCTTAGGGTTTTCTTACTTAAAATGTGCTCGAAACTCCTATATAATAATTTAAACAGTGTTATTAATATATTAATAAACTATATTCATATATATAACACCTTATATGATCATTTAATAAAAAAATTCCACCCATTTGTTAATAATATTTTGTTATTTCTATTGTTTTGGGTGCGTTCTTTTCATGGTTTCCATGGTTTGTTCATTATGAATTTTCTTGTCTAAATGATGAAAAACTATAGAATTGATCCAAGATTGGTTTTCATGATAAAATGATCTATTTTATAAAAATAATGGTTTCTTAAAATATATAACGTATTTCATTTTGAAATTGGTAAGAAATCAGGAAGTTCTCTTTAATCGGTCTTTCTTATCCGGAAGAATTGAGAAGGGAACCTTTTAAAAACATGTAAATCATGAAAAATAAAGATGAAATGATCTGGATACATGAGTTTGTAACATATAAACATAATTTATCATATTTTTATAAAAATAAACAACATTTACATTAGGTAAAAGAGAGTGAAAGAATAACCCAAATAAAAAATGGGGAGTCTAGTAGAATCCATTAACTTATGCCCAAAAGTGTTCTGCATTTGAAATTAATATCCTTGATAATCAAGTTAAATCCATTAATTAATTAATTCATAACCTTTTATACATTTATTATAATTATTATATTTTTATAAATTCTAGTTATGGACCTTTTTATGAGTTATAATATATAATTTTATCGTTCAGGAGTGTTCGTTTCCTTAGTTTTCATAATCAGTTTAATTGTTTACATGTATAAAAAATCATGTAAAATGAGAAGATTTGTCCAAAATTAAAATTAAATGTCAATAATGAACCTAAATAATATTAAATGGTCTTATATATAATTTTTTTTCATATATTAGTAGGAGGAATCATTATATAAAACATTAGCAGTGAACGCTAGTTTATTTTGGTGAATTTTGATCATTAAAAACCAATTTTGTTTTATTTACTAATATTATGTATAATAACTAGTTACATAACATTATATAACATATAAAAAGTATAATAAAATATAATTTAACCGTAATATTGGTTTTATGATCATCATTGAAGGTGATAATGAAAAATGAAAAAACATCGTCCTTGATGTCAGAAAACTGACACATCACAAACAATGTATTTATTTTTAGAATAAATGATAGAGGAGAAATATTTTGATGATAACATTTTCCATAAACATGATAAAATTATAGTATATATAATATAATGGAGTTTACATGCAATTTTTATAAGGTTTAGTAAGTATAGAATAAGAAAATATATTATATTAAAAAGAAAATAAAAGAAAAAGAAAGAGGATTTTACCTCTAGAATTCTCCTCCTTGAGAACCTCCTTATGGCACTTTATTTTTGGTATTTTTGTGAGACCATAGGTCTTGGTAATGGGAAATAGTATTAGGAAGATAATTGGGTAGAAATTAAGAAATATAAAAGGCTTTGATTTGTAAGGGGAATAGGTGGTGAGGGGTGGTATTTACAGTGGAGGAAAGGGGTGTTTTCCCATTATTATATTCATTAGTTTATTATTTTAGCTCAAGACTATAAATAGTTTGATCATTATGACTACATATATTATAATAATGATGGAGGGTTATAGATATTGGGCTTACATCATCTATACATCATCTATGACTCAATAATTCAAGTAATTAGCATTTATCATAAATTATCGTATTTTACTATTCGCCAAACAATTCAACTATTTCAGAATAATAAAAAGATATCACTATAAAATTTTTTAGACTTTTATAATTCAAAAATGAACTCCATTTTTTGAAAATAGTTTTCTAAATATGAGAAATTTAATTTTTAATTAAAATTGTAATTTATTCGAAAATAAAAATTTTAAAACTGTAACTGATTTTTAAACTCCTTGAAAAATTAATCAAGGTCAAATAAAATTATATTATAATCATAAAACAATAGAATATTAATTTATGAATCTATTTTATGGAAATAAATTTTCTATTATATCAATAAATTCATTATAAAATTATAAATAAACATTTATGTTTCAAAAAAATACCTACACTTAATTTATATATTTAAAAAAAATATTTACTAATTCCATGATATAACTATATTATGTTTTCACTTTTAAGATACATGAATTTTATTTATAGTTTCATAGATGTGGTTACTATTCTTTTGGATAAATTTCTATTCTTAATGGTCATGTTACTATTCCTAAGGTCAAGTTACTCTTCTATCCATATAAATTCTTTAATTACTTTAAATACCAATTATTTCGTTATCCATTTATGTATTTAATTATAGAATAAAAAAAATATTTTATAAGTACTCGAGTTGTTACAAAGGAGGTGGAGAACCTCCGGAACAATGTGGATCTGGGAAAGGGAGGCTAGATCCAACATCTTGTTGGTCCGTATGTAATTTTCCTATAAATGGACCAATGTGACCTACTTCTTGGGGGGTGGATATGTCCAAGGTGGGGTGGAGATAAGTATGGACAGTGCCCTCTGACCCACTCGAGTCTGAATGCTACTCTGTGGTGGATGAAGTGGTTGTGGAGGTATAATCATAACAGAAATAGGATGAATCGGAATAGGAAGCATGCATGGAATCCCTTCAACACTTTCCTAGAGGTGATTCATCACACCTAGGTGTGTGATCTATAGGTGTAGTTTTAATGGGTTTTATGTGTACAATTTCATGTACAATAGATATGAGAAGGCATATATGAAAAGAGGGAATAATGCGAGTATGGAGGAGGATGAAGGTGCGGTGAGAATGAGGTGCGGTAGAGGGTGTTGCTGAATGGGGTGGGTCATGCGGGAGAGAGAGCGTGGGAGGAGAGGGTGAGAAGAAATGGTGGGAAGTGTGTTTCATGAACCCTACATTCACGATATTTATCTGTCATGAAATTTCAAATCATGTAATATTACATGACATTTAATGCGTGAAATTGTTATTTTTTTGGGTTGCGAACCTTACAATTCATGTATAGACTACACATGTGTAATTTGGGATTATTTTACATTTGTAAACCAGAGCCAGTTACTTTTATTTTAGTGCACCATAAGCTCTCCTAGATCCACTCTATCCTAGTCTAGCCTATACAACCTATCTTGGGTTGCCTCTGAGGCATCACTTATTTTAAAATCTAGAGATAGGCTCAGACTTTTTAGATTAATCACAAAGTGATGACACACTCCTTGAGGAATGGTTCATGGTATAGATGCAATGTTTGGCCATTAACATTGAAGGTTTGTTTTTTTATTTGTAAATATATATGGCCCCATACATGAATCCTTGTATGAATATGAAGGGTCCTGACCATTTGGATTTGATATTTCCATGGAACAACCTCAATTGAGAATTGAATAACAAGACCTTATTCCCCAGTGTGATGATTCATCGCATGATGTGCTAATCATGCTGCTTATTGGTTTTCTCTTTATAAATCTTGGAATTCTCGTAGGAATCCAGTCTTGTTTTCTCTATTTCATCCAATTATAGCATCCTAAATTCCCTAGCTTTATGAGAATCCAGATTCAATTTCATGATTTCCTAAAATGAGTGATATTGTAGTTCCATTGGTAAATGGAATATATTTCCATACACTAATTGGAATGAAGTGGTTCTGATGGGTGTTTTGTATGTAGTAAATTAGGCACAGAGTGTATCATCTAAATTGATTCTCTGGTAATTCTAATTTTTTTTGAAAATCTCTTCTAGGATTTAATTATTTACCTATTTGACAATTCATCTTTCCCACTTGTTTGAAGATGGTAGGGAGTTCCTGTGTTATACATTATTATGTACTTATCTAGTAATCCTTTGAAAAAATTATTGGTAAAATGTGTTCCCTGATCCCAAATGAACAATCATAGAAATCTAAATCTTAAAAATACATTTTTCTTTAAGATGTTCATGACCATTATGGATGTGTCATGAGTGGAGGCTTTATATTCTACCTATTTTGAGATGTAGTCAACACCAACCATGATATATAACTTTCCATGTGAATTAGGGAATGAACCTATTAAATCTATTCTGCATATGTGAAAATGTCATCTTCCATGATCATGTTTTGGGATATTTCATTTCTCTTATCAATGGTTCCAGTTTGTTTCCACTAATGAAATCTCTGACAAATGTTTGTTTCATCTTGATGGAGTGTTGTTTAAAAGAGTACAATTTGTAGAATTTTGGACAGCATGCATTTTAGTGCATGATGCCCTTTAGTTTGTGATGTGTGACACATGTTTAGTACACTTTTTGTCTCATCCTCTAGGATGTATTTCCACACTAATCCATCAACATAATGCTTAAAAATTAGTGTCTCATCCTAGTTGTTGTGTGAAACATTGACTAAGAAATCCTCTATTTCTAGTGGGTGAGGTCTGGGTGGAGTGATTTTGTGGTGAGATAGTTTTAAATGTCTAAAAATTATGGTCATGCCTTTATGTTTATGCTAAAAGTAGTTTCACAGGGGAAGTCAACCTCAATGTCCATATTTTCATCATCCTCGAGGTTGGGTAGTTGGATTCTAGATAGATGGTTTGCCATGACATTCCTAGTCCCCTTAGTGTTTTTATGATGATATAAAATTATTTTAGTAGTAGGTTCCACTGTATCGATCTTGGTTTGGCATCCTTTTTTCTTAAAAAAATAATCAGTGTAAACAATCACCTTAGACAAAACAATGTATGATATAAACTTTTTGAAGTATAGAAGACTGCTAAAAGTTATTTCTCTATAGTTTTTTAGTTTACTTGATCATGATTCATGTTGTTAATGGAATAGTAAATGGGATAGAATATGTGTTAGACTCACTATCCTAAGATAACAACTACAGGGAATTCACTTGAATCACCCATTAACTCAAAGTCTTTGTCCCAGTCTAGTAAAATGATAACGGAAGAAACCACCAGGCTATTCATTAAAATGTTTAATGCCTACTGACACTCTTTAGTGAACTCAAAAGGAGTATCCTTTGTTAACATGTGTGTCAAATACTGGGATAATTTCACAAAATCTTTTACAAAGCTACAATAGAATCCTACATGGCCTAGAAATATCCTTATGGATTTAACTATTGAGAGAATAGGAAAGTTTTTTTATCACATTGATCTTTACTAGATTAAATTCCATTACATTTTTAAATTTTTATTTCTAATAACTATGCTACCATGTACCATAAAGTGACATTTTTTTTGTAACACCCCAGGTAAATAAAGAATATGACAATTTCATATTTATCCATATTTGTGAATAAAGTATTAATATTACTTTAAAGGGTTGCTATGCTCGATGGCGTACCCAACACGCAACAACGAGTTTCTTGGGAATCTTACGTTGCACTCTAATAATAAAATAATATTATTTTAAATGGTAGTTAACATGTAGCCATTGTAATGGCGGGAATGGATAGAAATAAATCAAATATGATTATATATGTTTTTAAATGTTTTTACACTTATCCAAAAAAGGATAGAGGCTTAAAATACGGAAAGAATTCAATTTTAGGCGTATATGCCCTAGTTTTCACTAAAGGTTCACTTATCACCTTTTGATGTTGAACCATCATTAAATATAGTTTTGTTTACTCTTAAACATTATTTTTGACCAAATAAAACTCTTATTAAGAATCGGGACATCAAAATTTACTTTGTGTAAATTTTTGGTATCTTTCCGATAAAGTTCATTTTTTAATGAATAGTGTAAAATGTTGTATTTTAATTCAAAACCTATTTTTAATATAATTTATTTATATGATTATATTATCTTTTTCATTGGTTTTAAAGTTAAATTAGAATATATTTTTACCATTAAATCCAATAGTGGTCGTTGGAATTAATTTCACTTTGAAATCAGACTTAAACCAGTGTCAATCTTTTGATACTTATTGTTTCATAAAAACACGCTATTTGCTCTGACAGTGGGAATTAATTATTAAATTAATTAATGTGACTTATATATTTTTAATTTTGTAAAATATACTTCATTTTTGAATTTGGAATATCAAATATAGCTTAGGGTGAATTTTTGGGATTTTTCTGAAAAACATCAATTTTTGATGAATAGTTACACCACTAAGTGGTACTTATAAAAACTGATTTTTCCGTTTAAATGAAAATTTTCCATCTTTGTGTTTTGAATTTAAAAAATCCTACATACATGGTTTTCATTAAGAAGTAAAATTTGGTTCAATTTGATTAAAATAATTTTTTGGTGAATAGTAACTTATTAAGTTTTTAATCGCGATTAGTGGTAATTAGTGTAGTTTAAGGTAAAAATAATGCTTTAATAAAATGAGATGAGCTTGAAACATGTCCTACCCTCATTGGTTGAATCATGGCCGACCAAAACAAGCCATGGGTCAACTTGGGGTCCCCATGGAGCCACATTGGTTGGAAAATGACATAAATACCTTTTATTTAACGTTAATGTAAAAAATGGCACAAACATGATATGTTTTACTAAAACTATTTTTAAATGGGGTTATACAAGTCAGATTTTTTATTATAAATAGTAATTGGAAAGATAAAAAGATTTCCTACACCATAGTATTTGTTTTATAATTTTTAGACATTAAATAAATTAAATTATTTATGACATAATAATGATGCAGCGATGACATCATTATTTGATGATTTAAATAAAATGGAAAGATAATGTAAAATATATGAACTAAACATGTCCAAAACATATTGTATGGGTGAATTTCGAACCCTTATCACCTTATCCACGAATTATATCAATGTGGGACCCTTTAAAACCGAAACAAATTTTCAAAAAAAGTAATATTTCTTTACTTTCCAAAAGTGCCCCTCCTCTCCTCTTATAAAAGGCCCCCACCTCTACCTCATTACACACACTCCTAAAGCCTTTGGCTCAGAAAAAACCTGCCCATTTACTCTCTCCAAATCCCTCTCCTAATCCTAGAGGATTCCCTTTGGGAATAATCCTTTCAAAGGAAGCCTTTAGGCTCAAATCAAAAGGAGTTACACTTTTAAAGGTAATTCATTCTCTCTTGTTCATTTGTTTTATTTTGCTTCTCCAACCCCATAAACTCTTTTTATTTACTTCTTTTGTAACAAAACCAGTATATTCAATATACTAGGATGTTTTTATAATATTTATTCAAGATAAACTCTCAAACATCTACATCAAATGGTTAAAGAACATACGGTTTCCGTGGATGGCGAAATTCTGCCTCCCGAAACGATGATTGTTCAATACTCATTTAACACCTTCAAAGGTGGCCATTATGATGTCACTATTTTTATATATGATATATAATATGTTTCTTTTTTCCTTAAGATTATGTTTTTTTTCATTTTGGGCATAACTTTATGGTTTCCATTATGGGTAAACGCGATATCTTCATTTAAGGAAGTGCGGACTACCGCCCCCTCAAAGTGATTGGATTCGTTAAATACCATATGTGGGACGTATAAAGGATGGAACTATGATATTATATATGATATTATACTGTAATTATAATATACCTTTATATCATCATTATTCCATTCTATAAAATACGAAATAGAAATGAAAGTAGCGTTCATGCGTACGTACGACTTACTGTCTCCATGAACGGTGCATTTCATTTCTTACCTCTAAATGATTATGTAATGTTATAAATGCATGAATGTACTGGATATATATGAAATATATGATATCTACATCATTAATAAAATTATGGATATAATAAAAATTTGGCCACACGAACAACATGTAATTGTAAGAAGTCCACTTTCGACTTAAGAACCAAATATCGGCAAAACAAATATTATTAACTTAAATGATTACATAATGTTTATGACATGGTAATAAGTGATATAAAAGGAATAATGAACTTGAAAAAGGTTCTTAAGGAAGTAGAAATTAACTCAAGTTTATTATTCATGAGATTAAAGAACGATCGAGTCAAGTTGGACCCGAGGTAAGGGATCCTACTCCTCTCTTTCTTTTTAAGTACACACTTTTATGTCATTCCTTTTAAAGCTCATCTTTCTTGTTATTGGGATGATATTTTATATGAAACATACTGTAATTTTTATGTTCATGTGATGGGAGACCCTATTCTCTCTTATCAATTCATTTTGGAAGTTTTGAGTGGCGCTGTTAGGCTGCCGAACTTTCGTAAGAGATCTAACCTCTCTCTTTCTTTTTAAGTACTCTCCTTTATGTCACTTCTTTTAAGCTACTCTTTGTAATGTTGGGGGATGTTCTTTTATATTACTCTTTATGTACATTTTATTGTAATGTTATGAGATACCCTATTTTATCTCATCAATCCATATTCGGAAGTTTTATGTGGCGTCGTTAGGCTGCCGAGTTTTCATAAGGGATTTTTCATCTCACTTTTATTCCCGTGAGATTTATGCTACATTTGCCACAAATTCCATTGAGTGGTGTATGTAATTCCCATTATTCTACTCTTTGTGTAATATGATTTCGTTTATTATTATTTACATCAATGATCTATTGTCCTTCTTTCATGGGGTGTATGTTTTGAAAGATACCCAAGTCGGTAAGGGAACCTTTCACCCTCCTCTTTTTTAAAAGACTTCTTTTGTTGGGTCTTTTAATTTACATATTGTTATGTTGGGATATGTTCTCATATATCCTTATTGATGTAAATTTTATGTACAAGTGATGAGATACACTTTTTATCTCTCATCAACTCATTTTGATGTGATGCCGTTAGGCTGTCAAGGGAACTTTTTAACCCAATTTCGATTTCTTTGGGTTCAACATGTAGTCATTGAATATGTCATCCACTGAATATGTGTGAATGAACTTTTATTGTTTTACACTTAATATCCACTTATATTGGGTGTATTTATATTTTTCACACATATTTTTGAGATTGATTTGTCCTTAATTTAAGGATACCTTCTTTATAAGGGATTTCATCACATTTGACATTTCTATTGAGGGTTCATTGTTGTTATGCACCAATTCACTCTTATATGGTGTATATACTGTCCTTTGGAGTATTATATCATGAATCCATTTATTCTCATGATATTATAAAGTTCTGACTAAATGTTATTCGTCAATTATTGTATTCTAGTGTCTCTAATTTTGGTAAAACCCCTTTAACCAGAATATCGTTGTAAATGTTTTAATTATTTGTTCTTATTAATATCCATGTTTTCAAAATGGTTTTAAGGATTTATTTATATGGATATTAATGGTTTAAAATTTTAAGCTTTAAGGTGGTATGGGACACTTTGATTCAAAAATCTCTTTATGAAATGTTTTAAATGGTTTTGGAAATGGTTTCTTTTTGAATGGATTCATTATTTCAATATACTAAAATGTTATATTATGAATGAAAAGTGGAAATGTTATGTTTTTTTATGCATGTTTTATGTGATACGTTTATGTTATGGTTATTGGGCATTGTTATGAAAACGGATGGTTCCGTGATAAACTAAAGGCGGGTGAGCCCGATATAGCTCTCCAATGCATTGGGTAACGCGAAGGGGTGAAACGTTAAGGTTTCTCTGAAGAGATTTAGGGAATATACTGTGACGGGTATTCCAAACGTAACCAAGAGGGTTACTCCCTACGTAAGAATGTTATGAATGCCTCAAGTTACCTTTATGTCTTATGATTTCTATGATTTATTCATGGTTTGATGAGGTAAGTTAAATTGCCTTTGTTTTATGGGTAAAGTATGATTTCATTCTTATGTATATATGAACTCATGTTTCCTTTCCATATTTTTTTATAACCATTACTGAGATTTTTATGCTCATCCCAAGTTTTTGAAATGTTTTTCACAGGTCAAGGGAAAGGTACATGATGTGGTGATAGTGTCAAGGATGTGTCAAGAAAGAATCCATGTTTTATTTTCAATATGTTTCCGTTGATGGGAAGAATGAATACTGTCTTTTATGTAACCACTTTGTTTAAATGTGGAATGTAATTCAAGTTTCATGATCTAATTCTCTAAAACTCTAAACCTGAAAAGATCCTCAACGTGTAATCTTGTGATAACTCAAGATTATGTAAGGTTTAAGGCTGGGGCCTTATAGTTGGTATCAATGGTCGGTTTAGATAACTTTAGAGGTTAGGGTATTCTCTAAGAACAAGTGACATTACCATAATGGTTAGGATTTCAGAAAGAGTCCTAGTTTTAGATAAAGTGAATGATTAAGTGTATCTTTGTGTTTATCTTACTCATTAGTACATGATGGTTTTTTTGATATACTCACACTGACCTTTTTGGTTATAGTAAATGGCTGGATCTAGAAGGCACCAAAGTAACAGTGGATGTGAAGGAAACTGTGACAGTTTTTTGAGCAAGCAACTGAATGATATGGAAGATGCAATGAGAACTCTTGTGATTATCCTCAACCAACTATTTGGAGTCATGATTGACCACCTAAACCTTGGATATTTCTCTAAGGCATCATATATGCAAGAAAAAAATCCCTACGGAAGTACAGGTAATAATCATAAAGGTAAGTGTGTTCAAAAACCTATGTGTCAAAGATGTGGAAAGAAACACCTAGGAAAATTTTTCAAAGGGACAGAAATATGCTATAGATGTGGAAATGAAGGTCATAAAGCAGTGACATGCCATGGAAAAAGGAAGCATCCAGTTGACTCGAGGAAAGGGAAAGAAGTTCTTTCTAAGGGATCAATTGAATGTTTTAAATGTGGTGTGCATGGTCATTATGAAAAAACATGTACTATGAAGAAGTTTCGTGAATGGGGTCACCAAGAGAATACCAATATTCGTTTACCAATACCTAATGCCATTCCGATTGAGGATGAAGAAACTGACAATGACCAATCAAAGGTATGTACTATTTCATGACTATTGTTTTCCTATTTTGGAATCATAGGATATGATTCATGATTTTGTTTGTAGGAAAGAGGTATTTTGGAATAAGTTGGAAAGGAATGGATAATGGATCATGAAGAATGTTGAATGAGTAAGATGTCAACAAATAAGAGCTTCAAGAGTTATGGTGAAATTATTAAGATTATTAAGTCTCTTTTGATGATGGGGTTACATTAGAAGACTTTTTATGTTATGTGTAACCCTGATGTTTAATATAGGCAAATTTTATTCAAGTAATAGTTATCTTTTCTTTTGTGGACATAGTTATAAAGAACCATTTGGGTTTATATGATCCTTACTTTTGAGGTAATTATGGGTTACTATATGTTATGATTGAAGTGAAAGGCATGAGATAAAATTGAGGTTAAATTATGTTATGGTTATTTTTGATGATTTTATCTCTTTTTGGGGAATGATTTTAGAATTATACAGTTTTGGAAAAAGGACAACACGCAGACCGTGTGACAACCCGTCGCGTCGGACAAAGCTGTGGGAATCGAACCCACAACCAAAGTGCGACTGGTATTTATCGCCTACCACTGGACTACGTGAAGTCCCTGGTTAGTTTGACTGATTATTTTTAGTTATATGATTTTATGAATTAATAGAAAATTGATTTTGGGTTATTTATGAAAATTATTAACCTATCATGGAGGATATGTGATTAGGTTAATTACTTTTCAATACGAGACTTTAGGAGAAACTAATGTTGTTTGGAGATAAATTTTACAATTTAACTTGGAAGACTATGTGACTAAATCCTTCAAATATTTGGGTTTCAATATTAGATTGGTTTACTTTGAAGAATTTTATGGACAAATTTTTTATCGGATGGTCCTCGTTGAACTTTGGGTTTTGTTGGACAAATTTTGGAGATTAAGCATAGATTTTATTTTTAAAGGGTTATCCTTTTCTGGATTATCTGACCTTGTACTAACCTTTTTGGTTTTTGTTTTGGTTAAAGCCTAAATACATGGGATGTATATAGTTCTCTTTTGTGGATTAGGTGATTCTCTAGAAGTTGATTATAGTACTCTTAATACGAACAAGTCTCCCTAAATACTCGTCTTTTGGAAAAAATAGGAGTTTGATTAAGGAATCTAGTAAAAGTAGAAAGTCAACATGATAAGTGATTATGTTTCCTTATGAATAAATTCCTCAATAAAAAGTAACTTAAAACAAAAATGTTGCTTATTAACTTTTCCTACTGGGGAATCGAATACCGTTTAACCCATCACAAGTTTGTGATTTTCTCATTGTTAACTTTCTCCTAGACATGTTTACCATCACTCTCCCTCAAGAACATGAACCTTTTCTTTTTCTTCCATGTCCATGTTTTTTTACATGGAATCCTAGTATGGGTTAACTCGGGTGACCTCTGTACTTATCTTCCTTTATATTAAAGTGATTGTTTTACAGACTCTTGTTCCGATGTGGGACGTTCAAGGATGTTTCCAAGCTCAATTTTAAAAATTGCGAGGACACAATTCCAAAAAGGGGGGAAGGATGTAACACCCCAGGTAAATAAAGAATATGACATTTTCATATTTATCCATATTTGTGAATAAAGTATTAATATTACTTTAAAGGGTTTCTATGCTCGATGGCGTACCCAACACGCAACAACGAGTTTCTTGGGAATCTTACGTTGCACTCTAATAATAAAATAATATTATTTTAAATGGTAGTTAACATGTAGCCATTGTAATGGTGGGAATGGATAGAAATAACTAAAATATGATTATATATGTTTTAAATGTTTTTACATTTATCCAAAAAAGGATATAGGCTTAAAATACGGAAAGAATTCAATTTTAGGCGTATATGCCCTAGTTTTCACTAAAGGTTCACTTATCACCTTTTGATGTCGAACCATCATTAAATATAGTTTTGTTCACTCATAAACATTCTTTTGGACCAAATAAAACTCTTATTAAGAATCGGGACATCAAAATTTACTTTGTGTAAATTTTTGGTATCTTTCTGATAAAGTTCATTTTTTTAATGAATAGTGTAAAATGTTGTATTTTAATTCAAAACCTCTTTTTAATATAATTTATTTATATGATTAGATTATCTTTTGAATTGGTTTTAAAGTGAAATTAGAATATATTTTTACCATTAAATCCAATAGTGGTCGTTGGAATTAATTTCACTTTGAAATCAGACTTAAACCAGTGTCAATCTTTTGATACTTATTGTTTCATAAAAACACGCTATTTGCTATGACAGCGGGAATTAATTATTAAATTAATTAACGTGACTTATATATTTTGAATTTTGTAAAATAGACTTCATTTTTGAATTTGGAATATCAAATATAGCTTATGGTGAATTTTTGAGATTTTTCTGGAAAACATCAATTTTTGATGAATAGTGACACCACTAAGTGGTACTTATAAAAACTGATTTTTCCGTTTAAATGAAATTTTTCCATCTTTGTATTTTGAATTTCAAAAATCTGACATACATGGTTTTCATTAAAAAGTAAAATATGGTTCAATGGGATAAAAATAATTTTTTGGTGAATAGTAACTTATTAAGTTTTTAATCGTGATTAGTGGTAATTAGTGTAGTTTAAGGTAAAAATAATGTTTTAATAAAATGAGATGATCTTGAAACATGTCCTACCCTCATTGGTTGTGTCATGGACGACCAAGACAAGCCATGGGTCAACTTTGGGACCCCATGTAGCCACTTTGGTTGGAAAATGACATAAATACCTTTTATTTAATGTTAATGTAAAAAATGGCACAAACATGATATGTTTTACTAAAACAATTTTTAAATTGGGTTATACAAGTCAGATTTTTGATTATAAATAGTCATTGGAAAGATAAAAATATTTACTGCATCATATTATTTTATTTTATAATTTTTAGACATTAAATAAATTAAATTATTTATGACATAATAATGATGCAGCGATGACATCATTATTTGACGATTTAAATAAAATGGAAAGATAATGTAAAATCTATGAACTACACATGTCCAAAAATTATTGGATGGGTGGATTTCGAACCCTTATCACCTTATCCACGAATTATATCAATGTGGGACATTTTAAAACTGAAACACATTTTCAAATAATGTAATATTTCTTTACTTTCCAAAAGTGGCCCTCCTCTCCTCTTATAAAAGGCCCCAAACTCTACCTCATTACACACACACCTCAAGACTTTGGATCAGCCAAACCCTGCCCATTTACTCTCTCCACATCCATATCCTCATCCTAGAGGATTCCCTTTGGGAAGAATCCTTTCAAAGGAAGCCTTTAGGCTCAAATCAAAAGGAGTTACACTTTTAAAGGTAATTCATTCTCTCTTGTTCATTTGTTTTATTTTGCTTCTCCAACCCCCTAAACTCTTTTTATTTACTTCTTTTGTAACAACACCAGTATCTTAAATATACTAGGATGTTGTTATAAGATTTATTCTAGCTACACTCTCACACATCTACATCAAATGGTTAAAGAACATACGGTTTCTGTGGATGGAGAAATTCTGCCTCCCGAAACGATGATTGTTCAATACTCATTTAACACCTTCAAAGGTGGCCATTATGATGTAACAATTTTTATATATGATATATAATATGTTTATTGTTTCCTTAAGCTTCTGTTTTTTTTCATTTTGGGCATACCTTTATGGTTTCCATTATGGGTAAACGCGATATCTTCATTTAAGGAAGTGCGGACTACCGCCCCCTCAAATTGATTTGATTCGTTAAATACCATATGTGGGACGTATAAAGGATGGAACTATGATATTATATATGATATTATACTGTAATTATAATATACCTTTATATAATTATTATTCCATTCTACAAAATACGAAATAGAAATGAAAGTAGCGTTCATGCGTACGTACGGCTTACCGTCTCCATGAACGGTGCATTTCATTTCATACCTCTAAATGATTATGTAATGTTATAAATGCATGCATGTACTGGATATATATGAAATATATGATATCTACATCATGAATACAATTCTGGATATAATAAACATTTGGCCACACGAACAACATGTAATTGTAAGAAGTCCACTTTCGACTTAAGAACCAAATATCGGCAAAACAAATATTATTAACTTAAATGATTACATAATGTTTATGACATGGTAATAAGTGATATAAAAGGAATAATTAACTTGAAAAAGGTTCTTAGGGATGTATAAATTAACTCAAGTTTATTATTCAGGAGATTAAAGAACGATCAAGTCAAGTCGGACCCGAGGTAAGGGATCCTACTCCTCTCTTTCTTTTTAAGTACACACTTTTATGTCATTCCTTTTAAAGCTAATATTTCTTTTTATTGGGATGATATTTTATATTAAACTTACTGTAATTTTTATGTTAATGTGATGAGAGACCCTATTCTCTCTCATCAATCCATTTTGGAAGTTTTGAGTGGTGTCGTTAGGCTGCCGAACTTTCGTAAGAGATCTAACCTCTCTCTTTCTTTTTAAGTACTCTCCTTTATGTCACTTATTTTAAGCTCCTCTTTGTAATGTTGGGGGATGTTCTTTTATATTCATCTTTCTGTACATTTTATTTTAATGTGATGAGATACCCTATTTGATCTCATCAATCCATATTCGGAAGTTTTATGTGGCGCCATTAGGCTGCCGAGTTTTCGTAAGGTGTTTTTCATCTCACTTTTATTCCCGTGAGATTTATGCTACATTTGCCACAAATTCCATTTAGTGGTGTATGTACTGCCCATTATTCTACTCTTTGTGTAATATGCTTTCGTTTATGAGTATTTACATCAATGATCTATTATCCTTCTTTCATAGGGTGTATGTTTTGAAAGATACCCAAGTCGGTAAGGGAACCTTTCACCCTCCTCTTTTTTAAAAGACTTCTTTTGTTGGGTCTTTTAATTTACATATTGTTATGTTGGGATATGTTCTAATATATTCTTATTGATGTAAATTTTATGTACTAGTGATGAGATACACTTTTTATCTCTCATCAACTCATTTTGATGGGATGCCGTTAGGATGTCAAGGGAACTTTTTAACCCAATTTCGATTTCTTTGGGTTCAACATGTAGTCATTGAATATGTCATCCATTGAATATGTGTGAATGACCTTTTATTGTTTTACACTTAATATCCACTTATATTGGGTGTATTTATATTTTTCACACATATTTTTGAGATTGATTTGTCCTTAATTTAAGGATACCTTCTTTATAAGGGATTTCATCACATTTGACATTTCTATTGAGGGTTCATTGTTGTTATGCACCAATTCACTCTTATATGGTGTATATACTGTCCTTTGGAGTATTATATCGTGAATCCATTTATTCTCATGATATTATAAAGTTCTGACTAAATGTTATTCGTCAATTATTGTATTCTAGTGTCTCTAATTTTGGTAAAATCCCTTTAACCAAAATATCATTTTAAATGTTTTAATTATTTGTTCTTATTAATATCCATGTTTTCAAAATGGTTTTAAGGATTTATTTATATGGATATTAATGTTTTAAAATTTTAAGCTTCAAGGTGGTATGGGACACTTTGATTCAAAAATCTCTTTATTAAATGTTTTAAATGGTTTTGGAAATGGTTTCTTTTTGAATGGATTCATTATTTCAATATACTAAAATGTTATATTGTGATTGAAAAGTGGAAATGTTATGTTTCCTTTATGCATGTTTTATGTGATACGTTTATGTTATGGTTATTGGGCATTGTTATGAAAACAGGTGGTTCCGTGATAAACTAAGGGCGGGTGAGCCCGATATAGCTCTCCAATGCATTGGGTAACGCGAAGGAGTGAAACGTTAAGGTTTCTCCGAAGAGATTTAGGGAATATACTGTGATGGGTATTCCAAACGTAACCAAGAGGGTTACTCCCTACGTAAGAATGTTATGAATGCCTCAAGTTACCTTTTTTCTTATGATTTCTATGATTTACTCATGTTTTGATGAGTTAAGTTAAAGTGCCTTTTGTTTTATGGGTAAAGTATGATTTCATTCTTATGTATATATGAACTCATGTTTCCTTTCCATATTTTTTTATAACCCTTACTGAGCTTTTTATGCTCATCCCAAGTTTTTGAAATGTTTTTCACAGGTCAAGGGAAAGGTACATGATGTCATGATAGTGTCAAGGATGTGTCAAGAAAGAATCCATGTTTTATTTTCAATATGTTTCCGTTGATGGGAAGAATGAATACTGTCTTTTATGTAACCACTTTGTTTAAATGTGGAATGTAATGCAAGTTTCATGATCTAATTCTCTAAAACTCTAAACCTGAAAAGATCCTCAATGTGTAATCTTGTGATAACTCAAGATTATGTAAGGTTTAAGGCTGGGGACTTATATTTTTAGTTTAAAACTAGTCACTTTTCTTCATAGTATTTCCGGACTAATTCTAGATTGATTAATGATACATCAAAAATCATCCATAAACTAAACAATTATACATACTAATTTCGAATAATTCCTTTTCCATATCATGGAATATATGTTTCATGAAATTTTGGAAGGTTGACAGTGCATTAAACATACCAAATGGATTGTTTCATCTTGAAAAGGTACAAAATGTAAACGTGAATGTAGTTTTGAAGTAAACAGCTGGGCCGACATCAATTATATTGTATCATGTATATTCCTCTAAGAAATAGTAGAATTCATATCCTTGTAGTATCTACTGAATTTCATCCATGAAAGGTAAGGGAAATGATCTATTCTAGTTGTAGTATTTATGTTTATATAATCCACACATACTCTCCATCCAGTGAAGCTGCGAGTCGAGATCAACTCATCTTCTTCATTTTTCACAACCATGAGGCCCCCTTTCTTTGGAACCACCTATATAGGATGCTCTCACTCACTATTAGAGATTGAAAAAGTTATTCCAATGTCCAAAAGTTTCAATAATTCTCTCTTAACTACCTTTTTCATTAGTGGGGTGAGTCATCTATGGGGATAGTTTTTTGGTTTCACACATTCTTCTAATAAAATATTATGATTGCGTAATGTGGGTATGATCCCTTTTATGACAACCACCACCTAGAAGATTGAATTAATATGTCTATGTAGGATATCTAGCAACCTTTCCTCTTATTTCCACATCAGTTCTAAGATTATGATGACTAGAAGTGCAATTTTCATCTATTGGAATGAGTACTTGAGTGTGCTTGGGAGAGGTTTTAGATTCATCATTGGTGGCTGGATGAATGAGGGTATTAATGGTGGGATAGTGTCTCTTGTAAGAGGTTATATGTATTTCACATCCTCAAATTCATATTCATCTTTTTCAGTAGGTGGAATCTCATCACTATCATCTTCAATATTCCCATAGTCATTTCTCTATTTAATGATAAATATTGGTTGAAAGTAAAAAGAATAATCTTTTTTAGTAGCTTTCACTAAGTCAAACATAACTTTTTTTTCACCTACACTGAATTTAATTCTCCCAGGATTCACATGAATTTGTGACTTCCCAATGTCTATGAATGGTCATCCTAGGATAATTAGAACTTCTTGTTCTTCTACCATATCCAAAATGAGGATTTTTATTGGGAAAATGAATTTTTTGATTTTGACTAGATCATCCTCAAGTAGCCCACAAAGATACTTTACTGACCAATCAGTAAATTGAAGTCTGACTCTAGTTGGATTTATTTACTCAAGTCCAAGCTTATGGAACACACTCATTGGTATGAGGTTAATATTGGTTCCTAATTCGCATAAAGATCTTCTAAATTTGCATTTCCCTATGGTACATGGAATTGAGAAACTCTCACGGTCACTCATCTTTGGTGTAAGATTGTA
The DNA here is from genome assembly GCA_963277665.1 of Viscum album. NCBI lineage: Eukaryota > Viridiplantae > Streptophyta > Magnoliopsida > Santalales > Viscaceae > Viscum > Viscum album. Next base: position 1,050,352,577 of record OY728146.1, on the reverse strand, counting down.
CTGAACAAAATTAGACCATTATTCATTTAGATAAACGATTATTAGGTCTTCCATATTTCTTTTATTAGAGAGAAATTATTTTAGTAATTTTTCACAGGCTGGAATTTTGGAAATAACTTTAGCAAATAGGATTTTGATATGAAATTTCATGAACAGTTCTAAAAAAATATTATACTTCCATTATATTTTACCTTGAATAATTATTTATGTAAATTAGAGGGTTAGTTTATAAAAATGTGGTTCTATATATATTTCCTCTTGAGATTGATCTTATATTGGAGCTTTTTTGGGAGGTGATGATTCCAAATATTTTTCCTGACCAGTTCTATTCAAAATTTCATTTTCATCCTCTTTAATGAATGTTTCTTGTTTCTTTTGTTCATCAGTATTCTTTTTTTCTCCTATACATGGTTTCTAAAAGTCCGAAAGTTTTCTTCTCTTTAGTACCATGTACTTGTCTTCCTCCTTCAGGTAGCTCTCAGTATTACTATGTAGCATATATTCTAATCTATATGACAAGGTCTTTGAGATTTTTCCTATTTGGTGTTTGAGGTTCCAGAGGGAGGCCCTTTGATTTTACATTTTTTTCTCTTGATTGGTCATCCTATAGTCTTCCTTTTTAATGATGCCTTCGAGAAAATTTTAAAAATTTGACTGATGAGGTGCATATGGCTATGGTGGTCTTTGTAGAGCTAGTGGAAATAGTTTATGGGCCATAGGAGGAAAAATTTGTTTGTGTACTTGTTATAAAGTTCAAGGAATATATTCATAGGAGGGTATCCAGGTGTTAATTAGTTACGGGATGGTTCTTGACCACTTCTGTCACGACCCGTCCTCAGAACCCGTGTCGTGACTACCCCATGCCCGCCTCCCATAGGCCAGGGGTTGGCGACTATCACCAATGCGTAAATCCCGACAAAAAAAGGGAAGGCATTTCCTTTATAAAGTAAACAAACACCACAGAGTAGGCAAGCAGAAGTAAACACTAAGTAAAACTGGGTACAATAGTATGTGCAGAAAGCAAATGGGTCAGAATACAAACCCAAACTGAAAATAAAGTACAACTGGAAAGAAAGTACAGCAACTGAAAGAAAATCAGCAATGTCGAGCCGTCCACTGGAAGTCCCACCTGAAGGGTGGGTACAGATAACCCCCTCAGCTCCTCGGGTCCAGCCATCCGCTCTGTGTACGTCCCACCAAAGGGTCCACCTCTAGGTACCGACTTGATCTACAATCCTCAACCACGATCAGCATTGTCCGTCATCTGCATCCAACAAAACGTAGTGCGGGCATAGCCCGTGCAGGGGTGAGTATACGCTACTCAGTAGGGACCCTGAGACCCCTGAAGGTCTAGCAGAATCCACAAAGGATAATTCAAAAAGGAAGATACAATCACAATGTAACAACCAACACTACATAGGTATATTCCTATACATATACCTAAGTCATCAATTCCCATTCGGCTCCAACATCCGAGCCCAAGTTCGATCACGTCCACATAGGAGTACAACCCAATCCACACAAGATAACATAACCCAATCCACATAAGAAAGCAAGTCAATCATATCAAAGATATTTATTGAAAGTCAAGACTCAGCTCACACAGGTATACTTCTACATAAGGTGATAGAGATTATTAGATATAGCCACTGATTCATCTAAGATGGGACCCACGTAGGATACTAAACCAGCTAAGCTGTCGGACCCACATAAGATACAGACCAGCTACTATGATAGACCCACGTAGGATAGCAATAACATAGTCAAACACGGCCAAACCCACGTAGGGTACAAGAAAAGTAGTCATCGCTGTCGAACCCATGGAGGATTTCAGTATGGTCTTCATCGCTGCTGAACCCATGGAGGATTTTAGTGCAGTCTTCATCGCTGCCGAACCCACGGAGGATTTCAATGCAGTCTTCATTGTCGTCGAACCCACTGAGGATTACAGTACGGTCTTCATCGCTGCCGAACCCACGTAGGATTTCAGTGCAGTCTTCATTGCTGTCGAACCCACGTAGGATTACAGTATGGTCTTCATCGCTGTCGAACCCACGTAGGATTTCAGTGCAGTCTTCATTGCCGTTGAACCCATGGAGGATTACAGTACGATCTTCATCACTGCTGAACCCACGTAGGATTTCAGTGCAGTCTTCATAGTTGCAGCCAGCTCTAGGGTTCCCGCACACAGCATGCTCGATTCCGGTAGGGTCCGCTCCACGATCCAAGGGGGGTCGATACATCAACTGAAACGTAGTCTGGAGTTGATTTATCCCAAAGTTCCATCTCGACAAAAGGAACTCAACGCGACAGACAACGCGTCAATCGGATGCCCGATCTGAGAGTTATTGGCCTTTTCGTTCTAGGGCCCAGTTGGTTTTTAAGTCAAAACCAACCCGACCGCACTCCAACTGCGTCCAAACCTCGATCGGAGTAAGACAAAAGGTCCGTCTCACTAAGAGGAATCCAAAAAAGTGAACAACACGTCAATCGGACATCCAGAGCTCAAGTTATAAGTGTTTCCGCTCCGAGGGGCTGGTTGGTTTTGTGTTCCATCCAACCCGGTCGTACGAAAATTATCCAAAACCTTGAGTGTAATATACTGAAACGACCATCTCGATCCAAGGATCGAATCTCAACTGACGGTGTGTCGTTCGTAGGTCTGTAGCCCAAGATATGAGAAAAAGAACGAACCTGTCCGGTTTTCGGGGGTTTAGGGCCCAGACCGACCCGGCCTGAGACCCCCTAGGTCGGCCCGAACCGGGTCGACCCGAACTGGGTCCGGGTCCAGCCCCTTAGGGCGCAGCCTGGACCAACCGGTGTGGCCTAGCCCTACCGGCGCAGACAGGCCTGGGCGGCCGGGGGGCCCGGCACGGGCGCGCCCCGCACGACCAGCTCGGTGCTAGCCGTGCCATTACGGAAAGAGGGGGGGGTGGCTTCCCCCTTGATTGAATCCACGACCCCACGTGGGGGGCCTCTCCCTTCTGCCAGTGGACGCGGCGCTGGGTGCCGCGTTTCCCCAGGGTCCCGCGCGGCCGCGGGACTGGTCGCCTGCCGCCGCGGCTGAAGCCGCGGCAGTCCCTCCTGGCGGCGTGCTGGGACGCCGCCGCCTCCAGCCGCCAGCGCCGCCAGTGAAGTCCGCGGGCCACCAGAGCCGCTCCAGTGGTCTTTTCTTGCTCCTGTCTTCGCCTAGGGTCATCTCGGGACCCATAGATTACTGCGATGGCCTCCAATTTCTCAACAGTCCTGTTTCATCGTCGCCCAACATTCCGCACATCAAGAACAGAGAATCGGTGGGTTCGTACTTGTTCGTTGGTCTGTACCCACCACGTAAGTAGTTCAAATGACTTCCAACAATTTAAACACATGTCGAGGATATAATCCACATAAATTAAATTAAACCAAACCCCCTACCTCAAGCGTTGTTGGATGAAGGTTCATCGTGGGAAAAAGGACGTCGCAGAAGAAGGATCATCGGCGTCGCGGTACACGGCGTCGCGGAGAAGAGGATTGGTGTCACGGTACACGGTGTCACATTGTCGATCACTGAGGAATCAGCGTTAATCATCTTCCTTCATCGGAGGTCGGAGTTCTTTGTCGATGACGGTGTGTTCTTCGTGTTCTTCAAGGAGGAAGATCAGGATTCCACGGTTCCTCTCCAATCCTTCTCGCACAACAAAACAACAATAATAAAATAAGGCGTTGCCTTATTTTATTACTCATGCCACCCCTTATTTGAAATAAAAAATTAATTCACGATTTAATTAACGTGTGTTGACCAATTAATGAGGCGTTTAATAATCCAATTAAATGCGAGAGTTGACTTGGCATTTAAGAGGGGGTGCGAGTGAGTTACGAAATTAAATGCATGTGGGAGGTAAAAAGGAAATAAACGGGGTGGGGCTCGTGTGGGCCCCACATCACTAATATCCTACCTATTGGAGTTAGGATATTAGTGGGTCCCACTCCAACCACCAAGCATAGGTTTAAACTACCTAGAATAAAAATAAAATTTGTACCACAATATTTTATTTTATTCTTTAGTTAACCCATTTAATTAATAACCTCACCCGAGCAACACAACTCTAGAAAAGGTGTTCTTAAGCAATTACCGGCGCTACCGTTTCATTGGTGCCCTCATATTTCGATTCCGATCACTGGTTCAAAAGTTTGGAAAACCCACTCGTTCGTTCACTGAATGTACCCGATCTAAACTTCGGAAATTGATTCCAGGACCACCGGGCCTCTGAATCAGGTTCCGTCAGAAATTGCGTTCTTGTAAAATCCCAAATAAAATTAAGAAAAAAATTTCCCTCAAATTTTACAGGTCTTTACATTACTCTCACCTCAAGGATTTACATCCCCGTAAAGATACATCATAACTATGGGAACAAATGAGGGTACTGAACACGCATCTGAGCCTCCCACTCCCAAGTGCTCTTGTGGAGGTTCCCATGCTTCAATCTGATGCACAATAAAGGAATTGAACACACACGTAGGACCCGTTCCTTTCGATCCTCAATCTCCACCAGGACCTCCGCAAAATTCACCCCATCGTCAATGTCCAACTCCCCATGGTCGATGATATGCGTCGGGTCATGCACGTATATCCTCAGCTGAGATACGTGGAAGACGTCGTGCACCCGGTGCAACTGAGGTGGTAGAGCCAGACGATAAGTCACCTCACCTATCCTGCTAAGAACCTGTAACGGTCTGATGAAGCACAGAGATAACTTGTCGCCCCGTCCAAATCTCTGTGATCCACGTCGAGGTGAGACACGCAAGAAGACGTGGTCACCATCCTCGAACTCCAGTGGTCTCCGCCTCCTGTCAGCATAAGACTTCTGCCAGCTCTGAGCTATCCTCATCCGATCCTGGATGACCTAGACCTTCTTTGTCATGGCCTGGACCATCTCCGGTCCCACAAGTGCTAACTCCCCAGGGTCTATCCAGCACAGAGGTGATCTACAAGGTTGGTCGTACAATGCCTCGTATGGTTCCATACCGATGGTGGAGTGGTAGCTATTGTTGTACGTGAACTCCACCAAGGGTAGGTGGTCCTCCCAGCTGTGACCAAAGTCATGGACACATGCACGGAGCATGTCCTCAAGAGTCTGAATAGTCCTCTCCGTCTGACCATCCGTCTGAGGGTGAAAGTCGGTGCTCAGACGTAGCTACGTCCCGAATGCCTCCTACAACCCCTTCCAAAGTTGGGAAGTAAAGTGAGCATCTAGATCGGAGACGATAGATGATGGCACACCATGAAGCCGTATGATCTCCGGAACGTAGAGGCTCCCCATGCTCTCCACTGAGCCCTGATATCTGATGGGTAAGAAGTGAGATGACTTGGTGAGTCGGTCGACAATCACCCAAATGGAGTCGTGTCCTCTGGATGTGCGTGGAAGTCCAGTCACAAAATCCATATATATAACATCCCACTTCCACTCCGAGACCTCCAAGGGCTGAACCAAGCCTACTGGTACCTAGTGCTCTGCCTTCACCTACTGATAGGTGAGGCATCGAGAAATGAACTCAGCTACAACCTTATTCATACCCGGCCACTAGTGCTGTTGTCTGAGATCCTGGTACATCTTCACCACTCCTGGATGTACCGCTAAAGGGGAAGTGTGAAACTCCCCCAGCACCTCCTCTTGAAATGAAATTGGTACCATGGTACATCCTCTAAAAAGGACGACGTGTTATCCTCTTAGAGAGAATCCATCAGGTGTATGTCCTGAGGATATCTGCGCACGTCGCGTCTCACAGTCAGTGTCCCCATGATGTGCCTCTCTGACCCGCTGCAGTAGTGGAGGAGTGACTGTGAGTGACTGAAGAAAGGTTGTACCATCTCTATCCATGAAGGATATCTACAAAGCGGCTAGCTGCTCCGTCGCCTCCCCGAGTAGCTGAATGCCCGTCCTCCAGCTGAGAGCATTGGATACTACGTTCCCCTTTCTAGGAGTACAGACTATCTCAAAGTCATAGTCCTGGAGGAACTCGAGCCATTGCCGCTGTCTCAGATTCAGGTCCTTCTGCGAGAAGATGTACCTGATACTCTGGTGGTTAGAGTAGACTGTAAAGAACTCACCCATCAGATAGTGTCGCCACATCTTTAGAGTGAAGATCACTACTGCTAACTCCAGGTCATGGGTGGTGTAGTTCTTCTCATGCTGCCTCAACTGACATGATCCATAGGTGATCAAGACCCTATCCTGCATGAGGAAACATCCGAGTCCGGTCCCTGATGCATCATAGTATACTATGTACCCCACTATCTCCTCCGGTAGCCTCATGATAGGCGTGCTGGTCAATCTCTGTCTCAGCTCCTGGAAGCTCTACTGAAATATGTCTGACCACACGAAGGGTTTCCCCTTATTAATCAATGCTGATAGTGGTGCCGCAACTCTAGAATATTCTGGCACAAATCTCCGGTAGTACCCAGCTAGACCCAAGAAACTCCGCACCTCTGTCACGCTCCTGGGTGGCTCCCAAGCTAGCACTGCTTCGATCCTCGTAGGATCCACCACAACTTCCACCTCAGAGATGACATGTCCCAAGAAGTGGACCTCACGTAACCAAAACTGACACTTCAAGAGCTTTCCATAAATCTAGTGCTCTCAGAGTGTGTCTAGTACAACCCACAAGTGGTAGGCATGCTCCTCGTCAGTGGTCGAGTATATCAAAATGTCGTCGATGAAGACTAAGACAAATCGATCAAGGTATGGCTGAAATATCCTGTTCATGAGACCCATGAACACTACTAGAGCATTGGTTACGCCGAAAGGCATAACCAATAACTCATAGTGGCCATACCGACATCTGAAGGCCGTCTTCTGCACGTCCTTGTCTCGAACTCTGAGCTGATGATAGCCTGACCTGAGGTCTATCTTCAATAACCACCATGCCCCCTTGAGCTGATCGAAGAGGTCGTCAATCCTCAATAGCGGATACTTGTTCCTCACGGTCACCTGGTTCAGGTGACGATATTCAACACATAGTCGCAAGCTCCCGTCCGCCTTCTTGGCGAACAAAATCGGGGAAGCCCAGGGTGAAACACTGGGTCGGATGAATCCCTTGCCCTGCAAGTCCTCCAACTGTACCTGTAGCTCTTGAAGCTCAGCGGGAGCCATCCGATATTCTGGAGTGGATATCGGGGCTGTCCTGGGGTACAGGTCAATATAAAAGTCTACCTCTCTACGAGGAGTTAGTTCTGGAACGTTGTTAGGTAAAACGTCCGCATATTGATCCACCACTACAGGAAAACTAGGACTCTGCACGTCAACTACTCCTAGGGTGAGGCTAGCCAACTGATGAGTGATGGGCTGTCCTCTCCTCTGCATGAGTCCATCCTACGCTGCAAAGGCTCCCTTCTCACCGGTGAAGGTGAACCTGCTCCCATCGATGCGAACACACCGAACCTTGTGCCTAATACAGTCGATTTGAGCATGGACTGTAGATAACCAATCCATGCCCAAGATGACGTCGTAAGGCCTCGACGCCGCTACAAGAAGATCCCAGCCGAAGCTCTCGCCTCTTAGAGTAATCTCACACTGCCGGCACCAGTGTGTCATCATCGAGTCTGCTCCCATAGGAGTCTCTATCCGTAAGGATCGAGCCAACGGCTCTGTCGGAATCTCCGAGCTTTGAACAAGGGCAACAGAAATAAAATAATGACTGTGTCTATAAGAACAGCAGCAAGGGTGGAGTAGACACAGATAGTACCTAGAATCATCTCTGGCACGCCGTGGTCGTAGGCCTCTACTGCCTGAAGCTGAGCCTGTCTCTTCCTGCCAGCTCCCTATGGTCATGGTGGACCTCCTCGTGGTGGTGGTGGTAAAGCCTCAAAGCGTCTCCCACCACCTCCTGCTCGGACAGCTCCCCTACCTTTTCCACCTACTCTCGGCGGACCACCACAGTCGACCCTCTGCCTCTGCCTGGGTGGCCCCTCAACCATCTGTTGCTCCTCTGCATGGCTGTTCAGGCAGTCACGAGCCATGTGGCCCTGCCTGCCGCATGCGTAGCACTGCCTGCTCCTCAGAAGGCTGGCTCTGCGCCCTGTGCCCTGCACCTCTGAGCCAGTGTCATGAGGTCGTCTTCCTGATGGTCCGGTCCACCTGGACCCTGTGACATCCATCGACTTCCAGCTGTAGACGACTCTGCTATGTGGCGCCCTGCGGTTGGTCTTGCTGCTGGCGTAGGCTCAGCAAGAAAGCTCTCTATGAGAAGACCTCACTCCAGTACTCCTGCCTGTGTTAGAATGCTGAGGGAGATCATCGATGCCCTGATCTCATGCCTCAGTCCCTGCTCGAAGGTCCGGGCCCAGAAGAATGGGTCCCGTACCATGTCCGTCGAATAGCGCGAGAGATAGGTAAATCTCGTCGAGTACTGGGCGACCGTCATGCTTCCCTGCCGTAGGTGTAGAAGCTCCTGGATGCACACCGCACGAAGGGTGGCTGGGACAAACTCCGAGCGGAAGAGGCTATCAAAGTCCATCTAGAAGAGTGATGCATCTTCATTCACCTGGAGCATCAAGCTCCACCATCTTCCTGCTGCCGCGTGCAGGAGGCTCGCTGCGAGGATCACCATGAGGTCAGCTGGTATCCCCACTAACCTAAAAACTCGCACAACCGCCTCCAGCCAATCCTCGGCTGCCTGAGGGTCTATCTCCCTGCAGAACCTGGGCCATCTCTGACACTAAAACTCATGCAGTGCACTAAGGCGACATGCACTATCAGCGGCTGGGGCTGGTATCATCGGTGGCTCTACGGGTAGAGGTACCGTTGGTGCCTCTACTGCAAAAGGGCCCTGCACCGAGGCCTTGTCGCTCGGTGGGCTTTCGTCTCTCACAAAGCTCGGAACCCTAGCTGGCTGCTGTCGTGGGGCCATCCTGAAAAGAAACAGGTGCGCCATAGTCAAACAGTATACCTGGTGAGTTGACACAAAGTAATTACAAAAGAAAACTTTTGAAACACACATGCAATCAATGTTTTCGTGCATTGAGTCGGAAATCAGAAGTCAGGGTCCTGGTGTACGGATACGTTGGCCACAACACCAACACTGGACTCCCTAGAATGATAAACACACTCAATACCCTTAACACTATTGCTTCACATAGAAGAAAGATCAGAGTCCTGAGTTCTACGGTAGAACCGAAAACCTCTGATACCAATTTGTCACAACCTGTCCTCGTATCATGTGCCATGACTACCCCAAGCCCGCCTCCCATAGGCCAGGGGCTGGCGACTAGAACCAAGGCATAAATCCAGATAAAAAGGGAATACATTGCCTTTATAAAGTAAACAAACACCACAGAGTAAGCAAGAAGAAGTAAACACTAAGTAAAAATGGGTACAATAGTAAGTGCGGAAAGCAAATGGGCTAGAATACAAACCCAAACTGAAAGTAAAGTACAACTGGAAACAAAGTACAACAACTGAAAGTAAATCAGCAATGTCGAGCCCTCCACTGGAAGTACCATCTGAAGGGTGGGTAAAGATAACCTCCTCAGCTCCTCGGGTCCAGCCGTCCGCTCCGTGTACGTCCCGCCCAGTGGTCCACCTCCAGGTACTGACTTGCTCCACAAGCCTCAACCACGATCAGCGCTGTCCGTCGTCTGCATCCAACACAACGTAGTGCAGGCATAGCCAGTGCAGGGGTGAGTATATGCTACTTAGTAGGGACCTCGAGACCCCCGAAGGTCTCCCATAATCCACAAAGGATAATCCATAAAGGAAGATACAATCATGAAGTAACAACCAACACTACTTAGGTATATTCCCAAACATATACCTAAGTCATCAATTCCCGTTTGGCTCCAACATCTGAGCCCAAGTTTGATCACGTCCACATAGGAGTACAACCCAATCCACACAGGATAACACAACCCAATCCACATAGGAAAGCAAGTCAATCATATCAAAGATATTGATTTAAAGTCAAGACTGAGCTCACATAGGTATACTTCTTCGTAAGGTGATAGAGATGATCAGATATAGCCACTGATTCATCTAAACTGGGACCCACGTAAGATACTAAACCTGCTAAGCTGTCGGACCCACATAGGATACAGACCAGCTACTCTGCCAGACCCACATAGGATAGCAAGAATAGAGTCAAACACTGCCAGACCCACGTAGGGTATAAGAACAGTAGTCATCGCCGTCAAACCCACAGAGGATTTCAGTACGGTCTTCATCGCTGCCGAAGCCATGGAGGATTTAAGTGCATCCTTCATCGCTTCCGATCCCACGGAGGATTTCAATGCAGTATTCATTGCCGTCGAACCCACGGTGGATTACAGTACGCTCTTCATCACTGCCGAACCCACGTAGGATTTCAGTACAGTCTTCATTGTCGTCGAACCCACGGAGGATTACAGTATGGTATTCATCGCTACGGAACCCACATAGGATTTCAGTGCAGTCTTCATTGCCGTCGAACCCACGGAGGATTACTGTATGGTCTTCATCGCTGTCAAACCCACATAGGATTTTAGTGCAGTGTTTGTAGTCGCAGCCATCTCTAGTGTTCCCGCACATAACATGATCAATTCCGGGAGGGTCCGCTCCATGAGCCAAGGGGGGTCGATACATCAACTGAAACATAGTCTGGAGTTGATGTATCCCAATCTTCCGTATCGACAAAAGGAACTTAACGTGACAGACAACGCGTCAATCGGACGCCCGGTCTTAGAGTTATTGGCTTTTTCGTTCCAGGCCCTAGTTGGTTTTTAAGTCAAAACCAACCCAACCACACTCCAACTATGTCCAAACCTCGAGCGGAGTAAGCCAAAAGGTCTGCCTCACTAAGAGGAATCCAACAAAGTCGATGGTACATCAATCGGATGTCCGGAGCTCAAGTTATAAGCATTTCCGCTCCAAGGGCCCGGTTTTTTTCGTGTTCGAACCAACCCGGCCATACCCAAAGTTCTCCGAAACCTTGAGTGTAATATACCCAAACGACCGTATCGATCCAAGGATCGCATCGCAACAGACAGTGCATTGTTTGGATTTCTTTAGCCCAAGATATGATAAAAAGAACAAACCTGTCCGGTTTTATGGGGTTTTGGGCCCGAACCGACCCGGCCCGAGACCCCCTGGGTCGGCCCGAACCGGGTCAACCCGAACCAGGTCCGGGTCCGGCCTTTTAGGGTGCGGCCCGGCCCAACTAGCACGGCCCGGCCTGGGTGGCCGGTTGGCCCAGCACGGGCGCGCCCCGCACGGCCAGCTCGGTGCTGGCCGTGCCGTTGCGGAAAGGGTGGGGGGGGGGGCTTGATTGAAGCAATGACCCCACGTGGGGGGCCGCTCCCTTTTGCCAGCGTACGCGGAGCTGGGCACCGCGTCTCCCCCGGGTCTCGCGCCGCTGCAGGACCGGTCGCCTGCCGCGGCGGCTTCAGCCGCAGTGGTCCCTCCTGGCGGCGCGCCCGGAGGCCGCCGCCTCCGGGCGGCCGACCGGTGCCAGCCACCACCTCCGGCCGCCGGCGACCCGCGCCCCCGGTGAAGTCTGCGGGCCACCAGAGCCACTTCGGTGGTCCGTTCATGATCCCGTCTACGCTTGGGGTCGTCTCGGGACCCGTAGATTACTACGATGGCCTCCAATCACTCAATGGTCTCGTTTCATCGTCGCCCAACGTTCTGCGCATCAAGAACATAGAATCGGTGGGTTCGGACTTTTTCGTTGGTCCTCACCCACTGCGTTAGTGGTTCAAACGGCTTCCAACAATTTAAACACATGTTGAGGATATAATCCACATAAATTAAATTAAACCAAACCCCCTACCTCAAGAGTTGTTGAACGAAGGTTCATCGTGGGAAGATGGACACCGCGGAAGAAGGATCGTCTGCATCGCGGTACACGGCGTCGCAGAGAAGAGGATTAGTGTCGCGGTACATGGTGTCGCTTCTCCGATCACCGAGGAATTAGTATTAATCTTCATCCTTTATTGGAGGTCGGCATTCTTCGTCGGTGATGGTGTGTTCTTCGTGTTCTTCAAGGAGGAAGACGAGGATTCCAAGTTTCCTCTCCAATCCTTCTCGCACAACGAAACAACAATAATAAAATAAGGCGTTGCCTTATTTTATTACTAATGCCACCCCTTATTTGAAATTCAAAATTAATTCACGATTTAATTAACGTGTGTTGACCAATTAATGAGGCGTTTAATAATTCAATTAAACGCGAGAGTTGACTTGGCATTTAAGAGGGGGTGCGGGTGAGTTACCATATTAAATGCACGTGGGAGGTAAAAAGAAAATAAAGGGGGTGGGGATCGTGTGGTCCCCACCTCACTAATATCCTACCTAGTGGAGTTAGGATATTAGTGGGTCCCACTCCAACCACCAAGCATAGGTTTAAACTACCTAGAATAAAAATAAAATTTGTACCACAATATTTTATTTTATTCTTTAGTTAACCCATTAAATTAATAACCTCACCCGAGCAACACAACTCCAGAAAATGTGTTCCTAAGAAATTACCAGCACTGTGGTTTCATTGGTGCCCTCGGATTTCGATTCCAAGCACCGGTTCAAAAGTTACTAAAACCCGCTTGTTCGTTCACTGAACGTACCTGATCTAAACTTCAGAGATTGATTCCGGGCACACCGGGCCTCAGAATCAGGTGCCGTCAGAAATTGTGTTCTTGTAAAATCCCAAAGAAAATTAAGAAAAAAATTTCCCTTGAATTTTCTGGGTCTTTACAACTTCTCATTTGATAGTAGAAATGTTTAATTTTTGGTGGCTATTGAGACAACCTCTGTTGATAGTATTGATGTGGTTGTTGGAATTGTTGACTCTGTTGATTTTAATTAACAAATTACAATATTGGATTTTTTTTCAGCTACTACTTCTTTGAAATCTTGGAATAAGTGTGAACCACCTCACATTTCATAGGATTTCATCTCCATTATAGGATCCATAAGGGGTGGTTGTATAATATCTAGTTGAAAGGATTCAAGCATCTTAGTAAGGGCCTCTACTTGTGCCGCTAGAAGGGTGTTTTATTCAACATGGTGGATTCCACACCGAGGTGGTCCATGATCACTATTACACATACTTTCATTGTGAGAATCCACATTAAGAACTTATCAGCCTACTTTTGGTGTTTCCATCATTATAACACTATCAATAGAATCATCTACAACTGTCCAAGCAGATGGATGGTGACCTTGGTAGAAGGTTTGTAGATATAGCCTGACATTAAGTCCATGATGTGGGAACTTATGAGTGAGTTCCTTAATGATATCTGAAGACTCATAATCTAAGTCTTTATCTTATTTAATGAAATTTTGAAATTCATTCCATAGTTTCTAGTTCTGGTTTGAGGGAAAGTATTTATCTAGAAACTTCTTGGATAGACCATCCCAAGTCATAATCTACTATGGAGCTTGAATATTTAACGAGTTCTTGGATCTATAGTGTAAGGATAAGGGGAAAATGTGTAATATAATTTCATCATAGGGCACTCTATGATTGATAAAGGTATCAAGACTTACATTAAGTTAGAGATATGATCATGAGGATCTTATCTCCATAATCTACTGAATTGGCCCATATTATAGATCATATTGATGAGTCTATGTTTGATTTAAAATGTATGCGCCTAGATAGGAGTGTATACTATGATAGGTGTCTAGAAATTGATATAAATAAATAATTGATCCTTTATGGTTCACTCCATTTACTAGGGTTGATCTCCATGCTATTCATATGGCACATATTACATGTTGGGTGGGTTGGGGCCCACAATATTGAAGCAGTATGCCATACTTGGATGGAGGCACACAAAGAGATATCTTTCAATTTCAATAAAAAAGGTGAGAAATGATTTAAGTATTGAGGATCCTTGATAGAGTCAGTGCTTCCTAATATATGCACTAGGCTGGTAGGAAGAAGGATTTTGTGGTTTCTTGAATAAAGAATAAAAAATGAGAAGAGAAAAGGGAGACAAGTGAGGTAATCCAAGGTATGTGCTGAAGGTTCTTATGCCTAATAATAATTATATACTATTTGTAAATATTGAAATTTTTGACATTCCTACACACATCATTTAATTCGTGTGGGAGGAAATCATATTATAATTTCAATTATTCCAAACTACACTTTCTAAAATGGAGTAGTAGAGTAGTAGTGTGGGGTAAAACCCATGGGGAAAGACTAGAAAACAAGGAACCATAGAAATTGAACCCTTTATGTAGGAGTCCTCAAAAGTTGATTTGGGTTTGAGATTAAACGGAATATATTGATATGGTTTTTAATATTTTAGAAGAATATAGCGATAAAGGTCAATTTTAGAGTTCATTTAAAAATAATAATATTGGTCCTAACTTGGAATAGACCTAGGGAATAGGCTGTAAAGCGGTGCATAGAGCACTAGTTGATAATGGTAAAACCAACTATATCTATCCAAGATTCATATATTACTTTTTCTGGATATAATTAACAACCTATATGCATTAAACCAATATTATATAAAATAATGTGTCACAATATAATGGTCATAGGCTACTACTCCCCAATCATATTAGGTTCATTCATTTAAACTTTATATTGTCAGGGTTTTATAAAATAATTGAATAAATAGTTATAGTTTATCTTAATTACTATTCTTAAGGTATCCATGTTTCAGTTTGTGGATTCATTAAGTTTATAACCACCCTTACTCTCATCCCTTACCCTAAATGGTTTATCCACTCATGATAGTATTAATGAAAATCAAAGAAACAATTGAAGAAATGATCAGTAGATTAAGAAAAAAGTTGAAATATGTTAGATTGAAATTGAGGGATTAAGATTCAATAAGTTATCAAAAAAAAAATCAATAAATTAATCGAACACTTACTTGAAATATTAATCAAGAAAGAATGTGGTGTGCATCTAATATTAAGTGGAAATGGAAATAGAAAAAAAAACATCATAATTGTAAATAAAGATATAAAAAAAGAACACTTGAAAATGAAAAACAACACTTGGATTTAATTGAAATGTTGAAAGGAATTGTTTAAAATATAGTTGGAAAGTAAACAAAGGATGAATATTGAGAGAGAATGAGAGAATTCACTATATATATAAACATCTTCACGTCTGTCTGTATCTGGTAAATAAATAGATGGGAATTTACATGATGTGTTTCCTTCTCAAGTATTTTAATCTCGATCCAATGTTTTCTACATGTATTTTGGATATGGAACCTTTCATATCCAGAATCTTTAGTATTTGGGGATGAGAATAATTTCACAACATGTAATGGGAACTCATGACATGATTCTTCACAAGACTTTAACTTTAGGAAGGGAGTGGACTTCAGATTTTATAGGAAGTGTATTGGAGATTCATGTCATGTACTCATTTCATGGCTTGTAAATTCTTCATGACTTATGCTTCATGAATTGAGACATGATATGGATGATGCACACATGTCGTGTATGTGATTCACACCATCTAATATCCACTTTTGTATAATTTTTATAGCTTTTCCATTAGAGTATTGGATACATATTCTCTGAAAAAATCAATACATAATTAGTTCATTATTAAATAAAATATAAATAATCATTAATTAAATGAATCCAAAATGTAAGCGCAATTTTATCTTATCACTAATTGTAATATAAGGATCATTGATATACATAGCCTCCAAGACTAATATCTTGTTAGATCATGTGTAATGTAACCTCTTGTATTATTTACTAATGTAATAAAATAACCACTAACTTCAAGTTACTGGATTTGAGGTGTTATAGTGGAAAACTATACAACCTCACTACCTATAAGATATATTACCAATCAATGACCCAACTAAACTATACTTATTGATGAGGATGAAACGTGTCACCTTAATTTGTTTTCCCACCATTTCTCAGATTACATTTTATACCATGGGTTCACGAGGAAACCTATTCATTAATCCCATAGATATGTCAGTATAATTCTACTCAGATGCCTCTAATGGTTGAAATCACTATACAATAACCTAATATTTGGCCTTTATCTACTAACATGTATGGAATCTCAATATAAAAGTATTCACAAATATATTTAATCTTGTCCACTAAAATAGTCATCTTAGGTCATTGTATATATTACCTACTATGAGATACACAACCATGGGTAAATAATGAAACTCAGACATGACCTCCTTTGGTTTCCCTTATGGAATAAATAGTTAACCATAGAATCTAACTCTATGCTTCACATCCCATGAACACCCATCTAGATCATATCCTTGAATAAAATTATCACGACATATTGATTGACATGAGTACTAAAGGGATACCCATGATGGTGTGGTTTATACCATGTCATGTACTATCCTTATTTTCCCCATCCCATGGTGTAAGACACTATACCTTGTTGGCTATAAATGGTATTATCATGGAAACCAATAATTTTTATAATAACCACCTTCTCTTTATCCATCCTATATGGATCAGTCAGTTTATCATGAGATGATGATGTTGATGAGTTGGAACAATGTGCATGAATTTTTTAAATGTTAAACAACTAATTGTGAGGATTTATTCAAACATTTAAAATAGTTGAAATGGTTTGAGTCATATGATAAACAATTTTATGTTCTTTGCGGACTAAATAACATAGTTAGATCGTCAGGATTTTTTTTGGATTTTATACTATGTTAAAACAACTCAAGGATAAAATTATCAAGTTATTGATCCTTTCCTTGATTTAAAATCAAGGTTTTAAAAACCTTGTATTGAGGGAGATCCTTCATGAACATTGGGAAATTTATTCAATTCATGGAATCCCTATGATGGGAGAACTCATTGATTTCTCCTCAGTGATCTATATGAATGAATATTTTAAATTCTATATTTCTTAGTGTAAAGTGTTTCATACTCATATTCATTTTATTATTCAATACAAAATGTGAAGATAAATTATTGGTTTAATTAGGTTTCAAAATTCTCTTTTACTATTTTCAGAATGACTGTCACCCCTATAAAACTCATCAATAGTATTGGAGCAGTTTCTATCAATTTTGTTTGGATCTTTAAATGAATAAATAAAGATATAAAATGAGTTTTACATACATCATGAAATGTCATAGAATGATACACTCATTTTGGTTCTTAAAATTGACAGACTATGGGATAAATATTACATGAAATGGGAATTTAAATTCTTTTTGTTGACAAACCTTGGCATAGTCCTTGTGAAATTTGCATTAGAGGAGATGTATGATGGTTTTGGAAAATATAGCATCATAAGATGATACCTCTACACAATTATATGTTTTATTCGATGTCATGGTCATTTCCAACACTACTTTGGTCCAAATAATAGTTGATGGTATATAATACATTCCAAGACATTGAAATACCTTCCTGAAATGCCTTAGCATGGTAAACAGTTTGGAAAAAATACTTAGGCCGGGTGAAATGGAATCACCTGAAAAAACAAAAAGCTAAAATAAAATAGATAATATTTAAATATGGATTTCTCAATTATTTATTCAAAACAGTTTGAATATATGAAATAACATGTGAAAATTTCCTTGGAAAACAAAAAATGGTAATCCTAAAATGGATGTGGTGCATCTTGTGGAAAAGATTGTCACTTAGGGAGTTGTTATGTCATATTATAGACTAAAATAGTTCATTTCTAATGCCAAACTGGTCATATTGTTCCCTTAAAATGTTTTTACATAGGTAATACCACACCATGGTATAATCCATTCTGAGTAGAATTTTAATGAAAATCATATTTTATTAGAATTATTCAAAAGCTTATCCAGCACGAGTCCACACCAAATGAAAAGGGGGATTTAAACTATACCAAAAACACTTTGGTAGATGTGATCTAGGTTTAAATTGGATTTAAATGTTTGAATTATTTATAGTATTTATATATTTGAACATAATGTGAAATTTAAAATTGTTTATATTTATTTATGAATATTTCATAAATGTAATTATAAGATTTTTATATTCAAACCTTATTTAAAACATTTATTTAATCCAATAAAAATGTTTTTTAGACGATGATGTGATCAATGGTTTAAGAAAAATAAAATATAGGATATTTTAATTTTTATAAATTATTTACATAAAATGTGAAATGTTTATTATTCAATAATAAAAGTTTTCATAAAATATATCTTATTTTGGAATATAATGCACTTCATATTAAATCAATGTAAATGATAATATTAAAAGTTCATATTGTATAAAAGTGAATTTTTCATGTGTATTAATTTATAAATAAGTGTTTATATTTGATTTATTTATGTTTTTTTCATAAATATTTATCCCATGTCAAAATTTAGCGATTATTAATTTATTTAGTATTATTACCTAAATTATTCATGAATATAAATGTTATATTATGAATTGTGACATATGATTTAGTCTAAAGGAGTTTAATTTATTTTGTTAAATTACAATAGATGCATTTAAGGAGTTTATGCTTGTAATATAATTTATTTAATATTAATATACCTTGATTTTGGCTTGTATTGGATTATGAAGTTAAATTAAGAAGGTAGTTATAGTTTATAAATATTAGGTGTCAGAATTGTGATGGAATTGAAGGTTATCTTAAGTAAATAACCAAGGGTACATGAAATTTGGGTTTAACTACTCGTTGAGTTGGATGATTATACCTTGTAAAAAAATTGGGGGTTGGTTATTTCAATCGGTATCAGGATTCATGTTTTTTTGCATGGGGCTATGTTAGTTTTGTAGCCCTATAATGTTGGGTGCTTGGTTTAGTTTCCAAATTTATTCTTGGAGGATTTTTTTAGTGGTGTTAGGTTTTTGGGACCATTAGGGTCATGTTTAGGTATACACATCACATGGATTATGGGTCATGCATTTGGACTAAGTGTCTCTAGGATTTCAAGCCATGTACGGTTACCCGTCATCCCATTTTAAAAAGGGGAAATAAATAAAAATTTAATGGTCTTTAGGCTTGGCGATAGAAAATTGGGTGTTAGCTACCTAATTATACATGCTTACTCTTATATGGATTGTTTATTTCATATGATTATAATAATTTACATGAAAACTCTTCATGTACTATATTCATGGGATGCATTTTGATATGTGTAAATATTGATTACTTTTAATTTCAGTTAATAACGCAAGTTATGAGTTTTCTAGAGAGTTACACATCAATATGTTTTGAACATATAGATTTGGTGGAAGTAATAGGGATTTTAAACTATATCATTATAATCATGAATACATGAAAACATAATAACTTGAGTTAATATTTTGAGATTAAATCACCTTAAAAAATACTCAGTGTTAAATACCGTCTAAAGAAAACACTTTTCATGACTATGATCATCCAGCTGGGTAGTTTCATGCTAATTTTACATGCCTTTGGATTATCTTATTTAATAAAAGGATGTAATTAGGTATCCTAAATAGTTAGGTGCATTATTTTTGGAATTTTATTTGGGTTACACTTAGATGGAAAACCCTTGGGAAGGTTACTAGAAAAATATTTTTTAGTTTATCCATATGATGGATTGGGAAAATTATTGTCTTCTCAACCATCCAAGATTCATATATGATATAATTGGCATGATAGTCTACCTAAATAACTAAAGTGACGAGGTTCACACCAAAAAAATGTCATTATTTAGTTAAATATCAATCTTGGCCCGCAAATTTTTTTAAATGAATTTAAAATGGGTTCATCATTTTATTGGGATAAAAATTAATAAAATTACTTATTTGATGAACATAAAACAAGATACTCATATGATAAAATAATTTTTTATAGAAAAATGACATCATCATCATCATAAAAATGACTTTGAGATTAATCCTTGAGTAATATAAGATTAATGAAATAAAATTTCAAGACTAATATAGAATCTTAAGAATCGTTCTTCAGTTAGAAATGTAAATTCTATGTTTTAGAGTAATACCTTTCTATGTAATAAAATGTTGATATTATTAAATAAGTGAAAGTAGTTTCTTATGTAAAAAATATAAGAATTATATTGAGTTTTAAAAGTTAATATAGGAAAAATAACCTAAATAAAATTAGTCTTAACTTATGTATCTAATATGATTGGGTAAATTAATTACATAGTGAGACTGAGGGTTTCTTTTAAAGATTTATCTGGCTATATATTTCATTCTATAATTATCATTTGAAAATTTCAAACAATGTGATTGGTTTATAAAACATTTTACCCTATATTTCTCAAATTGTTGAGGATAGATGAGAATGACATGTGATGTATAGACTCTAATGATTTGTAGATAACAAAAGTGAGTAAAAGTTAATATTAGAAGAAGAAAAGTTTGTTGGAAATTTTACTGATGTTTCTTTAAGTTTCCAGTCAAATCCATTGAAACCTAAAAGATATATCAGGAAGGAAGGAAAATGTTTCCATAAGATTGAATTTTCTTGGATACCTAAATGATTTTAGGAAACTCTATATAGATTCATTGTCAAGTGTTATTGTTTTAGAAATAAATTCTCTGATTTTTAAGGGTGTATTCTATCAAATGTAAATTTTAAAACTATTGTAAACATACATGAGTTCAAGATCAAGGAGAACTATTGATGGAACTTAAAATTTGTATTCAAATAATGGATCAAAGTTTTACTACATTAATAAATTTAATGTAAATTATTATACTTGAATGAATCTAAATAAATTAAGTTTATTGTTATCTCATTTCTCTTAAATATTAAGAAAGGTTATTTATTAATTAAGAGTTCTTAAGAATAAATGAGATGATACATGTGGTTTATGATTCATTAAATTTTATATCATCGTTAAAAAAAGATGAGGTTAAATTTTGTCTTATTCAGGATAAAATATTTTATCTTATATAGTTGTTAAAATACAGGGGAAAAGAGTTCACACCAATTAATAGTGGAATATTTTAATGAAAAAATGATTCTTTTTTGAATAATAATCCAAACACATAGAATGAAATAAAAAATATGGTAGTTAATATTTTATTTATTTAATATTCACATTAAATTAAATATATTTTATTTTCTGAAAAAAAAGAAGTTTGGGTATCTAAGAATGATATTCAAAAGATAATAAACTTTCTAAGAGTCTATTTCAAGTATGCTTAGAAATATAGAATTTCAAAGTGCTACAAAAAAGATTATATCAGTTAAATTAAAATTGATTTTCATTTAACATACTAAAAAATATTCGAATATGTTGGTGATGAAAAATATAAAGATTTTCTTTTAATTATCATATAAAATTGACCTTCAATTTAAATTCTAAAATATTTTAGGATGTGTTGGTAAAGATAAAATAGTGTAAAGAGTATCATTTAGTTACCAAAACTATTATAAAAGAAATTTTTTGAGGAATTATTCCAAGATAATGATGATGAACTTATAAATAAAACTAAGAATACAATGGAAGCAATTAACATCTTAACATTTTACATTTTGAAATCAAGAATCTGAATACTATGTTGTAGGTTTTGAACAATAATATTATGATTTCTAAGATTGAAACACTTTTCAAATAAAATTTCTTCATAGATGTTACTCACTGAAACATTTTAGTGTGATGTTTTATCAGATGGACACATATAGGTGTGGAAGGAATTACATTGAGAAGTAATGAGTTTAACAAGACCCCAAATGTGTAGCAAACAAAAGGCTGATCTTGTGGTCTATCATATGAGATATTATTACATAGACACATATGTATAGTTTTAGATGTATATTTTACATTAAGTGAAATGACAATTGCCTCTCAATGTATTACATTGAGTTATAACTAACCGATATTTGTCATAGAGTTTTATATGTTGTGGTGAAATATTAAGGTTAGAATGTGTATGATTTAATATAAAGATACAAAATATTCTTAGGAGGCACAAAAAAATTTTGTTCATTAGATGAACCAAAAAGTATTCCAAATGGAGTGTCATACACTATATTCGGTATTCTAGGGTGCATGTTTCATATTGAATCCTTTTACTTGATTTTGGAAAAATACATATCATGATAACCTTTATAGTTTGATACGTTTATATCACAAGCATTTAGGATTAACTAATCAAGGTGTCATTCAGCATGTTTCTATTCATTTTATAAATTTAGGATTAAAAAAGATAGTATGTGTCATATTGTATGACAAGTATGACATTAGGGCGATTGATATATAAATAAAAATTTTATCTCCATGATAAGATAAATTACATATTTTGTTCTTATTTATTTTGATTATCGGTATATTATGTGATTATAATCTTATATGAATGAAATGTGATATATTTATTGACCCGATCCGTATATAATCTAATATTCAAGAAAATTTGAGTATGGTATATATTATTGACACACTCTATGTCATATAGTCATTGGATGTCTTGGATAAATGTATTATATGGTTATGTATACATTGATATGATACAACTAGTAGATAATAGTACAGAGATACATGTAATTAACCGACCTAGGGATACTATCTGAACCAATAGTAAACATGATATCTTGACTCGTGCTTTTCATACATTGATATTGAATCTTTTTAGACGAATATAAATTACATTATAAAAGTACATGTCTGAGGACCATAATAGTTTAGTGTCTTTTGAGACTAGATACACAATATTCTAAGTTGGTTAAAGATCTTGAACATCTCCCATAAAGATCTTCCCATCAGTATTATTCATAAACAATACCTACTTAAAACCTTTTTTTATAATATAGTTAAAGGACACATATGAAAGGGTGGGATTAAACACTAATTAAGGATAAATAAGGAAGATAAATAAGTATAACATGAGAATAAGGGACATAGAACATGAGCATAACATTGGAAAACCAAACCTTTCATATCAAAGATCATTAACCCATGTCATTAAAAAAGATTGGATGTTCATAAGAAATGAATCATAATGGAATCAAAGAACATGATCCATGAGAGCATAAAATTGGTATAAGACATATATTTATGGAATAAACATAAGAATATAAAATCATATATCAAGGATACCCACCAATGAATTAATAACATGTTAGGATTTGGATAAACACCAATGTACCTTCTTAAAGATTGGAATGACCTATCATGTACCATCTTTCAGGCTTGGGCTAACTACTTGTATACACTCTGATCTTATAGAACAATTTTAATTTACTGATGCATTAGAGGGAGATATATTCGACACACATCATATAATGAAAATCAGAAATACGCGTGTCATAAGATAATAGAAAATTCATCTTATCATTACCTGTGAAATGAAAAGGGTTCTATAAACATTTCATGATATCATAACCTATATAAAAGAGACGGGTTGAATAACCATTTCATCATTTTATCACAACATAACTCATAAAAAGAAGATAATTTCCAAAGAGTTCTATAATAGTATAAACCATGGAATAGAAATTGGATTCATAAAAATTTCATTATATCATAACCTATGGAAAAGAGGTAGGTTTCATAATATTTTCATCATTTCATCCTAGCATAACCTATGAAAAGAAGTGGGTTTCATAAGATTTCAATTACGATATAACCCATGGAAGATTAATCGGTTTCATAAAAATATTTCCATCGTAAATACAAACTATTCATACAAATAATAAGAATGATTTAATTAGTTCATATCTTTAAGAAAACATAAACTATATCCAAATATTTCATCTTAGATGAAAAATTATTTTGAAATATTACTTGTAAATTTCTTACATAAAATAACCTCTCTTTGAAAATTACTTTTAAAACCTAAAACATTTTCAAAATCATTTCATTGAAAATAACTATGGAAATATATAAAGGAAGCTTTAAAAAATCATTTAAAAATTTCTTGAGGAAAATATACTTTCAGCTTTTAAAAACAATTTTTAAAATATTTTTGAAGAAATTTTTAAAAAACATGGTTTTTGAAATACAATGAGTTTTCCACAGAAAAGATGCTTTTTCATTAAAACATTATTTTGAACTTTTGTGTACATAAAGAGGGGAAAATAAAGGTAAAAATGTATTCTGATGACATAAATAATGTAGAATAAAATTCACTAGTTTCATGAGATATGAATCATAATATTTTATCATAAAAAACATAATCATAAATTGTCTCGATAAATGTGAGACTCTGACATAAAATATTTACCACTTTGGTAACTTTAAAACATAAGTCCCATGAAATAATATAAAAAAAATAAAAAACATCATGATTATAAATAAATTCATAATATTTCATGTCAAATTGGATATATATAAACCTAATAAACGAAAATATGAGCCTAACATAACCATATGTCTTAAAGAAGTAAATTTGAGAAAAAAAATCTCTTATCGCTTTGGTAACTTTTGAACCATAAAACCCATGAAAGAGAGATCCTAAAATAGATATGTAAAACACCAAAAATTTAAGTATAAGTATCATAAAATATATCCTTGGGAATTATATACACCATATAAAATAAATCAATGTTGAAATTAGATTGTGTATTATAGAATTAAAAGGTGAGATAGAAATCCCTTACCTTACGTCTTGACATTCATCATACCCATTAAAACCTAATGTATAATTAATATAAGTTTATTATTAATATATTATAGAAAAATATTCATATATATGTAACCATATATGATTTAATTAATCCTGGTTATTACCCATTTATTAGCAATTCCATGTTAAAGTCACCCTTTGGACTATAACTACTTTGTTTCTCGAGTGTGTTTTATCCTGTTATTTCTTGGAACTATTACTATGATCATGGTTCCATCATATTAAAAATTTAAAACATAATATAATTATCATATATATTCATTATATATGTATTTCTAGTAATCTATTAAATTTTGTGATAGGAAATGAAATACATCATTCATGGAGACAGTAGGCTCACGTTCGTATGAACACTGTTTCTATTTTTTTTTATCAGATTGAATGAACGAAAAGTAAATGATATATATATATATATATTATCATTAAAAATAATTTTTATGTTATCTATATTTCATGTTTTTATTAAACTCACCCTTAATACCTTCCATGTAAAGTGTGAACGAATCACATCGCTTCACGAGGCGGGAGTCCATTGTACACAAAAATAATGTTATCGTATTCCCACAAGATTGAGAGTATAAGTTATGTGTGATATTATAAATAAAGGATCATAAAAACATAATAAATATCCTAAATATCGTATATAAACAATAAATCCATAATTACAACCATTCTTGAGAGGTGCTAATGGAAAAAATAACATTATTGGGTCGTGGGGTTGTGGTTCACCGTACACACAAATGATTATTTTATAACACATTTCATGGAAGTCGAGATGGTTTTAATTCATGATATTAACATAAAAACATATTATTATATATAATAAAATAAGTTTATTATATAAACATGATATAATAATAATTTAAGAAGTTGTATAAGGAAACAAAATAAAGATACTTATTGAAGAACAATACATCTTCTTTGGGTATTCTCGTTAGGTTTCCACTAAAGCCTTCTAGGTTGTCTTTATGACAAAAATAAGGATTATAATATGATATTATAGAACATGGAAAGTGATTTGGGTAGGGTATGTATGATCCAAATTTCTTGAGATATATGAATATGTGAGGGGAGTGAGTAACCTTTTATAGTTGAGGATGAGTGACATTCTTATAAATACCCAAAAATATTCACTATTGGGAGGTCAATATTACCTCAAATGTTTCAAAAATTGATAAATAATGGTAATATGGATTATATTTTATATATAAACCTCCACCAAACAATAAAATACATGTTTTAAACATTTTTACTTAACTTTTATGTTTCCTCACTTTTACTATTTTGGGTTTTTACTACGGTAACTAGTTTTCTAACCTAGGAAATTTATACTTTAAGAATAAATTAAAGTGGGAATTATTAGATAAATTTTACCCAAATATTTTAAATATGATATATAATTTATAAAATAAAAAGCCTATGTTCTTTTAAAATTAATTTTAACATTAGCGTATGTAACATGCAAAAACACTATTTAAACATTAACTGCTCTAATATAGTTTTTACTATTTAGGGGTGAATATAATAATTAGAAAATAAAAATTGGTACATGAATGAGTAATTTTTTATATTTATTAATATTAAAAATTATTTTTTAAGTATATAATATTTTTTCATTTTAAATCATTTAATAAAATATTATTTATCATAAAGTAACATTATTTTCAAAATTTGAAATTATTTGTTTAATATGAATTTAAACATATCAATACACTAATGGAATTAAAATATATTATTTTTAAATAAGAGTAACATTAAATTTTAATATAAAAAATTAATTTACCTCAATAATTCACTCATTTTACTTCAATTTTAATATTTTTAGTACCATTTATTTTAGTTAATTATTAACAAAATAATTACTACTTTGGAATTTCTTAAGCATCTAAAGTAATTATTTATTCTAAAAAAACTTAAAATAAATTTTCATGATAAAAAATCAGTTATATTTTAAAATAATAATTATAATCAAACATATGTTGTTTTTCCCCAATTTTAAAGATTTATAGATATTAAAAGTAATTAAATTATCTTTTTTCCTTTTTCATTACTTAACTTATTATATAGGTCATATTCAGAGGAACATGGAAATTAAATTAAATATTTCAAATAATTTGATTTAAAAGTTATAATTTAACTAATTAAATAAAATTAAGATAATATTTTAGGTCATTTTTACTCCTATCATTCTAGTTTAACACTCGATAAATCTATTTTTACCTTAACTGCGATAATTAATTTTTACTACATAAACTATTCATTTTTATCCAAAATTAAGTTAACCTTATAAGACCGTATAAATTATTATGTTTCCAACTATGGAATCCATTTTTTAAAATTAAATTCACATTAGTGGAAGAAATTATTTTAAAATTTATGCTACATATGTGATAAGAAAGCGGGGTTTTAATGTGAAAAATGTTCAAAAGTTTACTAAGTTTTTATTACTAAATTAAATATTAAATTGATTACAATGGAATAAATTGGATGAATTTATATATAATTTCACTAATTATACTTTAAAACAACTTTCAAAAATAATTTTACTATATAAATCAATTAAATGAAAATGAAATTTTTAATTAAATTTTAGCGTTTTTCAATAGTCATCATAAAACGAAACATTCCAAATGATTCTCAAAAATTCACCCTAAGATAATTTTGACCTTATGAATTAAAAAATTATGCTAATATTATCAAATTAATTTTCTAAAGGTTTCAAAAACTAATTTCGTTATTGTTTACAAAAATACTGAAAAACATTTTGTTGAAAAATAGTATTTTTGAAACATATAGAATTTTCCAAAAATTATGTATTTTATTATCAATATGCATTATTTATATAAACTACTATACTTAATATTTTAAAATTAGATACTAATATTCATATGACTTTGTTTAACAGCTAGGTTATAACGGTCGTGTTAATAAAATATCATGGTTTTGTTAAAACTTAGTGTTGCGTGTAACATAAGATAAGCTAGTGTTGTATGTAGCACAATCCTAATGTAGTTTTGTATATAATGAAATATATAAAATAAATTTAATTTATTCAAAAAATAGTAATTCATAAAAACTAAGGGGGTTATATTCTACCCTCTTAAAATGAATTTTCCCAAAAAATTTGTCACGGTCATCAAAGTTTTAATGCTTGAAATTCCATTTCATAGAAACCCACTTCATAAAAACTATTAATAAAACATCCTTTTGAAAAGTAGAAATCAAATTGAGAATGGTATCTATAATAACACATACTAGGTTTCCAAATAGGATAAAATAGGCGGGAAGTGAAAACATGGACATAGAAGAGAAAACTAACACCCAAATACTAATGGAGAGTGATAGAGAACATGGATAAGAGAAAGTTAATGATCACAAACACATAAACCAAATAGGATTGAAAAAGGTCATTGATATCATACATTTTTTTGATAAAAAAATTATTTCAAGACCCTTGTCCAAATGTTAAATAATTTTCATGAGAAGATATACTTAATTGATATCATTAAATTTCATAAGAACAATCTTTTCATGTGGTTGTGCCTTGATCAATTTCCACTTCATCTCTTACTACAAGAAATAACGATTAATTTTTTATTCTTAAAGAAATAATGGATCATCATATCCATAGATAATTAATTTTGTTGTATCATTAGGTATCATTAAAAAATTGTTAGCACATGTTATCCAATATTCATAAATCATCATATGGAAAAAATACTATATTAATCATTAAAACATCATTCAAATTTCAATACAAAACATTTCATAAATGGTTAACCTTTTGAACCTTCCAAAGATTAAAATACAAAACTTTAGAAATAATATCACTAAATTTCTCAAAATCATCATAACATTGACCCCCCATATATCTTAAATTAACCCTTAATTATCTCATACCAAACATGTGAATACCTTCATCATGAATTCTCTCAAAACATGGTAATAACCTATAATATCCTAAAAATATTTTTAAAACACACATGATTCCTTATTCCTTATATAGAACATAGATTATTTAATATATTACTTAAATAAAAACATGATATAAACTTCATCCATGATAGTATAAACCACTTTATCAATAAATTATTAATATTTTACAAGGTAATATGTATGATCTAATTTAGTTTATTAATATACAACATACCTAAACTAGGAACATATTCTCGATTACCTTCCCTTAATCACATGTTTTCCATAAAATATAACCTTTTGATTAAATCCATTTTCTTGGTCATCAAGATCATTAAACATATTATTTCAAATACTTAATGAAAATATTATACTAAAAAATCCTTATATATTCCATAATTCATGAACCAAAATAAAAAAATAATTCAATCATACCACTTCCTCCTAAAACTATTGACTAGGCTTCATCATCTTATTAATTAATATATCTATCCTTTTAAATTTAATTTGTAGTCTCTTAGTCATTATCAATATAACCATTACTCGTACAACATTTCCTGTTTTCTTCACGAGATTTCCCCTATAGGAAATAAATTTTCCTAATGCCCATACTATCAACATTTAAATCATTCAATAGTTAATGATACCTTAGGGAGGCCAATATTCCCATCCATTACATTAACTAAACTTTTCATTTTCCCTTCATAGTTAATTTATTTCTCTCTTTCTTTTCCACAAATGAAAATATTCATATCCCTCTGATACATTCCATTGAGTTTTTATTCGCACATTCTAGACATATAGGAAACTTCATCTTCTTTCCTCCATGGTACCCACTACCCAAACACCTATAGAACTCCATCGTTATATTATTTTGTGAGTCTAAAATTTGGTTAAGGTACAAGTTTTTAATCATCTTCCATGATACATGATTAGGAATAGTCAAAACATTCTTCACTCTAATTATCATCTCATTTAGCTTCTCGTTATTAAATTGTCTGTCACATTTTATTTTAATCCAGTTTCTTATGGTTCCCACCATTAACTAAAACAAAAAAGAATAGTGTTAGAAAAACTAATCATAGATGAGAACCAAATAATCATTGAAATCACTTAAAGTATGTCTAAATCATGACACCTTATTTCTAATCAATGACACTTTAAGTTTACTACTTTTTATTAATATCCATCATCTATTTAAATCCTTTATGATATTTTCTAAAGAGTTTTTGAATTTCTAAAAAAAATCCCCAAGGAGTGTCAGACAAGGTGTGCATCTAGGATAGTTTTCATCCACTAGGTGATAATAAATTCCATCCTAATGCTACCTTTTTCAAAGTTATTACCCTTAAGTGTCTCTATACTAGAGCCACATCCACATGTAGTATCTAAAGAGGGATGTAATTTCTTCGAAACCACTCACCATATCCTTTTCAAAAACTCCAAGACATTTTACTATACTTTTAATCATCCTTAGTCTTATCCTTATAGACATCCCTAGAAATATCCTTATAAATATACATAGGGGTCTCACTAATGATACATCTTTCTAGTTTTCATAGGTTAACTAAACCTTTCATTTGATAAAAACTATAGAGACCCAGGATTTTCATACACGGATATTACATCTTTTTTAGAAAAATATTCATTATATTGAAAATGTATATGACCATGGACTATAATAGTTTAGTGTCTTTGGATACTAGGTACATAATCATCTAAATTGGTGAAATATGTTCAACATATTCCATAAAGATCACCCCCTATAGTATTCTTCACAAAAATACCCTACTTAAAATCTTTAATCGTGACATAGGGAAAGGAAACATAATAAAGGGTGAGCTAAAATTCTTAGTAAGGGTAAACAAGAAATATACATAAGAATAAAAAGAGAATAAGGATATAAGAACATGAGAATAATATTAGAAAACCATACCATGCATATCAAAGATCATAAAATTGAGTTATGTAAAAAATATTGGTACTTACTAAGAGATAACTCATAAGGGAATCAAATAACATAATCCATAAGAGAATATTAGTGTCATAAGATATAGATTTATGCTATACATATAATCATAGAAAATCATATGTCAAGGCTACCCACCATGACATTCTTATCATGTTTGAATTGGGAAAACCACTTGTATACCTTCTTTGGCTAGTGATGACCTCCAGTGTACCTTCTTTCAGGCTTGGGATAACCAACTATATACCCTATGAGATCATGGAACATTAATCATTACCCAATGAATTATAAAATGATATTGTTCCCATATATCACATTATTAATATCATACATATCTGTGCCACAATATCATAAAACATTCATATTATCATTACCCATGAAATGAAAACAGTTTCATAAAAAATTAATCATATCGTAACATGTGTAAAAAAGAAATGTTTCATAATCATTTAATAATTTCATTGTATCCTAACCTATGAAATTAATAAGGTTTTATAAGAGTTCTATTTTGTTATAACCCATGTAAGAGAAAAAGGTTTCATAAGAATTTCATTATATCATAACCTATAGAAAATTGAAATGTTTCATATTAAT
The DNA here is from genome assembly GCA_963277665.1 of Viscum album. NCBI lineage: Eukaryota > Viridiplantae > Streptophyta > Magnoliopsida > Santalales > Viscaceae > Viscum > Viscum album. Next base: position 1,050,321,608 of record OY728146.1, on the reverse strand, counting down.
TTTATCATTTCACCATAGCGTAAACCTTGAAATGAATTTGATTTTATAGGAGTTATATCATAATATAACTATGGAAGAGAAATGGGTTTCATAAAAATATTTTCATCATAAACATAAACCATTCAGAGAAATAATAATAATGGTATCCTTGGTCGAAATCCTTTATAAAGCATAAATTATAACAAAGAATTTAATCTCAGATAAAGAATGGTTTTGCAAAACCACTTGTAACATTTCTTAAGGATAATAAACATTCATTGAAAATAAAATTTTAAAACATAATTTTTTTTTTAAAATCCTTCTCATTGAAAATAACCTTGGAAACATATAAAGTGTGATTTAAAAACTAATTAAAAACATTTATTGAGGAAAATATACTTTTTTATTTGAAAAAACTTTTTAAAACATTTTTGAAAACATTTTTAGAAAACATGGTTTTTGGAAGAAAATGATTTTTCATCTGAAAATAAATTTTTTCATAAAAACATTATTTTGAACTTCTAAGTACATAAAGAGAGGAAAAATTAATGGAAAACATGTATTGTCTTAACATAACCAGAGGATATGAAAAGACATGAGTTTCTTGAGAGTTTTATCATAATATTTTATCATCAGAAACATATTCATAAACCATCTCGATAAACAATGATATTTAAATATAAAATATTTTCAACTTTGGTAACTTTGAAATGTAATCCCCATGAAGGAATATAATTATAAGAAAAATATTTTTTTTGTAATAGTGGGTGCCCTAGACACAACTATGCAATACTTTTGATTACTATATTGTATGTATAGTTAGGTATACTTTATGTATTATTACCATTATAGTGTAGACTTGTAGAGACCCAAAGATTAACATACATGGACATTACATTACTTTTGTGGAATACTTAGTACATAACATAAACACACACACAAGGACCGTAATAGTTTAGGGTCTTTGGAAACTCGGAATATAATCTTCTAATCGTGGTGAAATATCTTCAACATCTCCCATAAAGATCTTATTTTTTTTACCAAAAACCTTTCTTTATATCTTGGGTAAAAGAAAAGATAAAAGGGTGAGCTCAAATGCTCAGTAAGGGTAAACAAAATAAATATCAATCACATCATATTCATAAGAACAAAATAATTTAGAAATCTTACCTGCAAAAGAGATCATAATTTCATAACATGGGATAAATCATGGTAGTGAAATGTAATCACAATAATCATAACTTAAATCAAGAAACTATGTGGCATACACACATAATCATAGATAATCATTTCTTATTATTCAAGACACATTTCCAAGACTATCTTAGTGGACAAAGTCTATTTCTGAACCGAGTTCACTCCTCATTTCAGTCCTGTTTCACTGAACCAGTTTAACCTACCGTTCCAGCCATGTCTATCTCATGAGATATAAAATCTTTACCCAATGCATTGGAGGGAGATATAGGTCCCACCCATCTCATAATTATACCATTCTTATGTGTGCCACAAAATCATAAACCATACATCATAGCATAACCCATGTAATAAAAATGGGAATCTTACACATCGTGACATCATAAAACAATTCATATAAGATAATGGAATTCATAAAAATAATTCCATCACAACATAATCAAATCAATGTAATAATAGGGATAGAAACAGAACCCTTTATTATCTTATATGGAAAATAATTTTGATAAAACACTTGAACTCCATTCTTGAGGAAAATATCCTTTATACTTCAAAAACACGTTTCCTTTCGTAACATGTCATACAATTCTAAACTAAAAAAAGTTGATTAAAAATAAACTTGAAAACTTTTCAAGGAAGCTTCTTGTAAATAATGTTTTAAAAATCCAGTCATGCCTTATAAGTTAAAAAAACATTCTTCTCGTACTTTTGTGGGAAAAGTCAAAAAGTACCTCGTACGAAAAACGACAAAAGATTCCTTTCATATCTTTTACTAAAAACTCACCGAAGGGTAAAATAGGATTTAAAATTTTTTAGGTGAATGGAAATAATATTACATATTGAGGAAACATGGATGTGGATGATAAAATATAGCCCAGTAAATGCCAAAGTATAAACAATCTCGGATAAAAATGAGATTGTGATATTTCCCTTACCTTAGGTCCGATTTGCTCCGTAAGTGTTCGAACCTCCTGTATAATTATTTAAATAGTGTCATTGAATTATTCCAGAATCATACTCATTGTTATTATATCATATATGGTTCACTTATGACTTTATATTATATGTTCTTTTGTAAATTCCATGTTAAAGAGCGTTTTGGGTAAAATCGTTTCATTTGTCGTCCGTGTTTTGACTTGTAATTATTCATATGATTACTTAGATCATGATTAATTAATTCCAGAATATAAAACATGATTTATATATAATATATATTCATAATATACATATATATAATGGATCGATAAATGGAAATAAATACACCGTTCATAGAGACGGTAGGCCGTACGTACGCATGAACGCTGTTTTCGTTTCCTTATTGAGTTGAATGGAATTAAGTAGATGACATACATATATATAAACATAAATCCAGTATCATTATTATGTAATATATTTCATGATTACTTATTATATATACTTTATAATCATTCATCAATGGTTAACGTGGAGAATGAATCTCATCGCATCGTGGAGACAGTAGTCCGTATGTATGCACGAGCGATGATATCATTCTCATGATCATGGAATTGTATTGGAGTGTATGTATACTATTTCAGAATCAATATCAATTTAAAATAATCATATATAGTTATTATGTACACCATTATACCCATCCAAGTAAGGTGGTGGTGGAAAATAGATTACACCACGGCGTGGAGACGGTATTCCGTACGTACGCACGCGTGGTGATTTCGTTTTCCATAGGATGGATATATGGTGAAATAGGGTTGTTTCATAATTATAATAACATATCAGTATATGAGTGATACTGATGTTATTACTACATAATTAAACAACCTAAGAAGAAGAAGTGGAAGAAGAAATAAAGTTGAAAGAATCGGTAACGGGGATTACCTCTTATTTGAAGCGCCTCTTTGAGTCCCTATCTTAGGGCACTAAAATTGGTCTTTAAAGAAGACCAGGACCTCTAGGATGTTTATAGGGAAGTGTAGAATAGAATTTTTCAGGGGTTGGCCGAGCTTGAAGGCTCAAAGTGGTGTGAGGAAGAGAGGGAGGAGGTTCCCTTTTATAAGGGAGGAGAGGGGCACCTTTGGAATAACTAAAAATATTATTTTATTATAAAGCCAAATTCAGTTTTAAATAGCTCAAAATTTATTTATTTAGAATCTAAGGTTGGTATGGGTTGAAATCCTCTCATCCAATTGAATTTATACAAGTTTAGGTTCCTATTTTATCCTTATCATTTAGATTTAACATTAAGTTAAATAATTTTACTTTTACCGTGTCTTCTTGTGTTCTTATACTATAAGGTTAATAAACTTAATATAAGCAGAAAAACGAACCCCAAGTTGTTTATTATTAATATATATAACCTTAGCTAAGTAATATGGCCGAACATTAGATTTTTAGGAAAAACATAACAATTAATAATATAATATTTGTTTTAAAACTATTTTATTTCAATTTTGACACTATTTAGTAATAGATTTTTTTGAAAATCATAACAGAATGTTTAGTTCGAAAAAAGTTAATTAAATCAATACTAACATGTTATATTAACCTAGAAAATTAGTGTAATTCATAACAAGTCTCAAATTACATTTATTTGGGTATTTATAACATCAATTATGTCAATATTTCATTAATAAGATAATTACTGCATCATCTTTGTCTCTTAAATAAATTAAATTATTTAATGTCTAAAAATTACAAATAAAATACCATTATGTAGGAAATATTTTTATCTTTCTAATGAATATTTATAGTCGAATTTATCTTATGTATAACCCTATATTAAAAATTATTTTCTTATTAAACATTTATTTTAACTATTTTAACCCTTCTTTAAATAAATTAATAATAAATGTCCTTATCTAATACAAGTGGGCCTAAATGGTCATATTTTATTCCTAAGGTTGTTTTTGGTCAAATTACAATTATCCAATAGAATTAGGACATGTGTTATGGTAATAATAATATCATTTTTACCCTTAATTACCCTATTTACTTTTAACCGTGGTAAAAAAAAGTAAAAATTTACTATTCACCAAAAATTATTTTCATCTCATTGAACCACATTTTACTTACTAACATCAACCATGTCTCTCGGATTTTTGAAATTTCACTCATAGAAGCGGTAAAATTAAGTTTTATGAAAAATTCATTTTTTTTAACTACCTCTTAGTAGTTTCACTATTCATCAAAAAAATGAAAGTTTCCATATAAATACCAAAAATTAGGCCTAAGATATATTTGATATTATGAACTCAAAAATGATGTCTATTTTACCAAATTCAAAACATATCAGTTGCATTAATTAATTTAAAAATTAATTCTCGTCGTCTAAACAAATAGCGTGTTCTTAAGTGATAATAACTATCAAAAGATTGACAGTTGTTTACGTCTGTTTTAAATGTGAAATTACATCCGATAACCAACATTGTATTAAATTGTAAAAATATATTCTAAATATACTTTAAAACCACTCAAATTAATAATTTATCACTATTAATTATTTCGATTAAAAAGGTTGTTTTTAATTAAAATTTAGTAATTTTCACTATTCATCAAAAAATGAAAGTTATTCAAAAAGTACCAAAATTTCACCCTAAGCTAATTTCGATATTCCGAATCCAAAAATGAAGTCCATTTTGAAAAATAAAATTTAAAAAATTTCAAAACATGGTTATTACTATTCATAATGGCTAGTTTTAATAATACTTTAATAGCATATTGTTGTTTAGTGAAACTCGTTATTGCATACTACACACGCTATCGAGGAAGGTCGCGATTGCGTGTCATGCAAGGCAAGTCAAGGATGCGTGTTTTGCAAGCTTCTTTTGATGTAGCGTACAACACAAGACATTAAAAAGAATATTTTTTATAAAATATCGGGGTGTTACATTCTACCCCCCTTAAAATGAATTTCTCCCTCGAAATTCGTCGGGGTTATAAATGGTTTACTACTCTAAAGTTTCTTTAATAGAAACTCACATCGTAAAAAGGAATACCAAAACCAATCTTTAAAAACAAAAGTATGAAACATAACGGTTACCCAAATAAACAAATCACTGGGTTTCCACATAGGTGAAAATATGGATACGGAAGAGAAATCTAATCATCATGTTCTGATGGAGAGTGGTAGAGAACATGGCTATGGAAAAGCCAGAAATCACAAATCCATAAATTTGTGATGATCTAGGGTTCCATCTGATTCATCGGATATAAGGGCACTAGGACAACTTTTTTTGGTTTTCAAGATCATTTCCCTAAAGTTGAAGATTTTGAATTAGAATAAATACATACTTTATTTTGGTACAATCTCACTATTGTTCGTGCTTTGAACAATTTCCACTTCATCTCTTATAGAAATGAAGTTGAATTTGTTATTCATGAAGTGTTAATAGATCATGTGATAGAATGATGAGTCATTCCATCTATTTCAAACAAAAGGTTAGAAAAACTTATCAAATATACATAAGTCCATATATGGTGAGGTTAATCATATACGATTCCAAAAAATCATACCGTGTAATAAAATAAAACTAGTTTCTACTAACCAGGGACTTCCTGTAGGCCAGTGGTAGGCGATAAAGGCTAGTCGCACTTCGGTTGTGGGTTCAATTCCCACAGCCTTGTCCGACGCGATGGGCTGTTGCCCGTCCTGCAGGTTTTCCTTTTTCTAAAGCTATATTACTATAACATCCCATCAATAATATCGAAAAAAGTTCTATCCAAACTTATGTCCAACATAATCCATTCCAATATTTAGTCTTATCTAAAATACTTCAGTCCAAGCTCATAGTATAAAGAAAATGATTACTTGAAATGTCACATAACAATCACGTGAATGCCATCATTTATCCCCCATATATCATAAGATATATCTTATTGGTCAAATTACAAACATGTGAATACCTTAATCATGTATTCTCTTGAATAATGAATACCCATTGAACCTTAGTGAAAACATGAATGCAGTCAAAAGTTAACTCTTTCCACATACCAAAATCCAAAAATTCTATATACTAAAACCATGATATAACCTTCTCCTTATATCAGTCATGAGCTCATGAATACGGTCAAACATTTCATATTCTCATTTTCCTTTCATTATGTGCATATCATCTTTTTTTAAAAAAATATATCAATCACATTCTATGGTTACCGGTACCATTGAAAACCACAATAGACCAATACATAAATATTCCAATATTCCATGATACTATATACAACATTATTTCGGAATCCCATTACATAAACACTTAATCATTCCACCACATTGTTGTTATATTCAACATCGTCAATAGTGATCGCATGTTACTTCCCTTTGTCCTTTTCCTTAAGTGGTTGCTCATGTCGATCATCACTAACCCTTGGATTAGGGCATTTATTAGCATAATGCCCCATTTCCTTGCACTTGAAGCATTGAAGTGTTGGTGGTGCGTTCTCTGCAGTCTTTTCTTTATTCAAATCATTATAAACCCTTTTTCCATTACTTCGACACTCAGCTTCTCGATGACCTTTTTTCCACACTTAAAACATTTTATAGTCCCTTTAAGACAATCTCCACCATGCTTCTTTCCACACATTGAGCATAAGGAAACATTTATCTTCTTTTCACCATTATTATGAGATTTCTCCTTAAACTCCATCTTTCGTTTCTTGTCAAAACTATGAGATAGATAAGTAACACCAACTTCCATTTCTACCTTGATAGCACAACACAAAATTTCTTCATAGCTACTGAAGTCTCTTATAGCTAATGCCCTTCGATGATTTGGTTTTAAGCCACTGAAGAATCGATCAACTTTACTTTCTGGTTGGATGATAAATCCAGATGCATACCTTGAAAGCCTTGTAAAATTCACTTCGTATATACCAACAGATTCATCATCCTTTTTCTTTAGTTCAAGAAACTCATTCTCCATATTTGTTTGAAGAATATGAGGGAAGTACTTATTGAAAAATAAGTTTTTGAACTCGTCCCATTCCATGGACTCAATTTCATCTCTTGGCCTCGTATTCTTGATAAGATTCCACCATTGATCAACATCACCTTCCAAACGATACACTGCTAAGATGACTTTATCATGTTCAGAACATTGAAGAACTGAAAATAACTTTTCAGTAGTACTAATCCATTGTTCAGCAACAAGTGGATCAGAAGACCCACTGAAAGAAGGTGGACGTTGCCTCATGAAGGACTCAATAGAATATTGTTCCCTTCTCTACTCATTTGGAAGTCCAGAATGATTCATAGCTTGTGTGAGTATAGCAATAAGATTTTTCACTCCATCTCCCATAACATTTGTTTGTTCAGGAGGACAACCATTGCATTGTCCATTACATTGATCAACACGGTTCCTTCGGGTTCCAACCATCGTCTAAAACCCAAAAAGAATAGTGTGAAAGGCAAAAATCACGCTAGGGAAAACAATATAATAAAGGGGGAGTAACTTCAATATCTAACATCTTGGGTTACCATAATTCTAGTACTATAACCTATTCTTATAATTAACCTTAGGGACATCCCTAGACATACCTTAGAAATATCTATAGGGATCTCACTAAAGTTCTCGCATCCTAGTTTCCAAAGGTTGACTAAACCTTTCCTCTGATACCAACTGTAGAGACCCGAAGCTTAACGTACATGGAAATTACATTACTTTTGCGGAATACTTATTACATAACATAAACACACACACAAGGACCGTAATAGTTTAGTGTCTTTGGAAACCCGGAATATAATCTTCTAATCATGGTGAAAGATCTTAAACATCTCCCATAAAGATCTTCTTTTTTTTTTACCTAAAACCTTTCTTTATATCCTGGGGAAAAGAAAACATAAAAGGGTGAGCTCAAATGATCAGTAAGGGTAAACAAAAGAAATATCAATCACATCATATTCATAAGAACATAACAATTTGGAAATCTTACCCTGCAAAAGAGATCATAATTTCATAACATGGGATAAATCATGGTAGTGAAATGTAATCACAATAATCATAACTTAAAACAAGAAACTTTGTGGCATACACACATAATCATAGAGAATCATTTCTTATTAGTCAAGACACATTTCCAAAACTATCTTAGTGGAAAAAGTCCATTTCTGAACCGAGTTCACTCCTCGTTTCAGTCCTATTTCACTGAACCGGTTTAACCTGCAGTTCCAGCCATGTCTATCTCATGAGATATAAAATCTTTACCCAATTAATTGGAGGGAGATATAGGTCCCACCCATCTCATAATGATACCATTCTTATGTGTGCCACAAAATCATAAACCATACATCATAGCATAACCCATGTAATAAAAATGGGAATCTTACACATCGTGACATCATAAAACAATTCATATAAGATAAAGGAATTAATAAAAATAATTCCATCACAACATAATCAAATCAATGTAATAATAGGGATAGAAACATAAACCTTTATTATCTTAGATGGAAAATAATTTTGATAAAACACTTGAACTTCATTCTTGAGGAAAATATCCTTTCTACTTCAAAAACACATTTCCTTTCTTAACATGTCATACAATTCTAAACTAAAAGAATTTTATTAAAAATAAACATGAAAACATTTCAAGGAAGATTCTTGTAAATAATGTTTTAAAAATCCATTCATTTCGTATAAGTTAAAAAAACATTCTTCTCGTAGTTTTTTCGGAAAAGTCAAAAAGTACCTCGTACGAAAAACGACAAAAGATTCCTTTCATATCTTTTACTAAAAACTCACCGAAGGGTAAAATAGGATTTAAAAAATTTTAGGTGAATGGAAATAATATTACATGTTGAGGAAACATGTATGTGGATGATAAAATACACACTAGTAAATACCAAAGTATAAACAATCTCGGATAAAAATGAGATTGTGATATTTCTCTTACCTTAGGCCTGATTTGCTCCGTAAGTGTTCAAAACTCCTGTATAATGATTTAAATAGTGTCATTGAATTATTCCAGAATCATACTCATTGTTATGATATCATATATGGTTCACTTATGAATTTATATTACCCGTTTTTTTGTAAATTCCCCGTTAAAGAGCGTTTTGGGTAAAATCGTTTCATTTATCGTCCGTGTTTTGACTTGTAATTATTCATGTGATTACTTAGATCATGATTACATAATTCCAGAATATAAAACATGATTTATATATAATATATATTCATAATATACATTTAAATAATGGATCGATAAATGGAAAGAAATACACCGTTCATGGTGACGGTAGGCTGTACGTACGCATGGACACTGTTTTCGTTTCCTTATTGAGTTGAATGGAATTAAGTAGATGACATACATATATATACACATAAATAAAGTATCATTATTATGTCATATATTTCATGATTACTTATTATATATACTTTATAATCATTCATCAATGGTTAACGTGGAGAATGAATCTCATCGCGTCGTGGAGACGGTAGTCCGTACGTACGCACGAGCGATGATATCGTTCTCATGATCGTGGAATTGTATTGGAGTTTATTTATACTATTTAAGAATCAATATCACTTTAAAATAATCATATATAGTTATTATGTACACCATTATACCCATCCAAGTAAGGTGGTGGTGCAAAATAGATTACACCACGGCGTGAAGACGGTATTCCGTACGTACGCACACGCGATGATTTAGTTTTCCGTAGGATGGATATATGGTGAAATAGGGTTGTTTAATACTTATAATAACATATCAGTATATTATTTATACTTATGTTATTACTTCATAATTAAACAACCTAAGAAGAATAAGTGGAAGAGGAAATAAAGTTGAAAGAATCGGTAACAGACATTACCTCTTCTTTGAAGTGCCTCTTTGAGTCCTTCTCTTAGGGCACTAAAATTTGACTTTGAAGAAGACCAAGACCTCTAGGATGTTTCTAGGGAAGTGGAGAAGAGAATTTTTCAGGGGTTTTCTGAGCATGAAGGCTCAATGTGGTGTGAGGAAGAGAGGGAGGAGGTGCCCTTTTATAAGGGAGGAGAAGGACACCTTTGGAATAACTAAAAATATTATTTTATTATAAAGACAAATTAGGTTTTAAATAGCTCCAAATTGATTTATTTTGAATCTAAGGTGGGGATGGGTCGAAATACTCTCATCCAATAGAATTTAGACAAATTTATGTTCCTATTTTATCCTTATCATTTAGATTTAACATTAAGTTAAATAATTTTACTTTTACCGTGTCTTCTTGTGTTCTTATACTATAAGGTTAATCAACTTACTATAAGTAGCCAAAATAACACCAAGTTGTTTATTATTAATATATATAACCTTATATAAGTAATTTGGCCGAACATTATATTTTTAGAAAAAAATAACAATTAGTAATATAATATTTGTTTTAAAAACTATTTTATGTCATTTTTGACACTATTTAGTAATTGATTTTTTTAAAACTCATAACAGAATGTTTAGTTCGAAAATATTTAATAAAAACAATACTAACATGTTATATTAACCTATAAAATTAGTTCAATTCATAAAAAGTCTCAAATTACATTTATTTGGGTATTTATAACATCAATTATATCAATATTTCATTAATAAGATAATTACTATATCATCTTTGTGTCTTAAATAAATTAAATTATTTAATTTCTAAAAATTACAAATAAAATACCATTATGTAGGAAATCTTTTTATCTTGATAATGAATATTTATAGTCGAATTTATCTTATGTATAACCCTATATTAAAAATGGTTTTCTTATTAAACATTGATTTTAACTATTTTAACCCTTCTTTAAATAAATTAATAATAAATGTCCTAATCTAATCCAAGTGGGCCTAAATGGTCATATTTTATTCCTAAGGTTGTTTTTGGTCTAATTATAGTTATACAATAGAATTAGGACATGTGTTCGGGTAATAATAATATCATTTTTACCCTTAATTACCCTATTTACTTTTAACCGTGGTAAAAAAAAGTAAAAAGTTACTATTCACCGAAAATTATTTTCATCTCATTGAAACACATTTTACTTACTGATATCAATCGTGTCTCTTGGATTTTTGAAATTCCACTCACAGAAGTGGTAAAATTAAGTTTTATGAAAAATTCATTTTTTTAACTACCACTTAGTAGTTTCACTATTCATCAAAAAATGAAAGTTTCCAGATAAATACCAAAAATTATGCCTAAGATATATTTGATATTATGAACTCAAAAATGATGTCTATTTTACAAAATTCAAAACATATCAGTTGCATTAATTAATTTAAAAATTAATTCCCATCGTCTAAACAAATAGCGTGTTCTTAAGAGATAATAAATATCAAAAGATTGACAGTTGTTTATGTCTGTTTTAAATGTGAAATTACATCCAATAACCAAAATTGTATTAAATTGTAAAAATATATTCTAAATATACTTTAAAACCACTCAAATTAATAATTTTTCACTATTAATTATTTCGATTAAAAAGGTTGTTTTTAATTAAAATTTAGTAATTTTCACAATTCATCAAAAAATGAAAGTGATCCGAAAAGTACCAAAATTTCACCCTAAGCTAATTTCGATATTCCGAATCCAAAAATGAAGTCCATTTTGAAAACTAAAATTTAAAAAATTTCAAAACGTGGTTATTACTATTCCTAACGGATAGTTTTAATAATATTTTTAAAGCATATTGTTGTTTAGTGAAACTCATTATTGCGTACTACACATGCTATCGAGGAAGGTCGCGATTGCGTGTAATGCAAGGCAAGTCAAGGATGAGTGTTGTGCAAGCTTCTTTTGCTGTAGCGTACAACAAAAGACATTAAAAAGAATATTTTTCATAAAATTTTGGGGTGTTACAAGACTTTTCTATGTCCACTATTGAAATAGAAATTTCCATAGATTAATTATTGTATCAAAATGTTATAGAAAATCATAGGCTATAACATGAAACTTGAGATAATATGAAATTAATCTTAAAAATATGTCATATGTTGTAGATACATCATATTGACTGGTCATAATAGGTGTTTTACTATCAGGTTCTAGAGGCTCATAATCATTGAGACTTATTCTCATGAAGTTCTCACTTGGTGATCTCTAGTAGTGATATGATTAGGAGAGACCCACCAATATTAACACCACATGTTTTGGGTGTCATTGGATGTTCCTATCTATGGACATGTGTAATGATCTATTGACTTGAGATCTTTAGATATGTGTTCCATTTCTTTTCATATGTTGATTCAAGGTAAAATCCATGAAAATGAAATCATAGAAAGGTATCTTGTGTTGGGTGCATAATTTTTTGTATGACTTTTGTTGAACGGTAACGAAAGTATTTTTTCATCGAATTTATGGAAGTTATATATCTGAGGAAAAATTGATCTATATGGTAGTACCTTTATAAGAACATATCTATGGAAGTCAAGGGTAAATCCATTTAGTTATATCAATGTATAATAACAAAAGAAAAGAATGATGACATGAGTGTGCATCCTGCTATATGAGATATTAATGACAAAGAGATTATATTACACAATGCATGTTTATATGTTGGTTGTTGTTTCTATGACCACCCTTATCTCTTTATGGTCCATTATGGGTTGCTAGATCTCACTCTAGTTTTGTGAATAATATTCACTACTATTGAGGTAGGGGATAGAGGGTTACACAAAATAATATATTAAATAATTTTTCCAATTCAGTTGAATAGGTATATTGGACATAGTGGACCCCACCATAAGGGTCTGGGATTTTTCCAAGGATATACAATCACCAAATTATTAAATAAATTCATATTATTCAAGTTTTGAATAATTGAAATTAAATTTATTTATTAAATGTTTTTACAATTTTTAAGGTAAATACATTAAAATATTATTTTAATGAATATTAGTTTATCATATTCAAGCTTCAATTAATATTTGTAGGAACATCAATCCGAGTTAATAAATCAAGTATTATCCCTTAATATATTTATTATATTACAAGAAAGTGATAATAATATTTAGGAATTAGTATATTAGTCATAAAATTTTGTTTGTAGTGTGCTAATTACTCAGGGTCGGGGAGGAAATATTGGGTAATTCCTTAAAACACTATAAATAGAAGAGGAGATAATTTCATTGATAACTATTCACTTCCACACTCTCTCTTCTTCTCTCTCCCTCATTATAGAGAGAGTCTCTATATCCTTGAGTTCAAATCAAGCTCCCTCTTGTGCATTGAAAAAATGTGGTGTGATAATCATTAGAGTGTCTAAGGCATCATTGGATCTCTGTGCTAGCATGAAAAATTCAACGATCAGTGCTCTTATAGTTTCTTGAAGTGTGTGTGAACTGTCTAGAGGAATTCGACTTCAGATTCTTAAAGAAGTGATCACCAATGAAGAGAAGACATCGAGAATGGATTCAGATCTAACCCATTATTTTATGGTTTTAATCTTGTGCTAAAAATTCCTCACATAGGATCCTCAGGTGGTTATATGGTTCCATTTCACCAATGACATTGAATTCATGTCGATCGTCGGAAAAAAAAAAGTTAAAAATCCCATTTTTAGGGATTACGATGTGTTCCTGATAACATAAAAAATATCATTAGATTAAATAAATTCATTATATTTCATATAAAATGGTTTTTATATACAACTTATAAAATTAAAAAGGTGTATAACATTTCCATAGGTCACAAAGAAGAAAAATTGAGAAAAAAATATATATACCCTTTGGTAAATTTTCAACTGTAAAACCCATGAAATAGTGATCCTAAAATGGATAAGTAATTACCCATAAATTTAAGTATAATAATAATAAAATACATACATAGGAATTATATAAACCACATAAATGAAATTGGTGGTGAACATGACATTAGTCTCATGAAAGTAAAAGGTGAGACATCTTGACTACCATCATACCCATTAAAACATCCTTTATAATAAGTATAAGTTTATTATAAAAATATTAATGAACCATATTCATATATTTCATACCATATATGATTTACATAAGCCCTTTTATTACATGTTTGTTAATAATTCTATGTTAAGTCATGTTTTGGGCAATAACTACTTTGTTTTTTGCATATGTTTTAACTTGTTATTTCATGGTCCTATTACTTCAATCATGGGTTCATAATATAAAAATTTTTAAATCATGATATAAGTATCATATATATTAATTATATATGTATTTAGAGTAATCCATGAAATTTAGTAACAGGAAATGAAATACACCATTCATGAAGATGGTGGGCCGTATGTACACATGAACAATGTTTCCATTTTTGTGTCATGTTGAATGAAATAGAAGTAATTGATATATTTATACATTATCATTAAAGAATAATTTTTATGTAATATATATCCAATTTTTTTTAAACTAATCCTTAATATCATCCATGTAAAGCATGAGCGATTCACATCGCTTCGCGTGGTGATAGTCCGCCATACACATGAACAATGTTATCATATTCCCACAGGATTAAGAGTATAAGTTATGTGTGATATAATAATTAAAGAATAATAAAAACATAATATATATCATATATATCATATATAAATAATAAATCCATCATTACAACCATCCTTGAGTGGGTTTAATGAAAAAATGAACAATATCAGTTTGTGAGGCGATAGTTCACCATAGACACAAACGATGATTTTATAACCCATTTGATGAAGGTGGAGATGGTTTTAGGTCATGATCCTAACATAAAAACATATTAGTATATGGAAGGTAATTTATGTATTATATAATCATTATATAATAATAATTGAATATGGTGGATAAGAAAACAAGATAAATATTCTCGTTGAAGAACATTACCACTTTTTCGGGTATTCTCCCTAGGATTTCACTAAATCCTTAGAGGTTGGTATTATACCAAAAATATGGTTTTTATGATGAGAGGATGGAATTTTTGAATTAATTTGGGTAGGTTTTGGATAATTCAAATTCATTTATAGGTGTTAAGAAGTGAGGGGAGTGGGTACCCTTTTATAATTGTGGAGGAGTGACATTCTAGTAAATACCCACAAGTATTCACTAACAGGAGGTCAATATTACGTCAAATTGATCCAAAATTGATAATTAAAGGGTTTTATGGGCTATATGTTTGATAAAAACCTCCACCACACAATAAAACATATGTTTTGAAATTTTATGTCCTTAATTTCTATGTTTACCCACTTTTACCATTTTGGGTTTTTACTAGGTAACTAGTTTTCTATCCTAGTTAATTTATCATTTTAGAATAAATTTAAGTGAGTCTTATTAGAAAAATTTACAAAATAATTATAAATTATATATAATTTATAAAATAAAAACCTATGTGTGTTTAAATTAAATTTTAACACAAGCGCATGTAGTGCGTTAAAACACCTCTTTAACATTAAGTGCGCAAATAAAGTTTTTACTATTTAGGGGTCAATATATTTATTATAAAAAAAATTTCGTCCATTAATGGTTTATAGTTTTTATTTATTAAAATTTAAAAATAACTTGGTAGAAGATCTAATTTTTAAAAAAATTTAAATCATTTAATAAAATATTATTTATTAAAAAATAACATTATTATCATTTTTTACATTATTTTTAAAAAATGAATTTAAAAATATCAATACATTGATGGAATTCAAATATTTTATGTTCACACCTACATAACATGATAAATTATTCAAGAAAATTAATGTAACAGAATAATTTACTCAGTTTATTTCACTTTTATTATTTTTAGTACCATTTATTTTAATTAATTATTAACTAAATAATCACTGTGTTTGCGTTTCTTAATATTATAATTCAATTATTTCAAATTACAAAAATTAAAATAAATTAACATGATAAAAAATCATTTATATTTTAAATTAATAATTATATTGAAATATATGATGTTTTACTTTAAATCCAAAAAACTTTATAGATATTAAAAGTAATAAAAATATCTTTTTTGATTTTTATTTACTTAACTTATTATATGAGTCATATTCAATGAAAAGTGGAAATTAATTTTTATATTTTAAATAATATGATTTCTATATTATTAAAAAAATATTTAATTAATATTATGATAATATTTTTGGTCATTTTGCTCGTATCATTCTATTTTAACCCCTAGTAAAATCATTTTTACCTCAAATGCAGTAATTATTTTTTATTACATTCATTATTAATTATTTTAAAATTTAAGTTGAACTTATTAGAAATTATAAATTATTCTGATCCAAAATATATAATCCATTTTTTCCAAATTCAATTCATATCAGTGAAAAAAAATTAATTTAAAATTAATCTCGCAGATGTGACGAGAATACTGGTTTTTAAGTGAACATGTTCAAAAGCTTACAAAGATTTTATATCTAAATCCAACATAAAATTGATTATAATGAACTAAATTTGATTAATATATTTATAATCTGAATAATTATACTTCAAAACCTATTTAAAATATGATTTAAATATCAAATTAAACTAAATGAAAATGCAGTTTTCAATTAAAAGTAAGTATTTTTTACTATTCATCAAACAATGAAAATTTTTAGATAAGCCCCAAAAAATAACCCTAACGTAATTTTGGAATTCTAAATTCAAAAATTAAGTTTATTTTATCAAATTAATTTTTAACGGTGTCAAAAATTAATTTTATTATTGTTTAAAAAAATTCATAAAAACATTTTGTGGAAAAATTGTATTTGTGAAACATATAATGATTTTACCAAAAATTATGTTTTTTATTATCAATATATTTTATTTATATAAAACCTCTATATCTAATATTTTTAAAGTAGTCATTACTATTCATATCACCATGTTTAACGGATAGGTTATAATGGTCGCATTAATAATATATCATGGTTTTGTTAAAACCTTGTGTTGTATGTAATTGTAACACCCCAGGTAAATAAAGAATATTAAATTTTTATATTTATCCATATTTGTGAATAAAATATTAATATTACTTTAAAGGGGATGTTATGCTCGATGGCGTACCCAATACGCAACAACGAGTTTCTTGGGAAGCTTACGTTACACTCTAATAATAAAATAATATTATTTTAAATAGTAGTTAACGCCTAGCCGTTGTAATGGCAGGAATGAACAGAACTACCTAAAAAATGATTATATATGTTTTTCAGATATTTTCACTCTTTACAATAAATGTTAGAGGATTAAAAATGCGAATGAATCCAATTTTAAGCGTAGACATTCTAATATTCTTTAAAAGGTCGATTAATCGCCTTTTGAAGGCGAACCTCTTTTAAATCCACTTTTTGAAAATTTTATGTGTTATATTTGACAAAATAAAATTCTTATTTAGAATCAAGACATCAAAATTTACTTTGTTTAAATTTTTGGTATACTTCTGATAAAGTTCATTTTTTTAATGAATAGTGAAAATGTTGTATTTTAATTCAAAACCTCTTTTTAATCGAGTTTATTTATATGATTAGATTATATTTTGGATTGTTTTTTTAGTAAAATTAGAATATATTTTTACCATTTAATCCAATTTTGGTCATTGGAATTAATTTCACTTTGAAATTGGACTTAAACTAGTGTCAATCTTTTGATACTTATTATTTCATAAAAACACACTATTTGCTCTGACTGCAGGAATTAATTATAAAATTAATTAATGAAACTTCTATGTTATGAATTTGGTAAAATAGACATCATTTTTGAATTCGGAATATCAAATATAGCTTAGGGTGAATTTTTGGTATTTTTCTGAAAATCTCCAATTTTTGATGAATAGTGAAACCACAAAGTGGTGGTTACAAAATTTGATTTTTCGTTTAAATGGGACTTTACCACTTCTGTGATTTGAATTTCAAAAATCCAATTTAAATGATTTTAATTATTAAGTAAAATGTGGTTCAATGGGATGAAAATAATTTTTTATGAAAAGTAACTTTTAAGTTTTATTAATCGTGATTAAAGGTAATTAGTGTGATTTAAGGTAAAAATGATATTATAATAAAATGAAAATATATTGACACTTGTAATAACAATATTTGATGAGTTATGGCCGACCAATACAACCCATGGGTAGATTTTTGGTACCCCATGGATCCACTTGGGTTTGATAATGACATTTATGCCTTTTATTTAAAGTTAAAATAAAAATGTCACAAACATGATTTGTTTTACTAAAACAATTTTTACATGTGGCTATACAGGTCAGAATTTTTACTATAAATAGTCATTGGAAATCTAAAAAGATTTCCTACATCATAGTAGTTTTTTTTATAATTTTTAGACATTAAATAAATTAAATTCTTTATGACATCATGATGATGCAGTGATGACCTCATTATTTAACGATTTAACTAAAATGGAAAGATAATGAAAAATCTAGGACCCAAACATGTCCAAAACCTATTGGATGGGTGGATTTCAAACCCTTATCACCTTATCCTTGAATTATATCAATGTGGGACCATTAAAATCCGAAAACCATTTGAAAATAAAGTAACATTTTATACTTTTCCAAGAGTGCCCCTCCTCTCCTCTTATAAAAGGCCGCCACCTCTACCACCTTACCCACACCTTTAAAGCCTTAGGTTTGGACATTCTCTGATCATTTTGTCTCTAAAAATCCCTCTACGCATCCTAGAAGCCTTAACTTAGGCAGGAAGATCTTCAAGAAACCCTTTTGGTTTAAACCAAAGGGAGTTACCCAATTTTAAAATAACATCTTCACTTGTGCTCTTTTGTTTTATTTTGCTTCTCCAACCCCCTAAACTCTTTTTATTCATTTATTTTGTAACAACTCTAGTATCTTCAATATACTAGTATGTTTTTATAATAATTATTCGAGCTACACTTACACACACCTTCATCTAATGGTTAAAGAACATACAGTTTCTGTGGATGGTGAATTTCTGCCTCACGAAACGATGATTGTTCAACACTCATATAACACCTTCAAAGGTGGAAATTAAGATGTCACTATGTTTATATATGATATATAATATTTTTATGTTTTACTTAATCTTCTGTATTTTTCATTTGTGCCATACATTTATGTCTTCCATTATGGGTATACGCGATATCTTCATTTTAGGAAGTGCAGACTACCGCCCCCTCAAAGTGATTTGATTCGTTAATGGAATATGTGGGATGTATAAAGGATGGATTTAAAGTTATTATATATGATGTTATACTGGAATTATAATATACCTTTATATCATTATTTTTTTATTTCCATTAAAGTATGAGATAGAAATGAAAGTAGCGTTCATGCGTAAGTACGGCTTACCGTCTCCATGAACGGTGCATTTCATTTCTTATACTCAAATGTAATGTACTATTATAAGTACATATAATGGATATATATGATGTATGATACATCTAAAGGATGAATATAATTCTGAAATTAAAAATATACACATCTCTCATTTAGTTTTAATTCCATTAATATGACATAGAAATGAAAATAGCGTTCATGTGTACGTACGGCTTACCGTCTCCATGAACGGTGCATTTCATTTCTTACCTCTAAATGATAATGTAATATTATAAATACATGTATATAATGGATATATATGATATATATGATATCCAAATCAGGAATGTCATTCTGGATATAAAGAACCTTTGACCACACGAACAACATGTAATTGTAAGAAGTCGACTTTTGACTAAAGAACCAAATATCGACAAAACAAACATTATTAACTTAAATGATTACATAATGTTTATAACATGTCAATAATTGATATAAAAGGAATAATGAATTTGAAAAATGTTCTTAAGAAAGTAGAAATTAACTCAAGTTTATTATTCAGGATGTTAAAGAACGATCGAGTCAAGTCGGACCCAAGGTAAGGGATCCTACTCCTCTCTTTCTTTTTAAGTACGCTCGTTTATGTCATTCCTTTTAAAGATCATATTTCTTGTTATTGGGATGTTATTTTATATTACAATTACTGTAATTTTTATGTTCATATGATGAGATACCCTATTCTCTCTCATCAATCCATTTTGGATGTTTTGAGTGGCGCCGTTAGGCTGCCAAATTTTCGTAAGAGATCTAACCTCTCTCTTTCTTTTTAAGTACTCTCCTTTATGTCACTTATTTTAAGATCCTCTTTGTTATGTTGGGGGATGTTATTTTATATTCCTATTTCTATAAACTTTATGTTAATATTATGAGATACCCTATTTTATCTCATCAATCCTTTTTTGTAATTTTTATGTGGCGCCATTAGGCTGTCGAGTTTTCGTAAGGGATTTTTCATCTCACTTTTCTTCCTATGAGATTTATGCTACATTTTCCAAAATTTCCTTTGAGTGGTGTATGTACTACCCATTATTTTACTCATTGTGTAATATAATT
The DNA here is from genome assembly GCA_963277665.1 of Viscum album. Classification (NCBI taxonomy): domain Eukaryota; kingdom Viridiplantae; phylum Streptophyta; class Magnoliopsida; order Santalales; family Viscaceae; genus Viscum; species Viscum album. The sequence continues at coordinate 1,050,301,165 of OY728146.1, read as the reverse complement.
TCATTTATGAGTATTTACATCAATGTTGTATTGTCCTTCTTTCACGGGGTGTATGTTTCGAAAGATACCCATGTTGGTAAGGGAACCTTTAACCCTCCTCTTTTTAAAAGACTTCTTTTGTTATGTCTTTTAATTCACATAATTTTATGTTGGGATATGTTCTTCTATATCCTTATTGATTTAAATTTTATTTCCATGTGATGAGATACCCTTTTTATCTCTCATCAACTCCTTTTCTGAATTTTGTAGTGACGCCATTAGGCTGTCAAATTTTTGCAAGGGAACTTCTTAACCCAAATTTGATTCTTTGGGATAAACTCATACTCCTTGAATATGTCGTTCTATGAATATGTATGAATAACCTCTGATTGTTTTACACTTAATATCCACTTATATTTTTTGTATTCGTTTGTCAAACATAATTATGTAATTGATTTATCCTTAAACCAAGGATACCATCTTTGTAAGGGACTTCGTCTCAATCTCTTTTCATTGAGGCATATTTCATTTTATACACAACTTTCTTTTATACGGTGTATAAACCCCTTTGACTTTTACTTTTATACAAAAGGAATCTTTTTCTACAAAGCGTTTTACTAAATGACAAAAAGGGATATTTCTTTTAACGTAGGCGGTGACAACGACCTTTTCCGTCGCTGTGAGTATTATTTGATCTTTGGCTTCCTCAACAAGCCGTAATGTTTTTAAAATAAAATAAATACCATATAATCTTTTATGTATTTTGGTATTGAATTTGGGTTTGATAAAGGATTCTATTTTGTCAATATATTTAAATGATATATTGTGATTGAAATGTGGAAATGTTTTTATTCCTTTATATTGTTTTTATGTGTTATAATTTTATAATGGTACTTGGACATTTTACGGGTGGTTACATGATAAACCATATGATGGGTGGTCCCATGAATACTAGGACGGGTGGTTACGTTATAACCTCCAATGCATTGGGTATGGAATTCGGCCGTATGGCTATTCCATTAAGTATGCATGGAAGTTGGCCGAATGGCTATTCCATTAAGTGATATGTGTGGAAGTCGACCTTATGGTCATTCCACTTAAGTATGTTTATGTCCCAAGTTACCATTATATGTTATGTGATCTTTATATGGGTTTTATGGTAATATTTTGGTTACAGAAGGTTAAGTAATGAACTTTTATTCAGTGAAGAGTTTTTACTACTTCGAAAAGGTGAAAAGTATTACTTTGATAAAGTATACATGGTTTACTTGTTGTTTTGAAAAACTAACAGTTTTCATTCTTTGTGTATCCCTTACTGAGCTTCTTATGCTCATCCCAAGTTTTTGAAATGTTTTTCATAGGACTTAACGTAGAATAGGGTCAAGGATGGGATCAAGGGAAAGTCATGCAACCTAAAACCTGGAACTGGACATGTTTCTTTTTAAGAGCTTTTATTTTATGGAAACATAGTAAAAGTTTCTACTTTGTAATCTTTTGAGATGTAATAGTTATGTCCTAATTCTCTAAAACTCTAAACCTGAAAATATCCTCAATGTGAATTATTCATTTAATTTTATATTAAGTAAGGTTTAAGGCCGGGCCTTATAGTTGGTATCAGAGGTCAGTTTAGATAACTTTAGAGGTTAGGGTATTCTTTAAGCATAAGTGACATGACCATAATGGTTAGGATTTCATAAACAGTCCTAGTTTTAGATAAAGTGAATGAGTAAGTATATCTTAGTGTTTATCTTCCTCTTTATTACATGATGGTTTTGTTGATATACTCACACTGACCTTTTTGGTTTTAATAAATGGCTGGATCTAGCAGGCACCAATGTAACGGTGGATGTGAAGGAAACTGTGAAAGTTTTTTGAGCGAGAAACTGAATGATATGGGAGCTGCAAATTAGAACTCTTGTGTTTATCCTAAAACAACTATCTGGAGTCATGATTGACCACCTAAACCTTGGTGATTTCTATAAGGCATCATATATTCTAGAAACAAATCCATACAGAACTACAGGTAATAATCATAAAGGTAAGTGTGTTCAAAAACCTATGTGTCATAGATGTGGAAAGAAACACCTAAGAAAATGTTTCAAAGGGACAGAAATATGCTATAGATGTAGAAATGAATGTCATAAAGCAAGAACCTGCCATGGAAAAAGGAAGCATCCAGTTGAATCGAGGAAAGGGAAAGAAGTTCTTTCTGAGGGATCAATTGAATGTTTTAAATGTGGTGTGCATGGTCATTATGCAAACACGTGTCCTGTGAAGAAGTTTCATGAATGGGATCACCAAGATCATACAAATACTCATTTACCAATACCTAATGCCATTTCGATTGAGGATGAAGAAACTGACAATGACCAATCAAAGGTATGGATTATTTCTTAACTTTTGTTTTCTATTTTGGAATCTTAGGATATGATTCATGATTTTGTTTGTAGGAAAGAAGTATTTCAGAATAAGTTGGAAAGGAATGGTTAATTGATCATGAAGAATGTTGAATGAGTAAGAAGTCAACATATAAGGGCTTAAAGAGTTATGGTGAAATTCTTAAGAGTATTAAGTGTATTTTGATGATGGGGTACATTAGAATACTTTTTATAGTATGTGTAACACTGATGTTTGATATATGAAAATTTTATTCAAAGAATAGTAATCTGTTCTTTTGTGTACATAGTTATAAAGAACCATTTGAGTTTATATGATCCTTACTTTCGAGGTAATTATGGGTTACTATATGTAATGATGGAAAGTGAAAGTCATGAGATAAAATTGAGGTTAAATTACATTATGGTTAATTTTGTAGATTTTATCTCGTTATTGGGGAATGTTTTAAGAATTATGTATTTTTGGAAAAAGGACAACACACAGACCGTGTGACAACCCGTCGCGTCGGACAAGGCTGCGGGAATCGAACCCACAACCAAAGTGCAATGGGTATTTATCACTGACCACTGGACTACGTGAAGTCCCTGGTTAGTTTGACTAATTCTTTTTAGTTAAATGATATTATGAATTAAGAGAATGTTGATTTTGGGATATCTATGGAAATTTATTAACCTATCATGAAGGATATGTGATTAGGTTAATTACTTTTCAATACGAGACTTTAGGAGCAACTGATGTTGTTTGGAGATAAATGTTACGATTTAACTTGGAAGACTATGTGACTAAATCATTCAAATATTTGGGTTCCAATCTTAGTTTGGTTTACTTTGAGGAATGTTATGGACAAATTGTTTATCGAATGGTTCTCATTGGACTTTGGGTTTTTTGGACAAATTTTGGAGATTAAGAATAGATTTTATTTTTATAAAGGGTTATCATTTTCTGGATTATCTGATCTTTTACTAACTTTTTGGTTTTGGTTTTGGTTAGAGTCTAAAGACATGGGAAGTGTATAGTTCTCTTTTGTGGATTAGGTGATTCTCTAGAAATTGATTATAGTACACTTAATGCAAACAAGTCTTCCTAAATACTCGTCTTTTGGAGAAAATATGAGTTTGATTAAGGAATCTAGTAAAAGTTGAAAGTCTACATGACAAGTAAGTATGTTTCATTATGATTTAGTTAAGCTCAAAAATAAATTCCTCCATGAAAAGTAACTTAAAACAAAAATGTTTTCTGTTAACTTTTCTTACTGGGGAATCGAATACCGTTTAACCCATCACAAGTTTGTGATTTTCTTATGATTATCTTTCTCCTAGACATGTTTACTATCACTCTACATCAGAACATGACCCTATGTTTTCTCCTCCATGTCCATGTTTTCCTACATGGAATTCTAGTATGGGTTAACTCGGGTGACCTCTGTACTTATCTTTCTTTATTTTAAAGTGATTGTTTTACCGACTCTTGTTCCGATGTGGGACTTTCAAGGATATTTCCAAGCCCAATTTTAAAATTGCAAGGACGCAATTCCCAAAAGGGGGGAACGATGTAACACCCCAGGTAAATAAAGAATATGACATTTTTATATTTATCCATATTTGTGAATAAAATATTAATATTACTTTAAAGGGGATGCTATGCTCGATGACGTACCCAATACGCAACAACAAGTTTCTTGGGAAGCTTACGTTGCACTCTAATAATAAAATAATATTATTTTAAATAGTAGTTAACGTCTAGACGTTGTAATGGCGGGAATGAAAATAACTACCTACAAAATGATTATATATGTTTGTCAAATATTTTCACTCTTTACAATAAATGTTAGAGGATTAAAAATGCGAATGAATCCAATTTTAAACGTAGACATTCTAATATTCTTTAAAAGGTCGATTAACCACCTTTTGAAGGCGAACCTATTTTAAATCCAATTTTTGACAATTTTATGTGTTATATTTGAAAAAATAAAATTCTTATTTAGAATTGGGACATCAAAATTTACTTTGTTTAAATTTTTGGTATCTTTCTGATAAAGTTCATTTTTTAATGAATAGTGAAAAATGTTGTATTTTAATTCAAAACAACTTTTTAATCGAGTTTATTTATATGATTATATTATCTTTTGGATTGTTTTTTATTAAAATTAGAATAAATTTTTACCATTTAATCCAATAGTGGTCATTGGAATTAACTTCACTTTGAAATTGGACTTAAACTAGTGTCAATCTTTTGATACTTATTGTTTCATAAAAACACGCTATTTGCTCTTACTGTGGGAATTAATTATAAAATTAATTAATGAAACTTCTATGTTATGAATTTGGTAAAATAGAAATAATTTTTGAATTCGGAATATCAAATATATCTTAGGGTGAATTTTTGGTATTTTTCTGAAAATCTCCAATTTTTGATGAATAGTGAAACCACAAAGTGGTGGTTACAAAATTTGATTTTTCGTTGAAATGGGACTTTACCACTTTTTTTATTTAAATTTCAAAAATCCAATTTAAATGATTTTAATTGTTAAGTAAAATTTGGTTCAATGGGATGAAAATAATTTTTTATAAAAAGTAACTTTTAAGTTTTATTAATCGCGATTAAAGGTAATTAGTGTGATTTAAGGTAAAAATGATATTATAATAAAATGCAAATATATTGACACTTGTCCTAACCATATTGGATGAGTTATGGCCGACCAAGACAACCCATGGGTCTATTTTTGGTACCCCATGGAGCCACTCGGGTTTGATAATGACATTTATGCCTTTTATTTAAAGTTAAAATAAAAATGTCACAAACATGATTTATTTTACTAAAAAAAATTTACATGTGGTTATACAAGTCAAAATTTTGACTATAAATAGTAATTGGAAAGATAAAAATATTTCCTACATCATAGTATTTTTTTTATAATTTTTATACATTAAATATATTAAATTCTTTATGACATCATGATGATGCAGCGATTGCCTCATTATTTAACGATTTAAATAAAATGGAAAGATAATGCATAATATAGTACCCACACATGTCAAAAACCTATTTGATGGGTGGATTTAGAACCCTTATCACCTTAACCTCTAATTATATCAATGTGGGACCATTAAAATCCGAAAACCATTTGAAAATAAAGTAACATTTTATACTTTTCTAAGAGTTCCCCTCCTCTCCTCTTATAAAAGGCCCCCACATATACCACCTTTCCCACACCTCTCAAGCCTTTGGTTCGGCCAATATCTGATCATTTTGTCTCTCCACATCCCTATCCTCATCCTAGAAGCCTTAACTTAGGCATTAAGCTCTTCAAGAAACCCTTTTGGTTCAAACCAAAGGGAGTTACCCAATTTTATGGTAACGTCTTCACTTGTGCTCTTTTGTTTTATTTTGCTTCTCCAACCCCCTAAACTCTTTTTATTAATTTCTTTTGTAACTAATCCAGTATATTCAATATACTAGGATGTTGTTATAATAATTATTCGATCTACACTTACACACACCTTCATCTAATGGTTAAAGAACATACAGTTTCTGTGGATGGAGAATTTCTGCCTCACGAAACGATAATTGTTCAACACTCATATAACACCTTCAAAGGTGGAAATTAAGATGTCAATATGTTTATATATGATATATAATATTTTTATGTTTTACTTAAGCTTCAGTATTTTTTATTTGTGGCATACCTTTATGGCTTCCATTATGGGTATACGTGATATCTTCATTTTAGGAAGTGCGGACTACCGCCCCCTCAAAGTGATTTGATTCGTTAATGCGATATGTGGGATGTATAAAGGATGGATTTAATGTTATTATATATAATTTTATACTGTAATTATAATATACCTTTATATAATTATTTTTTGATTTCCATTAAAGTATGAGATAGAAATGAAATTAGCGTTCATGCATACGTACGGCTTACCGTCTCCATGAACGGTGCATTTCATTTCTTATCCTCAAATGTAATGTTCTATTATAAGTACATATAATGGATATATATGATGTATGATACATATAAAGGATGAATATAATTCTGGAATTAAAAATATACAAATCTCTCATTTAGTTTTAATTCAATTAATATGACATAGAAATGAAAGTAGCGTTCATGCGTACGTACGGCTTACCGTCTCCATGAACGGTGCATTTCATTTCTTACCTCTAAATGATTATGTAATATTATAAATACATGTATATGCTGGATATATATGATATATATGATATCCAAATCTGGAATGTCATTCTGGATATAAAGAACCCTTGATCACACGAACAACATGTAATTGTAAGAAGTCGACTTTTGACTTAAGAACCAAATATCGACAAAACAAACATTATTAAATTAAATGATTACATAATGTTTATAACATGTCAATAATTGATATAAAAGGAATAATTAACTTGAAAAAGGTTCTTAAGTAAGTAGAAATTAACTAAAGTTTATTATTCAGGACGTTAAAGAACGATCGAGTCAAGTCAGACCCGAGGTAAGGGATCCTACTCCTCTCTTTCTTTTTAAGTATGATCTTTTATGTAATTACTTTTAAAGATCATATTTATTGTTATTGGGATGTTATTTTATATTACTCTTACTGTAATTTTTATGTTCATATGATGAGAGACCCTATTCTCTCTCATCAATCCATTTTGGAAGTTTTGAGTGGCGCCGTTAGGCTGCCGAATTTTCTTAAGAGATCTAACCTCTCTCTTTCTTTTTAAGTACTCTCCTTTATGTCACTTCTTTTAAGCTCATCTTTGTTATGTTGGGGGATGTTCTTTTTTATTCCTCTTTCTATAAACTTTATGTTAATATTATGAGATACCATATTTGATCTCATCAATCCATTTTTGTAAGTTTTATATGGCGCCGTTAGGCTGCCGAGTTTTCGTAAGGAATTTTTCATCTCACTTTTATTCCCATGAGATTTATGCTACATTTTCCACAATTTCCTTTGAGTGGTGTATGTACTGCCCATTATTTTACTCATTGTGTAATATACTTTCATTTATGAGTATTTACATCAATGTTGTATTGTCCGTTTTTCACGGGGTGTATGTTTCGAAAGATACCCATGTCGGTAAGGGAACCTTTCAAACTCCTATTTTTAAAAGACTTCTTTTGTTATATCTATTAATTCACATACTATTATGTTGGGATATGTTCTTCTATATCCTTATTAATTTAAATTTTATTTCCATGTGATAAGTTACCCTTTTTATCTCTCATCAACTCATTTTCTGAATTTTTTAGTGACGCCATTAGGATATCAAATTTTTGCAAGGGAACTTCTTAACCCAAATTTGATTCTTTGGGATAAACTTATACTCCTTGAATATGTCGTTCTATGAATATGTGTGAATAACCTCTGATTGTTTTACACTTAATATCCACTTATATTTGGTGTATTCGTTTTTCACACATAATTATGTAATTGATTTATCCTTAAAACAAGGATACAATCATTGTAAGGGACTTCGTCTCAATCTCCTTTCATTGAGGCATATTTTGTTTTAAACACAACTTTCTTTTATACGGTTTATAAACCCCTTTGACTTTTACTTCTATAAAAAAGGAATCTTTTTCTACGAAGCATTTTACTAAATGACAAAAAGGAATGTTTCTCTTAACGTACGCGGTGACAACGACTTTTTCTGCCGCCGCGAGTATTATTTGATCTTTGGCTTCCTCAACAAGCCGTAATGTTTTTAAAATAAAATAAATACCGTATACTCTTTTATGTATTTTGGTATTGAAAATGGTTTTGATAAAGGATTCTATTTTTCCAATATATTTAAATGATATATTGTGATTGAAATGTGGAAATGTTATCATTCCTTTATATTGGTTTTATGTGTTATAATTTTATAATGGTACTTGGACATTTTACGGATGGTTACATGATAAACCATATGATGGGTGGTGCCGTGAATACCAGGATGGGTGGTTACGTTATAACCTCCAATGAATTGGGTATGAAAGTTGGCCGTATGGCTATTCCATTAAGTATGTATGGAAGTTGGACGAATGGCTATTCCATTAAGTGATATGTGTGGAAGTAGACCTTATGGTCATTCCACTTAAGTATGTTTATGTCCCAAGTTACCATTATATGTTATGTGATCTTTATATGGGTTTTATGGTAATCTTTTGGTTACAGAAGGGTAAGTAATGAACTTTTTTCAGTGAAGAGTTTTTACTACTTCCAAAAGGTGAAAAGTATTACTTTGATAAAGTATACATGGTTTACTTGTTTTTTTGAAAAACTAACAGGTTTCATTCTTTCTGTATCCCTTACGGAGCTTTTTATGCTCATCCCAAGTTTTTGAAATGTTTTTCACAGGACATAACGTGGAATAGGGTCAAGGATGGGATCAAGGGAAAGTCATGCCACCTAAGACATGGAACTGGACATGTTTCTTTTTAAGAGTTTTTATTTTATGGAAACTTAGTAAAAGTTTCTACTTTGTAATCTTTTGAGAAGTAATAGTTATGTCCTAATTCTCTAAAACTCCAAACCTGAAAAGATCCTCAATGTGAATTATTCATTTAATTCAATATTAAGAAAGGATTAAGGTTGGGGCCTTATAGTAATGCAGGATAAACCAGTGTGGCATATAGAGAAATATTGATTTTGTGTTTCATGTAATTAAAAGAATAAAATAAATTTAATTTATTTAAAAACTAATAATTCATTAAAACTTGGGGTGTTACACCATCTCTCCACTTGCATGAAGAGCATTATCGATCCTCATGGGTTGGAAACTAGTGTTTGGGGCACAAGAATGCTCATTAGGAATGATTTCAACCTGATATAATATAAAATAATCAATCATCAGATGTGGTAAATAATTAATTCAAAGATGGAATAAAATTAAATATTTACTCAAGTAAAAAAATAAATTAAAATAAAAATAAGGTGGAAGTAGATACAGATAGAAATCTTTGGCCTAAAACATTGATCAAACATCTAAAATGAAAAAAGGGAAACCAAATAAAATAGTTCCAATTGCACCACAAGTTACCCTTGATCACTCAACACATCACACTCGTCCCTTCAAAAATAAACCCAAACTTAAGGATTGAAATAGAGTTAGGTACCAGTAACATGTATAAGATCTATATATCTGTGAGCTAAACAAGCCAGTATGTCACAACCCACCAAAACAATGCAAATACCTTTGTAATACATTTCATAAAATACAATTTTAAACATAATATAAAAATAGGGTTTTCAGATGTTTTAAAAAAATGTCCAAGAAACATACCACTTAAAAATTTATAAACAAATACACTTTTTAATAATAAAATATAGAGATGGTTAAACATTTTTAATAGGGAAATTCAAATTAAGTAAAGAGGGTCGTTAAAACCATAATAACAATCCAAATCACCCTTTATACCTCTTTCCAAATTTTTTTATGAAAACTCATTTTTTATAAAACAAATATCAATGAAAAAACCATTTCATAAACTCATTTAATAAATACAAAAACCATTTTTCTTTATAAATCACACTTTCAACCATTTTCAATACAACTCATTTGAAATTAAACCAATAAAAATTCATTTAGTTCAATGAAATCTCAAAATTTCAAAAAAAATTAAACAATTTATCATTATTTATAACCTCTTGATTTAATTTAAACCATAGTAAGACATTAATTATTTTTTGTTATTTTTGAAATTTGGACTTTAAATTAAAATGGATTAAATATTGGTTTTTAAGATTTAATTGATGATTCCTCTTGAAGTTGGTGTTTAGGGTTTCGATTGGTTCTTAACAAATCTCTATTGAAATTAAAGATTGTATAGGGAGATTGATTTGTATAGAATAATTGATTTTTGAAGTTAAATATGGACCTGATATTGAAGAAGATGTGTGGTTGAGGTGCATCTATTATATAAGAATCAGCGTCCGAGATCCTATAAATTGATGAAGCAAGTACATGAACAACCGAGATTGGATTTGAATGTAAAAACAAATGATAATGAAGAACTGATGAACCAATCTGGATAAAAGTAAAACCAAAAATATATTATGTGAGTTTAGGATCAATCAACAATGTTTCAGCTCAAACAAAAGTGATCCTAATGAATCAAAGTTGGGAAACACTTTAATTTGAGGAAATAAACTCATCTAGAAATTTTTGGGTGATTGATGACTGAACTAAGGCCAAAATTCAATGGAGATCATTCACTTGCTGAAGAATATTGCTTGTTGTAATGATGAGACCTATTAATATGATCAATTTTAGGAGTCCATTAAGATTAAAATCTTGTATGAACATTGTTTTGAGCGTTACATGAGGGAAGGTTAATCTAATATGAAGATGATTTTGTTGTCCATTGATGCTCACGAATTTCTATTTACATGTGTTTTATGAAATAATATGTTGTTTTAAATGGCTAAAATATCATCACAAAACAATAAGAGAATCCTTGGGAGGATTAAGGAAAAATTATAAAACACAAAAGATGTTTTCTGCACCATAAAATGGGATAATTTTCTAGATAGGTTCCCATTTCATTATATATAAACATAAAGTCAAAACATATTTACAACGTAATTAAAACCATGTGATATCCTTAATGAAGTCAAACCGCATTGACCCATAAATGAGCAGAAAATAATGAGGGGGAGGAAAAATAATGGTGGAATTAGTCCCCATTATTGAAATTAGTCAACAATCACTACTAATTTCTGTTGCGTTCCCAATATTTCAATGAAGTTAAATTTTGTGCACAAATCTAGAAACATTTTTCACCCAAGTGACTTCTTGAGGATTTCCGTGAACTATTCCTTATTTGAATCCTTCTTGTCACTTTCCACCACCTCCTCTATAATGAACATGGAATGCATGTAGGTGGGCTTGGATCGTCAGCCATAATGAAGTGTAACTCACCAGGGTTGAGCTTACATAGTCCAACCACAAGTGGCTCTATAAACCTGATAATGTTATAAATTATGTGAAACCAAATTAGGGTTTCATCGTGATAAATGTATAGAGCTTCCTCCATGTTGGATGGTAGTAAAGAAAAATCCACTATGGATGCTCGCACATGCATCAACTTGACCACGTCAGATGTTGCAGTAACTATAAAGCATGCGATAGTTGGTATGGATGATTATATATGGTCTCTGTCCATGTTGTTGATCTCTTTCATCCCTGGAATACATTCCCTTGTGTGTTTGATGGTGAATGGATCCTCACTACTCAACAAACCTTGTTCATCATGAACACTCTAATCCCACTACTCTTCCTCATCAAATATGACATTAAGCATAACATGAACTCAATTTTTGATGGGGTCATAAACATAATATTCCTTGAACCCTTACTCATACCCTAAGAAAATCACTTACATACTTTGTTGATCTGGCCTCTTAAATCAAGGCTTTATATTCTTGACATGCGCAATGCTTCCAAAGATGTGGAAAAAGTGCACCACCATTCATTTCTATGCTAGGCCTCACACGAAGTCATCTTTCCAAGTTCATGTTTTGGTTCTCTGTTATTGAGAAAGATGGATGTAGTGAAATCCGCACACCATAAAATTCCTAGAAGGGCCTTATCCTTCAGCATTCTTTGAGCCTTGGAAACCATTGTCTATTTGCATTGTTCAATGACCCCATTATGCTGTTGTGAATATAGAGCCTTGAGATTTCATTGTATGCCACAATCGGTATAGTATTCACCAAATTCCACTGAAGTAAAATCATCAACCCGATCAGTGAAGAGGACGTTAATCTTGTTCCCTATCTCTAACTCCACTATGGCTTGAAAGTGTCTAATTTCCACCAAAGTCTGGTCTTTGATCATGAGTAGATTGAGCCAACTGTAGCGGCTCATGTCATACATGAGTATAAGAAATTATTAGTTATCATTTGGTTTCTTTAACGTGATTTTCCTATAGATGTCATTGTGGACAAGGTCTAGTAGTGGTGACACATGATGTTTCACATGATCAACGAAAGACACTTACTGCTGCTTCCCAGTAAGAAAGCTATCTCAGACATGATCCACCCAATCAATCAAAGAAATACCTTACACCATTTGAAATCAAAGTGAGGTTACTGGATCCATATACCGAACTCTAAGCCCGCATCACCCTGAATCTCTAAGGAATCATCAGAACATCATAGATACTTCATTGACTATGGTAGTATCTTCTGGTGGTACATCAGGTGGTGAAAGAGTTCGGGGGTATTAACGGCGTATCTGATCCTCATAAAGATAAACTACAATGACTATTCCTTTTTAATGAAGGTTATGATCTAAGAATGTGAACGTTGGGATGCCTTCGACATCGATGGTGCCAAACTCTATGAAGATCAGATAGTACTGGAGGCCATCCTCCAGGATGTCCCACCAGATATGATCTCTATACTCATCATCAAAGAAACTTACAAGGAATCATGGGACAATATCAAGAGAATTCACATCATCATTGACTATGTATTCAAGGACAATGATCATATGATATACAAGGAGTACGTAGGCATTTATTTTCGTAACGGTGAATTAGTGGATGACTTTGCAATGTGGCTCACTTATTTGGTTAACCAAATCATAATACTAGGCAATCCATAGTCTCAAGACAATGTCATTAGGTAGTATATTCACATAGTCCCCTCTAGGTTCTCCCAAATTTCTCTTTTAATTGAGGTGATCTTGATATATCAACAATCTCTATGGAGGAGGAAACATAGAGACTCAAAGTGGTAGAGGACTATTTTGAGTTGGTGCCCACCACCGATTATGGAAGGAACTTTTCCCTCATCGAGGAGGTGTTTGTTTCACAGATGAAGGAGTGATATATGGGGGATGGACCATTCAATGACTCCAAGACTTGAAATTGGAATCATGTTTGAAATTCCTGATCGATCAACCCAAAACAATAAGAGAATCCTTGAGAGGATTTAGGAAAAAATCTAGAATAAAAAATATGTTTTGCACACCAACATGTAGGATTATTTTCTGGAGAGGTTTCTATTTCTTTATATACACACATAAAAGAAAGATTTATTTAAAATGTAATTTAAACCACATGGTAACCTTAATGAGGTCAAACCGCATTAACCCATAAATGAGGGGAAATATGAGTGGGGAGTAATAGATAACAGTGGAATTAATACCAATTATTGAAATTAGTTAACATATGATAGTGACACCACATGTACAATACTGCATTTCCTTAATCAAGAACAGGTTCACCCCATGTGATCGATTAAATGCCTCAAAGAGCTCGATGAAAAGTGATGTTGTATGAAGAGAGAGTCGTATCTGATCCTTTTTGAACACGTTTATCTCCTGATATTGTTTGATGTTGAACAAATTTGGGTCTAAATGAAGATTGAATCAATGTCATCAAGGCTAGAAATCTGGGTGGATGAATGGAAAAAATGATTGACCTAGATGTGATCTTGACCAAATCAATGAAAATGATGATGGGTTCGAGATGATAGAGGATATTTGACACTCTCAATAATGTATTTTTAAATTTAGGAAGGGGTGAATGGGAGTTTTTCTGTTGAATGTTTAAACTACCATGTGTAACGAGGCTCAAGCTCTACAAATGGTAGATTATAGGTGAATTGAATACACTATCAAACTTTTGTGAGTGTTGGATCTTCACTTTCAAAAAAAGGCGATTTAAAGAGAAGGATGGGGGTCCCTTAGGGTTGTGAGGTTTTCCTCTCCTAGGTACCTTTAGGTCGCTAGGTCTCCCTCACCTAGGTCCCCTCGATTCCCTATGTCTATCTCGCCCAGACCCCATCTGGTCGCCCCACCTATCTCACCCGTGTCACCTATGTGCACCACCTCATTTTCCTAGGCTTGCTTCGCCCAAGTCCATATTTTTTTCTATAAAACACCCCCTTGACCATTGTATAGAGGAAAAATTTAGCAACACCCCTATATTTTAGATTTTTTTTATTTTTAAAATAAATTTCAATTGTCTGATAACTTTCTTTATATAGAACCTTAAGTCTATATGAACCGCAATACAATAAAAAAATTAAAATTTAGCTGTAAAATTGGTAGGTATGAATAGTAATAAAAAATTTATGAAAAATATGGATAAAAGTTTTAAATAGTGAATATTTATTGATTAACATAGAAAAAATAAGTACTCAGTTTTCATTAAACTTATTATACACTTCAAAAAATTATTTTTTTTAAAATGGGTTTTATTTCATTTTTGAAAAAAATAATATTTAATTTCTATATTTTAAAGAAATTTTATTTGATGCAATGAATAATTTTTTTAAAATCATCATGTAAATATTAGTTTAATGAGAATTTTTATGTTTTTGTTAACAATATTTATTTTTTAGTAAATAGTGGAAATAATGTTTATTTTGTAAAAGTTGTCATTTATTTTCAAGTAAAATTACCATTATGTTTTTAATTTTATATTAAAGAAAAATAATCACAAATTAAATAGAAATAATATAATTCATTACATAGGAATTATTTTAATACTTGATTTTCATATAAGTTTATTTTTTGGATTAATACACATTTATCTAAAAATTGTTTTTAAGAAGACAATGTGTTTTTTATATTAATAAATTAATTTTTATTAAAGGTTTTAAATTAAATTTATAGATTATTTATTCAATCATATTTAATAATATACTACCGCTTGGGGGTATAGTTACATTCAAACACACACACACACACACCACACACACATTCCAAAAAGTTAGGCCACTCCCCCCTATGCGGATAGACAACCCATCAAGCCTTGTTTGTTACTATATGGCTCATAGGCCTAGTGAGAAAGAATCCCATAATATGGAATTTAGTACTAGTGCATGATTATTTAGAATAAATTTCTTACACTTATAGAAATTGAATCTGGTAAAATTTAATCCATATTTTGAATCGTCGCAATTAATATAATGTAATAGGTTAAACATAATTTTGGGCTATAATGAATAGTGAAAACAATAAAATTTTACGACCAAAGGTATGGTAAAAATGGGTTTACTGGGAGGTTAAACCAAGATACAATGGTATTATTATCACCCACACTAGTATCATTTTACTATTTAAAGATATTTCAACCTTATATTATCCAACCATTGTGTATTGGGACATTTGCAGCCACTTTCCCATGAAACTGACCTAATATCATTGAAATATTTTAAGAAATTCCATGTGTGTCCCCCCCCCCACTTATAAAAGGACACATATTATCTTCTCTTATTCACACAATTTGAGCCTCCCAGCTCAGTCATTACCTAGTAAAAAACCGTCATAGAGTCCTTCCCTTAATCCTAGAGCTTTTGGTATTATCCTAATATCAATACTTCATTGATCAAGGTATATGAAAAAATAGGTCTCTCAAAGAAGAAAAAGGTTAGAGTAGTTATAAATCATGTCATATATAAAGTAAGAGTTTCGTTTCAATTTATCTTAATTGAGACATGTTTTAATTTTATGCCCCAATTTCTTATTTCTATGGTGTATGTACTGACCAAGAATGTATTTTGGTTTACTCTATGACTTAATAGAATGTGTTTACATAACCATATGATATTCAAGATTCTAATGATTTTTGTTTCAAAAATTACAAAATCCATAAGGGATCTCCATTTAAATTTTGTTTCATTGAGACATATATAATGTTATGAACCTATTTATGTTTATAAGGTGTATATGTTAATACTTTTACCTTTTATTTCATGGATACTTATTAATTCATGGTATTTAAATTTATAATTTACATTATTTCATCCAAGAGGATTTGATTCGAATGATACCAAAGTGGAAAGGGTTTACTATCTAAAATTGACTTCTTTGGAACATATGTTATATTATACACATATCTTATTTTATGTAGTGTATATACTAAACCTTTGAAATTTTGTATCATTAATATCTTTATGTTCATGATATTTAATGTTTCATTTGAAGTTATTTGTTTAATGGGGGTCATGAATCAAGAGTTACCCAAATTATATGAGTTTTATGTTATAATCTCATTTTCATTAGTATTGTTTATGCTTAAATTTTATAACGATAAAATTATTCAATATATCTCTCCCAAATTTTATGTATTTTATTCCCCTTTGTTTATATATAGAGATGACATATTTTTCTTTCATTTTCCTCTCTTTAAGTAATCAAGAGACTGAATTTTTAAGGAAAACCATCATTATTTCTTTCTTCATTTGGAAATCCTTTTTCTTTCATATCCATGTTTCCTAAAATATTTTCAAGAATATTTCTAATATTATATATAAATTTATTAAATTCATTTTTTCCAATGTTTGGATTTTTTTATTTTTTTAAAAGGAATCATTTTTTTTATTTTATGAAGGAGGAACATTTGAGTTTTTTTTTTCTGAAAATGTGAAAGGAATTTTTTTATTAATGTAAAACACATAAAAATATTTTACCACCTTTATATATTCTATATGATTTGAATCATACTTGAAAATATTATGTGGTTAATTTCAAAGAAATTTTTTCTATAATATTTTGTACTTTTTTATATTTCAAATAAGTTATTTCAAGATGAAAATGGTGTTTTCCTCAAGAAGGTGTTCGATGAATATTTTAAAGGTATTTTTTTCTATAATAAAATACTTTGATTTTTATTATACTTTAAAGGAGATATTATCCAATTTTACCATATTTATTCTTTCATTAGATGGTTTATGATTATAATGGTGAAATATTGATAAAACCCATTTTATTTTCCATGGGTTAAGATTTTATGTAATAATAAATGTTTTCAGGATGTTGTGACATACATATGAATGTATTATGATTATGTTGTTCCATTATAAATCAAAGATTAGTGGTTAAGTTATAAACCAAATAAATATGGTTATGTTATAAATAAAGTATGGATGTGATTGTTATATCCTTTTAATTCATTGGGTAATGATGATGGGTTGAGAAACTCTTAAGATATGAAAGAGATAAAAAACTCATAAGAGGAAAATTTATTAACTATATGGAATTTAATCCTAATAGAATACTTGAAATGATTGGGTTGGAATTTTCATTATGGGAATTTTTCAGCAATGATAGTCTTAGGAAAGAAGATCGACTGAGAAATTGTTTTTTCTATGCTTATATAATGGAAACAAACTTAATCCTTATGTGTATGTTATGTTCCCATGAACATGATTGACTATTTATGATTCCAAACATATATGAATTATGAATTTTATTATGAATAATCATTATTCCTTGATTTATTTTTAATGATATTTTACTTATTAGGTATGACAATTGTAGTTTATGATCTTGTTATCATACCCTTATTATGGTCTTATGCTCATTTATGATCATTGATTAATATCTATTATATTTACCCTTACTAATAATCCAAGATCACCATTTCTTATGTTTCCTTTCACCAGGTTATGAAGAAATGTTTTAAGTATTATTTTTTTAATAAAGGGTGTTATTTATAAACAACTTAATGAGGAAATATGTAGATCTTTTATGATCTAGTTATTTATGTATCCAATTTTATAAAGACACTAATACTTTATTGCACTAATGTGTATCATATTTATATGTCATTAATATTCTTATAATAAGATATAGTATTTATATATGAAAAGTTTTGGGTCACTATATTTTCTATCAGAGCAGGGTTCATCCATTTTTGGAAATTAAGATGAGAAAACATTAGTGGGAACCTATCAGATAAGCCTAAGTTTCGGAAAACATACTAAATTTTTGGAAAGTTATATATTATATTGTCTTTATATAAATACATCATAGTTTGGATACTATAAATGGATGTGGTATTGGAAAAAATGTATCTAGGGGTAATAAACACAAAAATAATTGTTTGGGTATATATCAACCATCATTCCAGTGCAAAATGAATGAACCCCTACAAAACAATAAGTTTTACACTCTTATGAGATATAATTAGTTTAATTCATATTTTCATTATGAAATATTATGAAGTATTTGAAAATATAATGAACATAAATGACTTAGGTTAACCCTAAGGTTTCATATATTTAAAAGAAGGTGTAACGATTAGATGCATAATTTTTTATGATCACATGATTACTCACTATTATTATTGTTACACACACTATGCCTTTTGGTTTTAGTCAATGGTTAAAAGTTAGAGGGACCATGTTAACAATAAATGTTATAGACAATGGAATGATTTCCCTTAGGAGAAACCAAATGAAATTGGAGCTGGAATGAAAAACATTTTTTTATTTCTAATCATATATCTCATTATATGTTTTACAGCATCAACTTAAAAGAGTTTCTTAACAAAAATAAAAAGATAAAAAATGAAATTTCATGGGAGTTTAATTGATAAAGACCATTGAGGGAAGAAGATTAAGCTTCCTACATGTCAAATATGTGAGATAAAACAGCTATATAGATGTATCAAAGGAATGTAAAGGTGTTTTATATGTGGAAAATATTTTAATAGAGAAAGTTATTGAAAATAAAAAATTAGTAGATTGATGGAGGAAAATAAAGTTCATCATAAGGTACAATTTATCTATTAATTTATTACTTATGGGGAACATGAGAATTATCAAATAGATTTCCATAATCCAAGGGCTAACTCCTAGACCAAGGAAGGGAATATTATATTCTAATCATTGAAGTGGAATAATTGAAGTGTTTATGTATTGGTATTTAAAAAATATGTTTTATCAATGAAATTATAGTTTTAAGAATCAAGAAATATCTAGGATTGTTTCTTTGTAGTTTTTCTTTAAGGATTTGAATGAATACATGGAATTGTATTGATAACCTGGAAAAGTGATTTTATAGATTATGATATTTTTTGTAAAACACATTATTTAAATACATATAACCCTTAATATGTTTCTGAGGCTGAGATAATAATGTTTATTTGGGATAAATAGATGATTGATATTGATAAAGTAAATTGGATAATATTGTTGACCGTAAAATTGATTTACGATTTGATGAAAAAGTGATTTATATTATCTTTGATGAAGTTAATTGTATTTTTAGATGTAGCGAATTTATTTGATAGTTTATAATTTTAATTGAGGAATTAGGATATAGTTAATTTTTTTGGAAGCATATGTGTTTTAATTGAGGTTTTATGGTGATTTTATTTATTAGAATATTTTTTGGAGAACATATGATCAATGTATTCAAATGTATGGTATGCGACATTAAGATAGACTTTATGATGAATGGGTATTAAATTTAAATTGATTTTTGAACTTTTTCAAACATTTTTCTAAATTTTTGGGTTTTGAATCAGGTCAGAAATATTTTAGAGGAGTCTTATGGTTAAAAATTTATGGAATTGATTAAGTTAAAATCTGGGTGTAATTGTTGAGATTTTAGATATTAATGTATTATTTCATCATATGAATATTTATACATATTGGATAACATATCCTAACCATTTTGGTTTTAGTAAATATTTAGAGACAAAATAAATGACTTGTCGTTATTTTATGGATCTTATTACATGTTAAGAGATAATTATAGTGCATGTGGTTTGAAAAATTAATTTATAATATTCATTTCTTAGAGTAACAGATGAGATAGAAGTAGAAATTCATCAAGGCACAACTAAATGATGAAATTAGTTTTATGGATTTGAAGAAATCAAGTAATTATAGTTTCGTTTATTTAATGATAATATAATTATTCAAATATATGAAAAATAACCTGAAAATAATTCTTTCCTCTTTATAGTTACTTATAATGGGTTGTAATTATTTTTTAACCCTTACTTAAACTTAACCAAACATTTGTATTGATTTTATTAAAAATAAATCATCAAAACAATGAATGGCCATAGGGAAGAAAACACAAGTAGAGGGTTAAGGTGGTCTGAAGTAGTGAGGACCAAGGGAATCCATGAAAACAAGGCTGAAACCCTCCGAAGGAAAGTACCCAAGACCAGAAAAACATAAAATTCACGCTCCTTGGGTTGTCTTGGAATCCATAAAGTCTGCCACAATGTTCCTTTCATACAATGTATGAAAAATATCAATGATGTTACTCAATTATTCTTTTAAGATTGTCTTTCTACTCAAATTATACATTTTCACTTCCCAATAATGTTATCCTTACATGGTAACTTGATTATGTGTTATTTAAGGTAACCGTTATGTGTCCCACTTCCCCTTTCAAAAGAAGTTTTATTATTCATTTTCATGATGTGGGTTTTAACAAAGGAATTTTTGAATATAGAACCTTTGATTACTAGGATAAAAATTTAGTGGATGTAATTTATTTAAGCGGTGAGAATGTAATACCATGATATTTTATAGTTTTTTTCTTTTAAAAAAAATTTCAAGTGTTCAATAGCTTTCCTTACACACAAAACCAAGTCTATATAAATTGAGATATATTAAACTATTATAATATAGCTATTAAATTGGATGGTATGAATAGTAATGACTACACTATTAAAATATTTTACAAAGGTTTTAAATAGTGAAACTTTATTGATTAATTCATAATAAATAAGTACTCTATTTTCAATAAAGTCATTTTATGCTTTTAAAAATATGTTTTCTTCAAAAATGGATTTTATCACATTTTTATACATAAATATTATAAATAATTATTATATTTTTAAGTAATTACACTTTATGAAATTAATATCATTTTGGAAACAATAATGTCAATATTATCTTATGGTTAATTTTTAGGATTTTTCTAAAAAAATATTTTTCAATGATTAGTAATAAATACAAATGTTTTTTGTAAAATCTATCATTTATTTTCAAGTAAATGTACCATTATGTTTTCAGATTTATATTAAAGAAAAATACCCAAAATTTAATTATTAATAATATAATTAGCTACCTATTAATATTAATTATACTTTATTTTTTTATAAGTTCATTTTTTGGCTTAAAAATACATTTCTCTAAAAAAAAATTTACATGTGTTATGCGTTTTTTATCTTAATAAATTAAATTAAAATATTAAAGTTATTGTTTTTATGTAATATATAGATTATATGTTAAATAATACATTTTAAAATCCATTTTATGATTTTGAAAATAAAAATAATGGATGTAAATGATATTTTATTCTTAAAATTCATTTTTTTCTAAAATGAATTTTTGTTATGGTTTTTACTCTTATTTAATATTAAATTATGCCACTTATAGAAATTGAAATGGGTAAAATGGATTATATATTTGTAATCACCATAATTTATATAATGTAATAGGGTGAACATAATTTTTTGTCATAATGAATAGTGAAAATAGATTTTTTACCACAATTAAGATAAAAAAGTTTACTATAGGGTTAAACCAATATATAAGGGTATGGTTACCACCCACAGTTGTCTAATGTTTATTGGATTAATCAATTTCAACCTTATATTTTTCTACATTTGAATCTTTGTCTATTTGAAGTCACTTTCCCATGAAAGTGAACTTATATCATTGAGATCTTTTAGAGAATTCATTGTGTGTCCCTCCCCTTACTTATAAAAAGAACCAATTATCATTTGTTATTCACATAATTTAAGCCTTAGAGATTATATAATACCTTCCTAAAAACATTCCTATAATCCTTACCTTTATCCTAGAGCTTATGTTATTATTCTAAGAGATATCATTCAAGTCTTAATGTGTAATTCAAAGGAGGCATCTCAATGAAAAGAGATTAGAGTGCTTATGAATTAAGTTAGATATAGGGTAAGGGTTTCATATCAATTTCCATTCATTGAGACATTTAATAATTTTATGAACCAATTTGTTATTTTTATTGTTTATTAATGTCCTAATAATTTATTTTAGAAAACTCAATGATTTAATGGAAGTGATTTATAAAACCATGTGACTTTTAAGATTTTAGTGGATTTCGTTCGTAAAATTACTAAATCTGTGTGGGTTCTTTATCTCAATTTTGTTTCATTAAGACATATTTTATGTTATACTTATATTTATGATTATTAAGTGTATATACTTATTCTTTTACAAGTTTTATCATCAATACTACTTAATTATTCATATTTAATGTTATAATTCAAATTATTTCATCCTTGAATATTTCATTCGAATGTTACCAAATTGGTAAGCATTTACCATATCAAATTGTTTTCTTTATGACATATGTTATGTTATACAACTATATTTTTTATGAGGTGTATCTATTATAATTTTGGCATTTTTATCAATAATATACTTATTTTCATGGTATTTAATGTTTTATTTAAGGTTATTTCTTTCATGAGGGTCATGAATCAAGAATTACCAAAGTGGTAAGGGCTTTATGTTATAATCTAATTTTACTAGGATTTTTTATGTGTAAATTTTATATGGATGATATTATATGGTCTATCTTAAAAAATTGTTATATCATTTATTATCCTCTGGTTATCTCAGAAGATCACATGGTTTTTTTTCATTTTTCTCTCTTTAAGTATTCAAGAGACCAAATGAATATTTTTAGGGAAAACCAACATTATTTCAATATTCATTCATAAATAATTTTTCTTCCATAACCATGTTTTCTAAAAAAAATTCAATAATGTTTATATTATTCTATGAAGATTTATTAAATTAATTTTTACCCATTTTTTACTTTCTATAAAAATGTTTTAAAGGAATCATTTTTTTATTTTCTGAATGAGTTAATTTTAGTTTTTACCGAAAATGTGAAAGGAACTTTTTTTAACATACACCTCATGGACAAGTTTTCTTGCCCTTAAATATTCTATTTGATATAGATAATCATTAACAAGTTTCTATAGTTATTTTCAATGATTTTTTTCCATAATATTTTGGAAATTTTTATATTTTAAAAAACTGATTTCAAAATGAAAATTTTATTTAACTTAATAACTGTTTTAGTGATATTTTTAAATCTATTTTAATTTATAAAAAATTCCATTAATGTTTTTTATGATTTAATAGGTATATGAAACAATTTTTCTTTATTTATTATTTCTCTGGATGGTTTATGATTATGATGGTGAAATATTGATGAAACACATTTTGTTTTCAAAGGGTTAAGATTTGAAAAAATGATAAATGTTTAAATGGACTTGTGGAATAAATATGGATGAATTATGATTATGTGATTGGTGGTTCCATTATAAACAAATTAATAGTGGTTAGGTTATAAACTACGGATGGGTGGTTATGTTATAAACCAAGGAAATGTGGGCCCATTATATCCCTATAATGCATTGGGTAATGATGATGGAGTTGATAAACTCATAAAAGATGAAAATGATAGTAAAATATTATGAAATGAGGAAGTTAGCTGGATGGAAGTTACTTCTATGATAATATTGGAAATGACCAAGTAGGTATTTCCATTATGGGACTTTGTCCACAATTATTGTATTGTGAGTGAACCTTGACTAATGAAATTATTTTTCTATGATTATGTGAATGAAAAAAACTTACGACTTATACTTATGTTGTGTTTTAAAGGAACATGATTAACTAGTTATTATTCCACACCTCAAAGACTTATATTTTATATTATGAAAAATCCTTATTCCATGATTTTTGACTGATTGGGTATGACTCTTGTATGTTATGATCATTTTATCATACCCCTATGCTTGTCTTATGTTCATTTACGATCATCAATTAATATCTCTTATGTTTACCCTTACTGAGAATATGATCTCATCCTATCTTATGTTTCCTTTCCCTAGGCTATGAAGAAATGTTTTAAGTATGGCATGTCCAACAAGGGTGATAGTTGTGAGGAAATTAATTGAAATGATGTAGATATTTTAAGTTTGATTTGTTTAGGTATCCATATTTCTAAATACACTAAGACTTTATGTGTTTGGAATAGATCATATTGATATGTAATGAATATTTTGCTAATAAGATGTAGTATTTATGTCTAAAAAGTTTTAGGTATCTATAAATTCCCTACTTTATAAGAGATAGAGAGAGAGATAGAGATCCTCTTGGAAATACTTCACTCAAGCCTCCATCACTTCCCCTAGGCTGCCTATGAAACTCTAAAAACTAGGAAAACTAACTTAAGAATCAAAAGGGGTTATCTAGAGACATTTACCTCGGAATCCCATCACATGGGGCTCTTCTAGTGGGTGATCTGTTGCTTGGGGTTCTTTACCTGGGAAACCCATCACCCAGGGCTCATCACCTAAGAAACTCATTACCTATGGGTCATCACCTAGGTGACCCATCACCCAATGTTCTTCACCTAGGAAACCCATCACCTGGGGTTCTTCAACTATATGACCTATTTCACAAGGGACTTAAACTAGTGGAACAATAGACAATGGATCTTTACCTTAGTGACCCACCACCCGAGGTTCTTCATCTAGGCCACACACTTCCCAAGGATCCTTACATTGGTGATCCACCACATGATGCTCATCACCTTGGTGATTCACATCCTAGGGTTTTTCCTTGGAAAACTTATCTCATAGGGATTATCACCTTGGATACCCATCACCTCAGGATCATCACCATGGCCACCCACCACCTAGGTCTTTTATCCAAGTAATCTCACCCCTAAAGTCACTTCATATAGCGACCCATGCTTAATTTACATGAATATTCGACACATTAAAAAAACAACATGCCTGAGGACCGTAATAGTTTACTATATTTCGAAACTAGGAACACATTCTCCAAATTAGGTGAAAGATCATAAACATAACCCATAAATATTATCCCCTTTTGGTAATCCTACTTAAAACCATTATACATAACTTTGGTGAAGGAAACATAAGAATGGGTGATCTCAGATTCTCAGTAAGGGTAAACACAAGAGATACATATGCATGACATGAACATAAGTATATGAGCGAAAGTGATTAACATGTTAAGATCAATACATACATATCAATGATCATAATCAAGAGTTATGTAATGATGGTTAGAAGTTAATAATACACAAATCATAAGGGAATCAATGGAATAATTTATATGAGCCTAATATAAAAATAAGGAAACAAATTTATGGAAGAAACATAAACATATTAAAATATTTCCATAGTAGTCAAGGATTACTACTAATGAAAACTTAGTGGAAAAAGTCCTTTATTAAACTAGGTTCACTTCCCATTACATCTATGTATTATTGAACCAAGTTTTCTTCTCATTCTAGCCCTATCATACTAAATCGAGTTCACTTCCCATTGCAACCCTGTATTACTAAAATGAGTTCACCTCTCCTTCTATCCCTTTCATACCAAATCGGGTTCACTTATCATTCTAGCCCTATCACACCGAACCGAGTTCACTCCCCATTCCAGTCCTGTTATACTGAACTAATTTTTCATCATGATCCACCCCTATATTATTGAACCAGGTTCACTTATCATTCCATACATATCATACAAAACCATGTTCACTCCTCATTTCAGCCTTGTCATACTAATCCGAGATCGCTCCTCATTCTAGCCCTGTTATACTGAACCGAGTTCACTTCCCATTCTAGTGTAGCATTACTTAACTATGTCTTCTTCCCTTTGCAGGCCTATATTATTGAATTGAGTTTACTCCTCATTCCATCCCTATCATACTGAACCAAGTCTACTTCCTTTTCTATCCTGTATTACTAAACCTGGTTCACTTCCTATGCCATAACTTTCATAATGAATCAAGTTCACTCCTCATTTCTACCTTGTCATACTTATCCAAGTTCACTCATAATTCTAGCCCTATCATATAGAACTGAGTTCACTTCCTATTCCAGCCCTATATTACTGAATGGGGTTAGCTTCCTGTTCCACCCTATCATATTAAACTTATTTAACTACTCATTCCAAACCATTCATAATTAACTCTTTTCACTCCTCATTCTAGCCCTATCATACTAAACTAAGTCCACTCCTCATTCCACACTTGTCATAATCATGAAATATAAATCTTTACCCAATACCTTGGAGGGAGATATAGTTCTCACCCTTCAAATAATGAAATCATACATACATATTCCATAAAATATTCATCATATTATGAACCATAAAAAGATTTGGGGTTCATAACATCATATCATAACACATTAAATTAAATAAGTATCATAAAATTTTCATCATATCATAACATAGGAAAAATATATAGGTTTTTTAATCATTTTATCCTAGAATAACCCATGAAAGGAGACAAGTTTAATAAGAATTTTATTATGGTATGAATCATTGAAGAAAAAAGGTTTCCAAAACAAATTCAAATCATAAATACAAACCAGTAAAAACAATAATGATAATGGTTTCCTTAGGTCATATCCTCGTTAAATAATAAACTATATCAAAGGATTTTATCTTAAATGGAGAAGGATTTTGAAAGATAAAATGTAGAATTTCTTAAGGAAAATAAATTTCCATGAAAATCACCTTTTATGGAATAAAAAATTTCCAAAAGTATTTTATTTTAATACCACTTTTTATATTTTTAAATTAATCTCTAAAATAATTTTAAAATTTTCTTGAGGGAAGTATCATTTCAACTTGAGAAAATGATTATTAAAACATAAAACCTTTGAAAATATTTTTATTTGAGAATAACCTTAAAAACTTATAAAGGAAGATTTGAAAACAATTTTAAACCATTTTTATAACATAATTTTTAAAATAAATCATTTTCCTTGAAAATGATAAAAAAATATCCCTTGAAAACATTTTTAAAAACATTTTTAGAAAACATGATTTTTGAGTAAAATAGAAATTTGATTGAAGAGAGAAATAATTTTAGATTTTCTTAAAACTTTTTCTCAATTATCATAAGTAACAATGAATATAATAATTGTAAAAATAAATTAATATATCATTAATAACCATATTATAATAAAATTAATGATAATATCTCATCAATGGAAGTATAATCATAAACAATCCCGATAAACAACGAGATTATAGAAATAAAATCTTTCCACTTTGGTAACTTTAAATCATAATCCCCACAAGATAATAACATTTCATTAATATTATAATATAATGAAAAGGAGAAAATTCATGACATAACATGTCAAAGGGACAATATATATAATAAAACAAGTGTCACAAAGAAGACAATTTGAGACAAAATTACCTTACCAATTTGGTAACTTTTGAACCACAAACCCCATAAAAGGGAGATTATAAAATGGGAATGTAAATAAAAATTAATATATGGATAATAATCATATAATAAACTAATTTCAACTATATAAACACAAAAAATAAATTATTGGTGAATATGGAATAAGTCTCACAGAAATAAAAGTGGGACTAGAAATCCTCATACTATGTGAGTAAATTTTGAATTGTGAACCTCATGAAAGAATAACAATGATTAAAAATTTTAATATCATTAAATAAATTAAATTAATTATATAATATTTTATAGGTAATTATGTACACCAAAAAAAATATAAGTGGTGAATATAACGTATATCTCAGAGAAATAAAAACGAGATGAGAAAACCCTTAGCTTATGTCTTGACCCTCATCGTACTCATTCAAAACTCAAGTATAATAAATAAAAGTTTATTATAAATCTTCAATATAATCATTTTATTGTATCTAGTATCATATATTATTTTATTATGGATTTATATTATCCATTTATTAACAATTCCCTATTAAAGTTATGTTTTAGGTAAAATATGCTTTGTTTTTCCTATATGTTTGACTTATTATTATTGATCCTCTGAAATAGATCATGATTTAATTATTTAAATAATGTAAAATATTATATAGATACCATATATATTCTTTATATAAAAAATTATAATAATATATAAAATGTAAAAATATAAAATTAAATGCAATGTTAATGGAGACGGTAGGACATGCGCACACATGAACGTTGTTTCCATTTTTTTATTTTTAAAGAAATAAAGTAAATGAAATATCTTTATATGTTTATATAATAAAATTACATTAGCATTATTATTTCATATTTATTACATAGGTTTTATAAAAACATCTTTAATACATTACATGTAAAGTTTTAACGAATCACATCGCTTTTAGGAGGTGGTAGTCTACACGTTCACAAATAAAGTTTTTATATTTAAAAATGGAAAGCAAGAAAGAATGTGTTATATAAAATTTTAAAAATCATAAATAATTAATAAGTATCACATATATTATATATAAAATTTATGTACATCATAATTCTCAACCATGGTATATGGGAAAATAAAAGTGAACGACATTGTTTTGTGAGGTGCTATAGTTCACCGTACACGAACGACAAGTTCGTTACCCATTTGATGGAAGTGTGTGTGAGTGTAGGTATAAAAATTATAATAAAAATTATATTAATTTATAGGATACTGATATTATTATATAATCTTGTAATAATTATATTTTCTGGGGTGTAGAAAAAAATAAAACAAAAGATCTTGTGGATGTATGTTACCTCGTTTTCATGTAACTCATTTTGATTTACACCAAAGGGCTTCCTTTGATGGATTTATTACAAAAAGGGGGATTATAGGATTAATATAAGGATTTTTTTGAGATTTTATCAGGTTTATTTTATGACAAAAGGTCTTGAAAATTTTAAAAATAGGGGGAGGATATGAGGCATTTTATAAGTATGGAAAATGACACATTGGGTATTCTTGAAACAAATTATCTTCTCCTCATATATTCCTTGTACTAAAAGAGTTAAAAATAAAACATTATAGATACTTTGAGGTTTAATGATGTCACGAACCGGCCCGGGTCGACCCTGAACCGGTCACTCGAGCCGGTCCGCGGAAAGTCCCGAGGGGCGTTCCCGATCCCCCCGGGATGGCAACAAGTGCCGGGCATTGAAACTTTAATCGTTGGGAACGATTTCAGCCCAAGCTAAAAACAGGATCGAAAGAACGAATATAAACTAAACAAACAGACAAACACTAAAGACACAAACAAAACTATACCACGACATACCTCCATGTGACCTCGCGGGTCACCACCCAACTACAACCAACGTCGCTCCCACACTGAGTGACTCAAGCAGGAGAACCTGAACAAAAGGAACCTGCAACTGGAAAGGTAAAAGATAGGCGTGAGCACAAAAGTACTCAGTAGGGGAGCCCCACAACAAATCCCAATGCACTGCCAGTAAATAAAGAATCTACCTATTCCAGGTTTGAACTACAATGTATAAAAGTATGCTTTTACAATGTTTCACTTGAAAAACTAAACACAAGCCATCACCCTTATTCCTTTTTAAAAGTTGAATTTCTTTTCATTGATTCTAAATTCGTTCTGAACGATAAAGAAGTGTTACACTTTCAGTTTTACTATGCAAGAGAAAAACACATTTTTATTTGAAAACCATTTTCGCAAAGCAACCAGTACAAGCGGTAAAGAAGAACTGAAAGTAATCAAGCAGGAAAGAAAACAAGTGCAAGTAGAAGTAAACAGGCAAGGAAAAACCAAGTGCAAGTAAGAATAAACCAGAAGTTATCAGCAATAACCATGGGCACACACGCACGCACTCACACACACACACACACACACACACATACTCACACACGCACACACTCACACCCAAGTGGTCCCCCGTATGCCGACGGAGGGCACCACGCCAGAGATGGTAGAGCACTATGGGTAAATCCCCTAAGGTTCATCTAGCTCACGTGGGACCCTAGAACCTCGTGTCTCGGTGAAACGTGGCTTAGAAGTCCACGACCCTCAGAAAACGTGGCTTAGAAGGCCACGACCCTCAGAACACGTGGCTTAGAAGGCCACGACCCTCAGATATCATATGTTTAGTTAGTGTTGCAATCGTCAATCCAGCTAAGTGAAACAGGGATGACACCCATCCGGCTCACTAGCACACTAGTTCTAGTCCGCCCACCTAGATACCCAGGGTTTCCCCGTGTGCTCAAACAAGTTTCACATTCATATAGTATATTACTTCCTCATATCGCAGGACAAACTAGATATCGCACACAAAAGTCACCATTTCCACATCCAAACGATATTTCAAAACTCACGCACGTCAAAAATACCTTTCTGAAAATATAAATGTCATTACCCAATCTTTTCGCAAAAACCCCTTTTTGGAAACACTCAAACAAGAACATAAACAACTTTCACAACCCAGAAAGCATTATTTTTAATAACACAACAAGGGAAAAAATCTTTCGTCAACCAAGAACCACACGTAAAGTTTCCAAAAACAATTTCAAAAGGTCACACGACGCTTTCTCTGATCAAGGTTATAAGAAAACACCATTTTCCATAAACAGTACATTTTCTAATTTACACATGCCAAAAACATTTCAAAACCCCATTTCAACATGTCTTTCGTTACTCAGGAAGAACCGTTTAGCGGCATTACTATGAAATCCCACAATTGAAACCAAGAAAACACTTTTAATGAAATTCTAGAATTAAACAGTTTGCATTATCAGCAAATCACCACACTATAAAAACTACTTAATATTATTTTCTTAAATTTACTGAAATTTAATAAAAGGGCAAGGAATAAATAAATTCTTAATTTAGAGGCAAGTGCATAGGGAGACCTACCTCAAGACGCAGCTCGGAACGAAACGACACGGCGCAAGACGGCAGAACCTCGGAAACAAGGCGCAGCGATGGCGCTCTATTGGAAACGCCCTGCGCGGGTCCTAAAAAAAATCCTAAACCTATCAAAACAAAAAAAGTTGATGAGAAACCCCTAACAAAGCAAAGGTGAAAGCCAGGGTAATAATAATGATAATAATAGTAATAATAATAATAAAAAAAAATAACAATAATAATAATAATAACTATAGTGATAAAATAATAATAATAATAACAAAGATTAATAATGACAATAGCATCAAAATAAAAATAGTGTAATAATAATATTAAGAATAACATAATGTAACAATAATAATAAGGATAACATAATATAAAAATGACAATAACATAATGTAACAATATAATAACAATAATAATATGATAATTAAAATAATAAAGTAATAATTTAATACTAATTATAACAATAATAATATAATAATATTAACATAATAAGCATAATAATAATATAATTATGATAATAATAAAAATAGTAATAATAACATAATATAATAATAAAAATAACAACATAATATAATAATAATTAAAACAATAATAAATATATTCATAATAATAATAATAATAATAATAATATAGTATTAATGGTAATAACATAATAATAATTATAATAATGATGTAATGAGATTAATAATATTAATAAAATAGTAATAACAATAATAAATGTAATAATAATAATAATAATGTAATAATTATAATTATAACAAAACAAAAGATAAATAAATATAAAAAAAAAAGAAAACTCACGAGCAGGGGGGGGACGGGTCGGCGAAGGAGGAAACGGGGTGCGCAGGAGGGGAGTCGCCGGACGGAGGAGCATGGGGGGGGGGGGAAAGGGTTCGGCAACAGGAACAAGCCGAGGAGGGGCGGCGAGCCGGTTCGGTTACGGACGCTGAAGGCAGGGGCGACCGCCGGAGAGGGAGAGGGAGCAGGGAGGGCGGCGGGGCTGCTGCTGCTGGGTGTGGCGAAGGCGGAGGGAGGCTGGAGAGAGCAGGGGAGTCCGACGGGAAATGGGGAGCCGGAGCCGGGGGTTCGCACGGGAAAGCCGGGACGGCGGCGCAAAGCGGAGGAAGGGGGAGGTTGGCCGCGCGCGGGAGCAGAGGAGCGGCTGGGGCGGAGCCGGCTACTGCCCGAAGGCCGGGAACCGTGGGGGAGCCGGGACAGCGGGGTATCAGACGGCGGGAGCAGGGTTGGGTCGAAGGAGGAGGCGCGGCTTCTGGGTGCGGCGTAGGAGATGGGGAGGTGAGCGGGGAGCCGCGTGGGGGAGAAGAAGAAAACGAAAAAAAAGAAACGGGGAGAGGGAGAAGGGGAGGAAAGGGGTGGCGGCTACGGGGAGACTAGGGTTAGGATAGGTTTATATATATATATATATATATATGATAAAAATAATAATATTAATAATCATAATAAAACCTTTCAATAATAATAAAATTTATCATAATAATAATAATAGAACTTATAATAATAATAATAATACATTAGTTAATTCTTATAATAATTATTTTGACCAAATAATAAAATAATTTAAAGATAATACATTACATTCATGCATATAAAGATATATAGATACATAACCAAATATAGAACTATATGTATATATATACGTTATTATACATATATGTATGTAAAATATACACAAACATATATAAAAATAAGATTAACTATCATATTAATAACACAACTTAGATAACGTTAATAATAAAATATCAGCATAAAGATTATAATATTTAAACATGCCGGGTGAATACACGGTCACCCGGGCTGAACGCACGGTCACCGCTAATGATGCAGTGACCGCGCACCGGCGCGAAACCGCTAATCGCAGTTAATCTCCGAAAAATTTAAATCGGGACCAAGAAAGAAGTAAAATAAAGATATCTGCGGTCGGGGTGTGACAATTCTCCCCACCACAGACACTTTCTGCCCCCAGAAAGTCACCAGGCCACTAGTCAGCCAAAAATCCAAGCCTATGCCCAACAGTACTAAAGGAACTGAAGAAAACTGAAGTTCTCGGGGATGACCTTACTCTACACAGGTCACACCCGACCGATTCAAGAGAAAGCTAGGGTCCGAGATTGAGGGGAGAACACGAAGGGGTTCTCCCCACCACAAGAGCTTAACTAGTGCAGAAAAGATGACCATTTAAATAGAAAACCCCGGGAAGGGGGGTCGACGCGGGAACTCCCAACCAATTCACCAACTCTTATAACACGATTACTACAACACCTCTGTCGAAACCTTGAACCCACGACTAGAGTCAACAACCTCAACACCAGGGAAAACCCATAGAAAAACATTTAACCAATATCAAATTGGAGACATGATCCACCGAAGTCCACGAAACATAACCACATCTACAACCTAACCAAAACGAGGACAACCCACACGAGAGTCAAACACACTTTTAAGAAGGACACACGATTTAGAATATTACATTCACACGACAAGTCCACTTAGATTTATTATCGAACAAGTCCATCGTCACTTTATAGAAAACAACACATTTACAACGCTGTTGAAACTTCAGCAGCAGGAAAACAAGTACTAAAAGATCTTGATTGTCCCACTGCTAACACGGAACACAAAACCTGGACCATGGCTTCACAACCCTGGGGACTCCTGACTGTGCGCGAGCTTCACCCCAAGACTTGTGGCTGGGGCTCTGATGGCTGGAGCATCTTCTGCCTCACAGTCAGGTACTGACATTCTCCAATCACATCTTCCTCTTCAAGCGATGCTTCTTGCAAAACTTCTCCAGATGACCCAGACAACCGCATCTATGACACGTTTTTGGAGGGTTGCGACAAGATGGCTTTAAATGCCCGAAACGACCACATTGATAGCACACCACTGAACAATCTGTTGAACTGGAAGCTGGGACCAAAGGGGATAACTCATTGGGGACAGGTATCTCTGGCATATTTTTCACACCAGAGGAGGAACTCTTACGAACAACTAGGGACGCTGAAGTACTAACCACCTGCACAACGGAAACCAACTCAGCCAAGAAAGCTTCCTCCACCAGCTTCTCGAAACAAAGGTTTTTAGAAGGGAGGACTCGCTTCTTGATCTCTGGACGAAGACCCCCAGAGAAAAGAGAGACCTTCATGAGCTCATGCGGCGCTACCTCTGAAAAAAAGGGAATCAGTTCCTTGAAATGGTCAACATACGTCTTCACCGTCCGTTGACCTTGTTGAATATTCACAAGCTCTCCCTTTTTCTCCAGCTTCACTTCCTCAGGTACAAACCATTGGATGAAAACAATTCTGAAGACATCCCACGTCATTTCACCTTGCATTGATGATGGGGTAACCCTCTTCCATTGGTCCAGGGCTGGACCCTCAAACAATTCCATAATTGCACGAATCTTAACATTATCGGGAGTTCCCAGTATTCTAAAGACACGTTCTACTTCCTCGAGTCATTTCACTACTTCTAACGGACCCTGATCACCATGGAGAATAGGCAAAGTCTGAGGAGGACCAAAAACTAGGCATGACATATCCGAATCCTTAGAGACCTTTCTGGGCGGCATTTCCTGAGCGATATATAAAACACAAAGCCAAAACCAATATCAAACTGAAGCAACATCAATAAAAGCGCCTTCATCAAAAACAGTCAGCACAAGGACCAAACAAATACGAACACAATCCAAAATAAAATCTCCTTTTCAAAATCCCCTTTTTATTTTAGATTTCAAAACCACCCTTTCTCAAGATCACTTTCCAAAAACCAATCCACTTTCAAACCAAAACTTTCCAAAACTGTTTCCCCTTTAAAACCAATTTAGAAAACAAAGTCAAGCCTTTAACTTCAAATACACACCCAGGTACTCCCATGACCCGTTTCACATGTCTTTATTCACATTCCATTCATACGTGCATCCACACACACTTTCCATGCATTCTCACACATGTGCAAACGTTCATAAAGAGGAACCGAGGTTTCAACCCAAATCATTCTTATCCAATTCCAAGCAAACAACAGATTTTCAAATCAAGAAATTTCAGTTTCAAAACCCATTTTATACATTTAAAATCCTTTAAAAGAAACCAGTCAAATTTTCAAAAACCCTTTTTCATTTCCAACTACGCACTCACACAGACCAAAACGGAAACAACATCCAAATTTACATCAATCACTGAAATGAGGGACTAGTAGTCACACTCAACCTGGCGACATGGTAGTGGGCCATGTCCCAAGTCAGCGTCGACCACTAGGAGGAATTCAAACCACGTACTCGGACTCCACATGGGTCACTACTCCATGTGAAATCACGACGTAACGTCGGCTTGCCTCCATTGTCATCTCTCAATCCAAGACAAACCAGAAAAGACAAGGACACAATTCCCGAACTACCCCTGGTAACTCGAGGATCGGTGCGAGCAAGAGTTCACGACGCTCTTCCTGTACTTACCCCTCGAGTTCCGACAGTCCTAATCTCCTTCTACCGGACAACCCAAATAACAAGAACCACCTTTGATACCATTTTGTCACGAACCGGCCCGGGTCGACCCTGAACCGGTCACTCGAGCCGGTCCGCGGCAAGTCCCGAGGGGCGTTCCCGATCCCCCCGGGATGGCAACAAGTGCCGGGCATTGAAACTTTAATCGTTGGGAACGATTTCAGCCCAAGCTAAAAACAGGATCGAAAGAACGAATATAAACTAAACAAACAGACAAACACTAAAGACACAAACAAAACTATACCACGACATACCTCCATGTGACCTCGCGGGTCACCACCCAACTACAACCAACGTCACTCCCACACTGAGCGACTCAAGCAGGAGAACCTGAACAAAAGGAACCTGCAACTGGAAAGGTAAAAGATAGGCGTGAGCACAAAAGTACTCAGTAGGTGAGCCCCACAACAAATCCCAATGCACTGCCAGTAAATAAAGAATCTACCTATTCCAGGTTTGAACTACAATGTATAAAAGTATGCTTTTACAATGTTTCACTTGAAAAACTAAACACAAGCCATCACCCTTATTCCTTATTAAAAGTTGAATTTCTTTTCATTGATTCTAAATTCGTTCTGAACGATAAAGAAGTGTTACACTTTCAGTTTTACTATGCAAGAGAAGAACGCATTTTTATTTGAAAACCATTTTCGCAAAGCAACCAGTACAAGCGGTAAAGAAGAACTGAAAGTAATCAACCAGGAAAGAAAACAAGTGCAAGTAGAAGTAAACAGGCAAGGAAAAACCAAGTGCAAGTAAGAATAAACCAGAAGTTATCAGCAATAACCATGGGCACACACGCACGCACTCACACACTCACACACACACACACACATACTCACACACGCACACACTCACACCCAAGTGGTCCCCCGTATGCTGACGGAGGGCACCACGCCAGAGATGGTAGAGCACTATGGGTAAATCCCCTAAGGTTCATCTAGCTCACGTGGGACCCTAGAACCTCGTGTCTCGGTGAAACGTGGCTTAGAAGGCCACGACCCTCAGAAAACGTGGCTTAGAAGGCCACGACCCTCAGAACACGTGGCTTAGAAGGCCACGACCCTCAGATATCATATGTTTAGTTAGTGTTGCAATCGTCAATCCAGCTAAGTGAAACAGGGACGACACCCATCCGGCTCACTAGCACACTAGTTCTAGCCCGCCCACCTAGATACCCAGGGTTTCCCCGTGTGCTCAAACAAGTTTCACATTCATATAGTATATTACTTCCTCATATCGCAGGCCAAACCAGATATCTCACACAAAAGTCACCATTTCCACATCCAAACGATATTTCAAAACTCACGCACGTCAAAAATACCTTTCTGAAAATATAAATGTCATTACCCAATCTTTTCGCAAAAACCCCTTTTTGGAAACACTCAAACAAGAACATAAACAACTTTCACAACCCAGAAAGCATTATTTTTAATAACACAACAAGGGAAAACATCTTTCGTCAACCAAGAACCACACGTAAAGTTTCCAAAAAACAATTTCAAAAGGTCACACGACGCTTTCTCTGATCAAGGTTATAAGAAAACACCATTTTCCATAAACAGTACATTTTCTAATTTACACATGCCAAAAACATTTCAAAACCCCATTTCAACATGTCTTTCGTTACTCAGGAAGAACCGTTTAGCGGCATTACTATGAAATCCCACAATTGAAACCAAGAAAACACTTTTAATGAAATGCTAGAATTAAACAGTTTGCATTATCATCAAATCACCACACTATAAAAACTACTTAATATTATTTTCTTAAATTTACTGAAATTTAATAAAAGGGCAAGGAATAAATAAATTCTTAATTTAGAGGCAAGTGCATAGGGAGACCTACCTCAAGACGCAGCTCGGAACGAAACGACACGGCGCAAGATGACAGAACCTCGGAAACAAGGCGCAACGATGGCGCTCTATTGGAAACGCCCTGCGCGGGTCCTAAAAAAAATCCTAAACCTATCAAAACAAAAAAAGTTGATGAGAAACCCCTAACAAAGCAAAGGTGAAAGCCAGGGTAATAATAATGATAATAATAGTAATAATAATAATAATAATAATAAATAACAATAATAATAATAATAACTATAGTGATAAAATAATAATAATAATAACAAGATTAATAATGACAATAGCATCAAAATAAAAATAGTGTAATAATAATATTAAGAATAACATAATGTAACAATAATAATAAGGATAACATAATATAAAAATGACAATAACATAATGTAACAATATAATAACAATAATAATATGATAATTAAAATAATAAAGTAATAATTTAATACTAATTATAACAATAATAATATAATAATATTAACATAATAAGCATAATAATAATATAATTATGATAATAATAAAAATAGTAATAATAACATAATATAATAATAAAAATAACAACATAATATAATAATAATTAAAACAATAATAAATATATTCATAATAATAATAATAATAATAATAATATAGTATTAATGGTAATAACATAATAATAATTATAATAATGATGTAATGAGATTAATAATATTATTAAAATAGTAATAACAATAATAAATGTAATAATAATAATAATAATAATGTAATAATTATAATTATAACAAAACAAAAGATAAATAAATATAAAAAAAAAGAAAACTCACGAGCAGGGGGGGACGGGTCGGCGAAGGAGGAAACGGGGTGCGCAGGAGGGGAGTCGCCGGACGGAGGAGCAGGGGGGGGAAAAAGGGTTCGGCGACAGGAACAAGCCGAGGAGGGGCGGCGAGCCGGTTCGGTTGCGGACGCTGAAGGCAGGGGCGGCCGCCGGAGAGGGAGAGGGAGCAGGGAGGGCGGCGGGGCTGCTGCTGCTGGGTGTGGCGAAGGCGGAGGGAGGCCGGAGAGAGCAGGGGAGTCCGACGGGAAATGGGGAGCCGGAGCCGGGGGTTCGCACGGGAAAGCCGGGACGGCGGCGCAAAGCGGAGGAAGGGGGAGGCTGGCCGCGCGCGGGAGCAGAGGAGCGGCTAGGGCGGAGCCGGCTACTGCCCGAAGGCCGGGAACAGTGGGGGAGCCGGGACAGCGGGGTACCAGACGGCGGGAGCAGGGCTGGGTCGAAGGAGGAGGCGCGGCTTCTGGGTGCGGCGTAGGAGATGGGGAGGTGAGCGGGGAGCCGCGTGGGGGAGAAGAAGAAAACGAAAAAAAAGAAACGGGGAGAGGGAGAAGGGGAGGAAAGGGGTGGCGGATACGGGGAGACTAGGGTTAGGATAGGTTTATATATATATATATATATGATAAAAATAATAATATTAATAATCATAATAAAACCTTTCAATAATAATAAAATTTATCATAATAATAATAATAGAACTTATAATAATAATAATAATACATTAGTTAATTCTTATAATAATTATTTTGACCAAATAATAAAATAATTTAAAGATAATACATTACATTCATGCATATAAAGATATATAGATACATAACCATATATAGAACTATATGTATATATATACGTTATTATACATATATGTATGTAAAATATACATAAACATATATAAAAATAAGATTAACTATCATATTAATAACACAACTTAGATAACGTTAATAATAAAATATCAGCATAAAGATTATAATATTTAAACATGCCGGGTGAATACACGGTCACCCGGGCTGAACGCACGGTCACCTCTAATGATGCAGTGACCGCGCACCGGCGCGAAACCGCCTATCGCAGTTAATCTCCGAAAAATTTAAATCGGGACCAAGAAAGAAGTAAAATAAAGATATCTGCGGTCGGGGTGTGACAAATGATATAAATATGGGAAGAAAATAATTTTTATAGAAGTTTAGGTTCATTTTTCACCTTATTTTTCATGTTTAGTCATTAATAAAAC
Organism: Viscum album; assembly: GCA_963277665.1. Classification (NCBI taxonomy): domain Eukaryota; kingdom Viridiplantae; phylum Streptophyta; class Magnoliopsida; order Santalales; family Viscaceae; genus Viscum; species Viscum album. The sequence goes on along the minus strand of OY728146.1, from coordinate 1,050,261,958 downwards.
TCATTATTTTTCAATCACTGTAATTAATTTTAATTACTTTCACTAATAATTTTAATAAAAAATTAATTTTATATTATTAAAAATTATAAATTTTGATTATTAAAATTTTGGATTCCATTTTTCCATATTATAATCACATAATTAGTAGAAATTAACTTAAAATTAATCCCGTAGAGGAGACAAGATGATGTGGTTTTAAAGTGACAAAGTTCAAAATATTGAAATGATTTTATATACAATTTCAATGTTAAATGTTTTAAAATGATATAAATTGTATTAATTTATCTATAATTAATATAATTATTCTTTGAAACCATTATAAAAAAAATTATCTATATAAATAAGTTAGATTAAAAAGGAGTTTTCAATTAAAATTTAGTATTTTTTCACTATTCATAAAAAATTGAAATTTCTTTGAAAAATTCCAAAAATAAAAGTAAATTTCTATATTCCAATCCCAAAAATTAATTTTATTTTTTCAAATAAATATTACAAAATTTTCAAAAATTATTTTTAAAATGGGTTCACCATTAAAAGGTGGTATAATTACCTTCTAGAAAATTACATCTTTTTATTCATAAAATTTGATTTCTTATTATTATATACTAATAAAATATATTGAATGAGAATAAAGAATATTTATTGAATATTTAATATATAAATTTTATTTAAAACATTCATCTAAAACTGATTTTTCTAATTTATTGAGGTAAAATGGTTTTTGTTCATAGAGAAATAGTTTTCTTAGAGAAGGAATTTCTTTATTTTCAAATAGTTCTTACTTTCATTTCTAAATAACTGATAAACAAAGGAATCATCTTATTTTTCACAATTTTGGTAATATTATTTATAAATTCCATTCTAATTCATATGTGGTGATGATAATAATATTTTAATAAAAATATTAATAGTAATTTTTAGTTTGGTAAAACTCAACCATGCATGTAATAGAAGCAATTGGAGAAACATAAAATTGTGTGTAATAGAATCCAAAGATAGTTTTTATTGTATTTGAATCTAATCAAATCATTTTTTATATCACAATATTAACTTTTTGTTTCATTTAATACAAACAAAACTTAGTTCCATCATATAACACATGCTATATTTAGTGTTGCATGAAATAAAAAATATATAAAAGTTTAAATTAATTGGAAAAAATAGTTCACCATTTCTCATGGTTTTACACTTCACCTGAGAGACCCACAACCTAGGGATCATCCCTTATAGGACCTACTATCTAGTGATCATCACCCAGGTGTCCCATAGCTTATGGATAATCTATGGGGAAACCCACAACCCAAGGATGCCCACCTAAGAAACCCATCGCTCTGGGGTTCCCACCTAGGTGAACATTTTCTTAGGGTTGAAATACCATTAAAATACAACCCCCTTCAATCAATTATCCTATTTTATAATGTTTTTATTAATACCTCCCCATAACCCCCATATTCTCATGGATAGGCTATAGAGAATACCAGTGTGACCCCGTTAGATCATGTATTCCCTTGGTAGAGTTTCCCCCACCTGTTTTCAATAATTTATGGGGTGCTCAGGGTGGTTTTGATCTCAAATCCCCTTGGTAATGAGTCCCCCAATCATGTAGGAAGTGGTTTTAATCCTTCTAGATCACACAGTGATAGTTACTTTCTTTGTACTACCTGAAACATGATATAAATTTGGAAATATCTATACCTTTTGTTTTCTAATCAGTGGATTCATAATCCCCAATCATGGAATTATCAAGGAGTATTATGGGTATCCCCTTTAGGGGAATCCCCTACCTTTATACCGTATATTAGTTATATACAAGAAGGAATATGTAAAATTGAATAACTTGTTGAGTAATATATTATCATTTCTTAATGGTTTCCATATCCCTCATTCCCTCCATAGATCCTCCATTATCCATCAGTGGGAAGTGAGTAGACTCATCATGGGAAGCTATAATGCACAATCCCCAATAAAATACAATTATTCATTTATGATATGTGACTAATTTTTTTAACATTATTTATTTATTACAATGAGTATAACTTGGGTGGGCTTAAAAAATCGAGTTTTACATGGTACTATCATAGTTAAAATGCATCATAATGGGCCTCCTATTTAGATGTAATCCCAAAATCCATCCAAATAAGTAGCTTAAATTCAAACAAATTTCCTTATTTTATGTTGGCATACCTTTCATGAAATAAACATCCAATTAACATGATGTTAAACTACATGATAACATCCTTACCACATGTTGTTGAAATTTTGAGTATGTATACAATAAACAACCTCAACAAATGTTACTTAAACTATGTGGGATTTGATTTTTGTCTTAATTGGATACAAAAGTTGACTCTTGTAGGTTCAAGACCAACATCATCAACTTCCCATTGCCATACTTATTAGGATATATTCTTGATAGAATCATTCCCCCACCGAGAAGGCTATATCCCTTTTGGGTCCTATTATTTCATCCTCATCGAGCCATACTCCCAATGAGATCCATATTCACAATTCCATATTCCTTATGATACCAAATCAATCACATTGGGACATATTCCCTGTGATATAATATAGAAAGGGCCTCTCATGCACAATCCCCATACCAACCATTTATGTGAATCATTTTCATAGTCATTATTACCAAATTATGTTAAACTATATGTATCATTACTTATAACATGACCTTAAAAGGTATGATGTGTCTTGTTCAGTGGCATAGAACTACACATGATCTAATTCATTTCAAAAGGATATTTAATAATACTAATCATGGGATTGATCCCAAAATCTAAATAATCACCACATCCCTAGATGGTGATAAACTCTAGAATGCTCGATTGTGTGGATATAAACCATACTAACCTATTAAAAACATCATTATTTAACAATAATATAATGATTAATAACCTATAATTTATAAATATGGTTTCATTAAAGAAGAACCTATGATAAAGATACATGTTTAAATGAATGGAATACTTATTATATGTAAAGGTGTTCACATATATACATGCTAATAATAAATTTCTAAAATGGAAAGGAAACTAGTACCATATTAAGTTATTAATAAGAATAAAGAAATATGTCTTAAATATGTAACATATTATCAAAGAAGCCAATAAATCCCACTAAATAGGGCTTTGTGAGCCTGACCTCCCATCTTCTCTACTAATGTGTGTTTTGAAGCATCATTGATAAGAAACCCCTAAGACTACATACCTTTGGAAAGTAGGCCCATAAATCATTATAGATATGGGATCCCTTGATTGTTCCTGGTTCCATTAATAGACCTTGTTGTAAACTTTCTAAAATGTGAGTAATTAACCATGCACAAACAACCTCATTTTTATATCAAAACATAAATAATTAACTTGATGTTAATCTTTTAACCATAAAAATAGTCAATCATGCATGATTTTGGTTAGTTGTGATGATTTACTAAAAAAAATTCATTTCTATGTTTGTCGATTCTCTATGATATCCCCAAAACTCTCTTCAATACAAATTACAACATGTCACCCATGAAGAACTTACACATCAATTGTTTCACAAGTTGGGACCTCCTCAAAATAGATGACATTGTTTCCCAACCAATTCCTTCAGTGATGGGTGGAAAATACACTAATATATAAGTACCACATAAATGGTACTATACAAACACTATTTGATATGAATTAAGTCTTATGAAACATGAGTCTTTACCAACCATATTCCCAATGATGAGTGGTGGGGAAAATCAAATTTAACCCATTGTCATTTCGATCCATTTCAGGATCCTCTCCCCATAATATAATAATAAATACCCCTTTATCATATATAGGTGGATCTGGAGGTCAAAAAATACCTCACCATGATATAAGAGTTTCCCTGGAGGAATCCTTCCAAAAATGATCACTGCAAACACCGTTCAACACCAACCCCTCAACAACCCATTGAGGACGCCCCATGTGGGTCCTAACCCTGGTCACATAGACCAGAGAACCAATAAAAGCCTATCAGGGGAGGAAAAAAATCAATAACTAGAAGAAATCCCATGTCACTTATTCCACTAAGGAGTCCCAATAATATATCTTAGTCACACATTCCTTCTCAAACCTAGGAATCCTTCCAACATACACTAGCAGAAAAAGGAGAAGATTTTCTGCATTCCATCAATAATCAGGTGGTAGACACTCACTCTCACACCCATGTGAATCCCATTTTCATATTCCAGTGGAAACTGGAGGATAGAAGTAGGCACGTTCACCATATCCAATTAAGGAATGGAAGCACTTTCTCTATCTAACTGTAGAAGTCTGCCTACACATCCTAACATCATTAAAGGGACAAGATTACATCTCTAGCCATATTTTATAAAGCTTCCAACATATCTTAGTCATGGATTTAGTCAAGGTGTTGGAACATATCCCTTCCCCACCACCATATTCTCCCATATACACACTTCTAGGGTTACTTATGAGTAGGCACATAGTACTACTCCTATTTAGGAGGGTTATTAGCACACCCCATCACTGAATAGAGAGTTGGTTCAAGAACATATCATGTTCCTAACTGGATATCATTATCCTAATCCAAATACCACTTCAGGGAATGTACACATTCTTTCCAAAACCATAAAACCTACTGGAATATTCTACTAACAACACGGGTGGTGCCTAGGTGGGATCCCATACTTGAAAGTTGTTGTTCATGACATGAAACTCCAGCTACCCGATGAAGAAAATATAAGAATAAATCTCACTAAAGGAAATAAAAAGTCCAACTGTAATCCCACATTCCTTTAACTGATCAACATTTGTGTTATTGAGGACCTATAACATTTATCAATGGTGGACCAATATCCCAATAAATCATTGTTACATTGATTGAGAATCAGTTGTAGTGGTAAAGATCATCTCCATAATTTTTCTACTAGTAGCTCTAGAGGTCCTCCCTAGAGAACATACTATAAAGGTAATATTTGTATCCATACCAAGATAAATAACATGAAATTTTATCTTGATAAACATCACAAAAAACCTCCTCATAGGTAGATTATCATATGTAATGAATGTCCTCCCCTTTCCACTACCCACACTGAAGGTCCTACCCAAGGAATATGTTGTAGGATTCCTCCTTGTGGATGGATGCTGATCCATGATGGTTGTCCCCAACATAATTATATTCTCATTGAAGGTCCTCCCTGTAGTGATATTTCATTTCAGTAGGAAGGTAACCCATTACTGAATTAACTATAAGATATAATTAATATCATGATGAACTTTGTAGTATGATCCTAGATACACTTGATTCCTTATCTTTGGAGATTTATATCCTTTATATAGAAGACATCATAAGAAATTAGTCATTCTCAAAACCACCCTAAGACCACTTAACTTCCACTATAATAGAGAATATTCTGATCAAACTTACTCTATATAATAAGAAAACCTAGAAATGATCACTTTTGTTGGACTAATTGAAAGAGGCTCTCACATAAGATGAAGAGTGTACATTAATTGTGCTGTAAAAGATCTCCAAGTACAATATATAAGTCATGTTCCTGCATTTTTCCATCACTTAATATAGAATTCCAAAACAAACTGTCAATGGAATGTATATATAATATTCATATAAATATATGGATGACACTTTACAAATTAAGAGTGACATTCCGTCTTTCCATAGGATATACAAATCGCTTTAATAAAATTAAATAAATTCACTAATAAATTTAAATTAGATGCCATTTTAGTAGTTTAATATATAAAATTGGGAAATAAGCATAAGAAAATTCAATGAGAATAGATTTATACTTTGATAAATCTCTATCACTTGATCACCAATGTTTCAAATGGTGTACATATAATAGTATTGTGTGAATATTTTCTTAAACATATTTATTGTGTAAAGTAGTTTTCTTAAAAGAGGATGTCCCCCTGAGATCTCATCAAACAAACCCTAAATCTCATGAATCTAGTGATGAATGGTTTTATTGATAATAGATATAGGGATTCATGGAATCCTTAGATCTTGAATGGGAGGGAACCTTCAAAATAACCATTCCGGAAACAAACAAGTAAAAAACCATTCTAAGGATATTCCTAATCGTGATCCACTTGAAAAAATCTAAAGGGATTTATTTCCTTGATGCGCCTAAAGGTTATGATTTTCAAATGGATTCTATAATGAAGACTCCTCTCTAAAAAAAGCATGAAGATAGATGCTTCTCAGTTAAAGTGGACCCTGAAGCCCTACAACAACGAGTGTGAATGTTTTAGTTTTCAATAATTGGTTTCATTTCTTATCTTAAAGGGGATAAACCCTAGGAATCTTCTAATCTTAAACCTATAATTGTGCATTACTATAACTTTTGAAATTGGAAGCTTGTCCCAATCAGTAGAGGTTATTTTCCTGTTCTTTTGAACTCTCAAGATGATTAAGATTGGGTCTCGAATATAGGAAACTTTCAACTTTAGGCTGATTTCCTACGCATATCTGAATGGGATTATGCATTTAATCGTTACACTCATCGGAACACTACGGCTCAAATTTGGGTTCAACTACATAGTCTAAACTGGTACTTTCAGCATCCAAAGATCCTAAATAATATCACCTTTTATAAAGGAGTTCCTATTAAGATAGATCAGAGAACATTGAATGGTGAATTAGGTCTCTATGATAGAGTTATGTTTGAGGCCAAGCTAGATTGAAAATTTCCACAAATTATCAGCTTTAATGTGAATGAATATAGAGCAGATGTTAGGATAGAATATGAACATAATCCTCCATTATGAAAATTATTTAAAATCACTGGTCATTCAATATTTAAATTTAGAGTGGGGAAAAAAATAGGTAACCCACACCAATGATAATGACTGGACTGAAGTTAAAAGACACAAAATGGATAAAGGACCTATCCTAGATAAACTTGAACCTTCAGAAAATAAAAATGAAATATGGGTAAAAAACTAAAATGAATTGAATGACACAAACAATTAATTGAAGAAAACTTGGGCTAAAATGATTGATGAAGAGGAAAATGAAACTAAGGACTAATTCATTGTATAAGAACTTGATAATATTGTTATAGATATAGTCAAATATATTTATATGGAATTAGAAAAGGAGGAGACTATGTATTTCAAAGACTCAACTTCAAAACATCATGTTTTAAATGAATATTTCTATGTTATACATATTAAGAATGACACGAATGATAAAGGTCGGAACAATACCTACCTAGTGAAGATAGTGAAAAATCCCAATACCCAAACTAATGAGACTGTTCAAAACACACCCCTTTGGGATATTGTTTCTTCTAAACCTGGTTCAGGTCTAGCGCAGATACATGTTCTTAGAAACACAAACAAAAATTTTAGGACATTGAATCATATATCTAGAATAAATCTACAACGTCCTTCAAAGTTTCTATTAACAGCCGAAGTGGGAAAAGACAAAGCAGGGGACTCAAACTAAAAATCTTCAACTCCTGTCAAAAGGAAAGAACTGCCTACAAAGGATAATTCTATGAAATACTCTTCTTAATAATTAGATAACAAAGGGCCACTTTAGGGAAACCAAATACTTCCACAATCAGATCAATTTTTGATTGATTTTGGTAGTGGAAACGTGAAAGAATGAAAAATAAAGAGTATAGATTACAAGCTGGATGATAATAGGCAACACATTGTAGAAGGATATGATTCCAATAATCAAGTTAGGGATGAAGAAACAAACACTCAGGCAGAAGACAAAACATGTATAAATAATATCATTAGCTCTCCCCTCATTCCAATTATCAAATAGGATAGTGACACACTAAGGATCTAGAGAAATTCTATAAAACCTCTCAGGAAATCCTTGAGAAAGAAAAACTCTGGAGGTAAAAAGAAAGGGGGTCCTAGACCCAATAACATGTACAAATGAATATTATCTAATATAACTATCAGGGTATTTCTAACTCTATTACCATAAAAACACTAAAAATAATATTATTCATGCATAAGCCAATTTTGTTTTCTATCTCAGAGCCTAAAATTAACTTTGTCTCTAGATTTACTAGCTTAGATAATTTCAATTTCTATTTTATTGTTGCCTCTTCTAATAATAATTTTGCAGACTCTCTTTGGATCTTTTCTCACTCATCTTTAATCAATGTTCATGTTTTTAATGATGAAACCCAATATTTCACTTGTGAATTGAATTTTAAAAACATTCATATTTTTTGCACCTTTATTTATGATAATAATACATACCAATATAATAGATTTGTATGAAAAAACCTATCTTACTTAAATAGTAATATCCAAGATCCTCGGATTATCACTAGAGACTCTAATGATATCTTCAGACCTAGTAAGAAAATGGGTCCTTCCAAGTCTAACATTTCCTATAAAAAATTTAATGACTTTATTGAATACAAATACCTTATTGAAATAAATATTATAGGTTCCAAATATTCTTGGTATAGAAGAAATCATAATAGGGTGTGGCTAGTAAACTGGATAGATCATTCACTAATATTAAAACCCTTCATAAATGGGATATGATTTCTAGTATTACCCTACCTAGACTCTACTCGGATCATAAACTTATTCTAGTTATCCTTATTTCTAGAGTTTCCAAGCCTATATTATTCTTTAGATTTAACAATTCTTGGACCACAGTGAGAGATTGTGATAAGATTGTTAATGACACTTGGAACTCTATGAACATTAATAATGATGTTTTTTCTTGTATTATAAAATTAAAAATTTTAAAACAAAAAATGTTGTTTTGGTGGAAACAAAGAGTCAACCAAAATGATAATGAATTTCTTTCCTGGAATACTCTGTTAATCAAATTTAGGTTGACTCTAACAAAAATGAATTTTTTTAATGACCCTCAATAAGAAATTGATATTAGCACTAAGTTAAAAACTCTCAACTTGAAAGATAATCTATGAAATAATACCATAAAAATTAGTTGGCTCAAATATGGGGATAAAAAACCTAAATTATACAATTCTCTACAAAGATCCTCGAAAACTTGTAGACCCTTTTCCTTTACTGGATATAATTCCTTTATTATTGAGAGATAATTAAAACAACCTTCTCACTACTCTTCCTATAGATCATGATATCAAATAGGATATTTTTAGCTTAAAAATGATAGTGCTCTTATTCAGGATGGCTTTGTTAATTCTTTTTTTCAATAGTATTGGGATATTTTCCAACATGATGTTTGTAAACTGATTAAATCCTTTTTTAATGTATACGTTTTTTATGGGATTAATTTTCAATTCCTATTACCTATTTTAAAAGTTTTTAATGCTTTGGAAATTCATCTCTTGAGACCAATTTCCCTCATCAACACAATTTATAAAATCATCTCTAAATTATTAGCTAATAGACTTTCTCATATTGCGAGAAAAATTTTATCTTGGAATTAATTTGGATTCCTTAAAGGAATGAACATCCAAGATTGTATCTTCCTTACCTATTAAAGTACTAACTTTTAAAATAAGACTATTAGAGGGGGAAACATAACCATTAAACTTGACATTATAAGAAAAATTGACACCATGGACTTGAGTTTTTTTTTCGGGGTCCTTAAAATGTTTGGATTTCATGACAATTTTGTTAACCTAATCAAAAATATTTTTGGCTCTTCCCACATATATATCTTTATTAATGGTGCTCCAAAGGTCTATTTAAATTTCTCAAAGGGATTGAGGTAGAGAGACCCTCTATCTTCCATTCTATTTTTTGTTGATAAGGACTAACTTAGTAGGCTAATCACCAATCTCGTTAACCAAGGAAGGATTAAGACCATATATTCCTCCAGAAACCTCATTTTCCCCTCTCACATATTGTATGTGGATGATATAATTATTTTCCATCAAGGGGACAAAAATAATATCCAAAATCTCAAATATACCCTCTCTCACAGTAATGATATTTCAGGTCAATCCATAGACTGGAGAAAATCTTCTATTATCTTTGGAAAAAGATTCCACATAAATAAAAAGTTTGATATAATAAATGAACATGGTATAAAAGAGGTATCCATGCCCTTCATATACCTTGGAGTTTTTATCTTTTTGGGAAATCCTAAAATCACTTACTTTTCCAATATTGTCGATCAAATTTTTAATCAACTCTCTGCTTGGAAAGGAAAATCTCTTTATATGGCAGGACAACTTTGTCTTATAAAATACACATTTTTTTCTAAAATGGATTACTCTATGATGGTTTACAAATGGCCTATTTAATTAGTAAAATATATTAATAGTAAAATAAAAAACTTTATCTTGAGTGGGATAATTCTTGAGAGGAAACTTGTCACCGTTCCTTAGAAAATAATTTGTAAACCCCTTGATAATGGTGGCCTTAGTATTAAGAACCTCTGCATATTTAATGAATCCCTTCAAGCCAAACTCACATGGAACCTTGCTAACAATAGTTCCATAGACTTTAATTTCCTTGGAGGCATATTTTATAACAAGCTTAGACAATGAAAAACATTACACATGGTCTCCTCTATTTGGACTTCCATAAAGAAATATATTTCAAAAATATTGTCTCACTCTAGGTGGATTTTTAATAAGAAATATTCTTTGAAGTTTTGGTTTGATAACTGGAATGGTTACCCTATTTTATCTATGACTACTTCCATGTATTTATCTACTGACATTAATAAATCAATAAATTATATCTTACACTCCATAGATGTGGATTTACACAATGAGATTAAAAATATTATCGCCAACTACCCTTTCATCAACACTACCAATTTTTTGATTTGGTAAACTGCTCAAAATGATATCCTAAACTCTAAACTTTACTACAATCACAAATTTGAAAATGAAAACCATGATTTTTCCTGGTTATGAAAATTCATCGAACAATGGGTTAAACCCTCCAGGTTCACCCTAGTCTGGAGGATATCCCATAGTATAATTCTCGCTGACTGTTGTCTTCAAATTTTTTGTATTCAAAATTGTTCCAAATTTCGTATGTGTAATCAAAATAGAGATAATTCTGAACACCTTCTGTTATCTTATTCTACTAATTATCTATTATGGAAATACATATTTGAAATTTTTGATCCTATATGGACTAATTTGGACACCAATAATCTTCATCTACAAAGATGCACTACTATGGATGTCTCCACTTTGATTGATAAGTTTTTTATTACTGATGTGGAAGAACTGATTCACATCATCTGGTATGTGAGAAATTCAATCATTCAAAACAATTATACTTTTAATCTTTATGTAGCTCAAGTGAAGATCCTCATTTCTATGAATGAAGCTGGTATGATGCAAACAGACTCATGAAACAACAAAATCAAGGATTTTATTATTCTTCTTCAAATTGGAATCAAAGGATGATTTAGTCAAATAAAGGGTATTCCAGAAGTCTTATGGAAGACCCCTCTACCTATCTATATCAAAATAAATGTGGATAGTTCCTTTAAAAGAAATCCTTTCCCTCCAGGGTATGGTGTTGTGTGTAGAAATCAAAATGGTCATGTTTTGGGATGCTTCTACAGTTCGTATGGAGTCACCACCTACTTAGAAGCAGTGATGTTCAGTGTTATTTTTATTATAGATATCATAAAACAAAAATGTTGGAATAACATATGGATCAAAATTGACTCCACTACCATCATCCAATAACTCTGACATGGGGTGGTTCACTTGGTGTGTCCCCTCACAACAAAATGGATGACATGCCTCCAATATCTGATGGAGCTCAATAATATTATCACTCATGCTTACCGTGAGGCGAACATGGTGGAGGATGGACTTCCCAATAAAGGGGTTGGTTGCATTATTGCATGGATGGATAATCTCCCAAAAGATCCCACCCTGCACCAAGAAAAAGACGGTGATAAATTTCCCTCCTTTAGACTTTTTTAATCTTGTTTATCATCTTTATATATATTTTTGCTTTGGTGTTTTGACCAATACATCATTATCTTAAAAAATGATGGTGTGAACATGGATCATTTAATTTATCCTCATTCTCTAACCCATAAGGACCACATAAACTAACATCATGTAATGAAATTACTTTAGAATGAATCTGAGAATTGATATCTGCACATTATAGTTGGTATGATCAAAAATAATCTTCCATGTCCAAATCTCAGAAACATTGAACCCAATGGGAGAGAGCCATCAAAATACTCTTATATCAAGCCTCTAAATTTTTTTAAGAAATCCTCTCATTTTAGAACATCCATACCTCATGAGGTCTTTGGGATTTCAATGGAAATAAACTCACATTAAGAATATTCGTGTTATCTAGATCATTCTTGGATATATAGTCACAAGATTAAGAGGGTAGTAGTGATGACCATATAATGAGCAGTTTGGGAGTAACCCCAGCCTGTAGGGATGGGATAATTTTTTATACCACTATCCCCCATGGTAATAAAATATTTAGTGGGTATAAAATATTTATGTAGTGGAACTAGATCAGCCCTAGATCATAGGTATGGGCGAATTTTTATATAAACCTCCCCCTCTCCATGGAAATTGGTATTTTCCCAATTGGGAGGTACATAAAAAGATATATTTGAATAGTTTTTCTCATACCATGACCTATATTTCTCTTTGGTAATATGTATGATAAGGTTTTATAAGGACTCCATTTAGATCACCATTCAAAAATTAGTTCCAAGGGGGTATTGGAAGGAAAAATGAAACCTTGTAGACACCACAAGATAAGGAAACCCTTTATGAGGGAAATTGATTTTTAATATTATGAATTATCAGTCAAAAAATACTCCAAATGTGACCAATCCTCTTTTCCTTATAATGAAAATGTGATTCCAGTAGTTCACTATGAATTAGTAAACATCATCAACACTAGCCATGAAAATGATATGGAGCATAAGGCCAGTATAGGATAACAAGAATAGGATGTTTATGTTCAAAATATAGTCTACATTGAAATAGCTAAAGAAGGAATGTGTGTACCAAAAATCAACGTCAAACTAAAAAATTGGGTGCTCCCTCAAATGCTCATTTACCATCTCTTTAGTTGGATTTAAATAAAAAATAGGTAAAAGGTTTTTCTATATCCTACCCGTTACCTGAAGAATTTAAACCCTATATAGTTGAGGAAATATTTACTCAGTATGAGGAATAAATGAATGATTTGAGGATACTTAATTCCAAGTTACTCATAGGAAATATTCATGTTGGATATATTCTCTAGGTAGAGCATCCCATTAATCATTCAAAAAATATCCCTAAAAACGAAGCGCATGTCATACCATCAAGAGAAAAGACAATTAATATGATCAATTTGGTATATAAACAACTAATTTATTTATATTAAATGGAGGAATAATATTTTGAATTCCATCCATTAGGGAAGCTAATGAGACCATGAAAAGCAAACTACCCCAGGTCAACCCACATTGGCTATGATCCACAAAAACAGATAGTCCAACCATATCAGGTTTCACTAATTTGTACCCTACTCCAAATACTTCCAAACCATCCATCCCATCATAACTCATTAACACTATTGATTCACTAACATCCCAACTAGATGCTATGGAAAGACAACATTCACCAGTGTAGCCTGATAGGAAACCTTACTATGAACAGATGTATGTAACTATTCCCCTACTAAACTTTGGGAATAATACTTTCATAAATTTCAATGGAACTAAGGACCCATTTCAGAACTTGATGCATTAAATCTCTCAATGTGGTCACATGATGGGAACCCTTGAGAGAAAAAATCATACAAACTCATATGTTTCATATAGACACTTGATAGAGTTGATTTTTCCTAGTATATTAGTTTTCCAGCCAAGTTAGTCATGAGATGGGAAGAACACCACCTACAATTCATTTATCAATTAACCTCTAAACTAAAAAAATAAAATAGTTATTGATCTCTCAAATTGAAAAAAAACATGACTATGAAAGAGTCTTAGACATAATTTCTAGGTGTAAGGGTTTTACATACTCTTTGAACTTTCAACATCCTCAATAAGATTTTTTGGGACTTTATATAGAGAACCTATATGATGAGATGAAAATAGAACTTTTTCCAGTAAAATATCTAGATAAATTCCATGGTATTTACATAATTCTAAAAATATTGGAATACTCTATTCAGAAAACCAAATATAAGTCTTAGAGAATACCAACAACACAGATTAAATAACTGGAATAGAAGAAATCACAATCAATATACTCAAACCAATTATGACACCAACTCCAGTTCCCAAGACTATGAAATATCTCATGGAACCTCCTAGAGAGCAGAAAAAACAACAAAATACTCTTTTGGATGGGGAAAATAAAACAATTTCCCTAAATACAATCATTATAAGAATAAATTTTATTACTTCAGAGATGAGTAGGTCCCTAACTACTTCATCAAAACTATAAAGAATGATTTACTAAGGTTTCCAAAGATAATAAGTCCTGATCAGGTTGGCCTCAATGATCACCCAAATTATTCCCCCTTCCACTGAACATTCGTCCATACAATCCATGAGTTCTTTGTTTTTAAATACTTTCTCTAGAAGATGGTTTATTTTTGACTAGTGAAATAGGCCAAGACACCATAACAAGTGGAATGAGTTTCTACCTCTTTAGAAGAACAATTCTGATGGTGTTAAGTTCCAAGTAAGAGTTATGTAATTTTGATAACTTAATGACTAGAAATAAATTCAATCCATCTCATGATATTCTCATGGAATAATTAAATCACTTTGTTATAACCCGAATCCATATTTAAATACTGAATCAACTTCTTCAACATCACAGTCTCCCAGAACCATCCCACTAAAAACTAGAATAATCAATACGGAATGAATAAATAATATAAAGATAAACCTATATGAATTAATAATCTAGTTAAAACCCTCTAAAATTTTATTTCTTGAAAAATGGGGAAATGGGAACCATCCCACAAAAAGGAACACATGTTATAAGAAGAGTCTACGTATAAAATTTTCAATGTGATTCACTTGAAAACTTCTTTCTTTAATGATGAAAATGATTTATACCAATCTAATTGTTCCATAAAAATTTATATAAGATAGGGGAGAGGTCATCAGGATTAATGGGGTGGAGGAAGGAATGGTCAAAATATATTTTAACATTTAGCCTATATCTATTATAAAACCATATATTCTACGAAAACCAAGTTATTGGAACTTTAATAGGATAAAGTAGAGTACCAATCTACCTCTAAGTCATTTGAGGCTTGATTCAATCTAATCATATTGGAGGAATGATTGGAATACAAATAATTACCCAATAAACAACAGAACATGGAGGGGAAGGATTAATATAACTAGAAATTGACAAAAATTTCCCTAAATTTTGATCATATGAAATTACTACAAGCATAAACAACTTTTAATCTCAGGCTCCAGCTAAATAGAATCATTAAGGTGGGAAGAGTATACCGAAAACTCAGAAATATGATATATTGAAATAGTTGGTAATATTTTCATCTATTTTTTCAACCAAAAACACCCTTAATTTATAAAAAGAGCTGTAAGAATCACTTGTAAAGACTCAATTAATCCCTCAATAGTTTGAAGTTGAGGTAATTACCATTGAAATGTATCATATAGAGAATGATCTTTTGGAATGTCAAACAATCATATCCTTTATAGAGTAGGACATGAAAACTTTCATACAAGGACTCATAAGTCATTTTTTATGTATGGGAAACTATATTACATAGGAATCCAATGAGCTTTCATTGCCAATATCTCAGTAATCAACCTCATTCTAGTCTAGACAAGTCATTAGTTGGGTTGCAACATATCTGATTTATCTCCCATGCTCACTTCAGGGTTATAATAAAAGTGAGCATAAACCTCTTAGAAAAATGAAGAATTGTTCTCAATTTGGGTACCTCATCTCTGACTATGAGTTCTGGGTTTTTTGATAGGATATAAATTTTAATGCCATATTCAGGACACCTTGGTTTTATTAGCATACAGTAGTTCCCTCATCATACCATCAATGTCTCAAACACTGTTTTGAATGAAAAATTGGGATATTACACAGTGATATAAAACTATTTGAGTCCTTTAGGTCTTAATACATCAATTCCAAATTATACCAAAGATATGGAATGCAGAGAATGATTGATGATGTCTCTTGGGAAACAACTCCAAATATTTTGTAAATGACCTTGATTAAACCATTTGAATATAATGATAAAGAATTCATATTTCCCACCAATAAATTCAAGGTAAAAATTTAATGTTTGGAATGTATTATTTGGAAGACATGATAACATCAAAATCGACGAAACCTAATAACATGAAATAAGTGTCTTATTCTCTAAAAACTGACAAAACCTTGGGTGAAAATTCCCTCAGTTTGTCTTTAGAGTCTCAAAAGACCCCCGTGTAATTGTCTAGATCAAAATAGACCCTCATATAACCAATAAAGAGTGATAAAACTCCTAATTAATCTTATAAAGTTTTGGATTTTGACACCTATTTATTTCCTAATGACACTAAAGATGAAGGAGATAGAGAGTTCACTAAAAATATCACTAGTAATTCTACTTGTATAACAACACGCTTAAAATCCAAGGAATACTCCTCTATATTCATAAGAAGAAAAAATAACCTCAACTTATCATCTATCTCTAAAGATTCCCCTATATTAATCATTTATCATGATATTTAAGTAGATAAAGAAGGAAAAGAGGATCTTAGAGACACCCCTCTAGAATTTGAGGAAGCCGTATACACCAACATTGATGAACCCATGCTAGTAAATCTTGGAACATAGGAAGATCCATGACCCAAATTGACCAATGATACTATGTATTTCTAGGAATAATAATTTTATACCTCTTTTATAAAGTATAACTAAGAAGTTTTTTCCTAAAAATATATATAAATTCATGGATTTTATCACAATATAGCCACACATCACTTGGGTTTGCCACAGAATCACCATGGTTACAAGTAGAAATCCATAAAAATTAATCCAAATCATGATTTTAAGGATGAAGAATAGGATTATAATCTCATTAAAGAAAACATGATTTGGTAGGTTCAATATCAGAAATGGCTCACTAATATTTGTCTGGTTAATAAGAAGAATAGCGATATCATAGTTTGCATTGAATTTAGGGATCTCAACTAATATTATCTAAAAGACGTTTTCCCAATCTTGAATACAAAACATACGATCAATGTAACTAATAGCTATCAATTAGTTTCATGTATAAATGGATATTTGGTATAAAACAAAAAATATAAGGCTTCTTAAAGATGAAGAGGACCCTACTTTCAAGAAACCCCAAAAAATATACTATTATGGAATGATACATTTCAGTTTGAAGAAAAATGATTTTACATATCAACATAATATGCATCATATTTTCCAACCATTATTGGAAAGGGCTGTTAAATGTTATTTCATTGATTGGGTGGTAAAATCACAACAACATTATGATCATTTTTCCAATCATGAGGCTGTTTTCAACAAGCTACAGTGGCATAGCCTGAAGATAAACCCCTTGAAATGTGATTTTAGGTCTAGATCAGGAATGTTCCCCAACATCACAGTATTCCATCGCAAAATTAAAGTATATTCAAATAAAACTAAGACCATCCTTGGAATTTTTCCACCTAGAAAACTCATAGAGTTGAGAGGAATTTAGGTAATCCTCACAGACATCCAATGCTTCGTAGAGGGTCTCGTAGGAATGTAATTACCTTCCACTAAATTGATGAAGAAGGGAGTCACCTATCAATGTAATGGTTATTATCAAGAATATTTTGATAGTATCAAAAAATAAATTTTGAGTCCACCTGTATTGATACCCCATGTTAAAATAAATTCCCTCATTTTATATGTGATAGCATTGCATAAATCACTAGGTTCCTTTATTGTATAATAGAATGATGTAAGGAATGAAAATAGTTTCTATTATCTCAATTGAACCATGTTTAATGCTGAGATTCAATATTCATATTTCACGGAAAATTTCCTTATGTTAATATTCACAATTTATAAATTAACTCATCACCTAGAACATCACGTGACCTACTTGGTCTCTCATAATGACTCACTTAAATATATCCACAATCGTCCCATACTAAATTAAAATTGGGAATAGCGGGAAGTTATCTTACAGTAGTTTGACATTCAATTTATACCACAAAAGGAAGTAAAATGAAAATCATCAAAATATTTTCTTATGGATCACCCTTATGAAGAAAATACACCAATGGACATTGAGTTACCCGATAAAGATGTATTCTCTTGTCAATATTTCCCCTAGACATAAGATATGTTCTTTGATAGTGATTAAATAATCTGAATAGAGAAAACATGGAAGACCTGAAACTCAATTGAGTCATTATAGTATTCATCCTTATCTCTCCATCCAAGGTAGTTTTCCCTATTCCTTATTATAGTGGAATAACTAACAAAAAATGTGGCATAATATCAAGGCCTCTTTATAAGATTGGAATTTTAATTATAAATATCAATAGCCCACCTAAAAATAAAATCTGATTCATAGTTAGTAATCAGGAATTTTAATTGATAGAATTCCATAAAAATGGAATATTTGATTCACCTTCTTGAGTACACATGAGGTTTGATGAAAAAAATACCATCATAGCTAACACTCACCCACATATCATCTTCATGGAAATATTTGGTAGATGAATTTGATTATGTTTCCTCAACCTTGGAATATACTGATAGGTATAAAATAATCATCAACATCTCACATCAGAGGGTGGTGTCACCATACATTGGAACTAACATGGAAGAGATAAATGAGAAAAAATCCACCCTTGAAAAATATGATTTTGTGAATTGATATATACCCACATATTATACTACCTCTAAAATATAAATCTTCCATTATATAGATAAAAAGGAGATAATCTGGTGATGGGTAGTCATCTTTACCCTTTATGATGACCCAATATCTCAATAAGTCCTCTATAAATGAGGATTTTATGGATTTCTCCTAATATTAATTGAATGAGGTGATAATCTTTCTATTATGGAAGAATTCCATTTAAGTGAATATGGTTCTCATCCGTAAGGTTCAAAGATTTCTTATTATATTTGGTGGCTTGAATATTTCTCTCCATTGATAAAACTGGATAGTATGGATTTCACCAAGAGATTTATTCCTATCAAATTCATTTTAACTTCATTTATCAACCCCCAAAATTGTTTTTATATAGCAAAAAAATTTTGAATTTTTTATATTTTGGGAAGTATATTTCATGGGTACATATACCCCAATAATATCCTGAAAATTTAAGTATATCATTATCATCATTGTCTTATTCTCCGAGTGCACTAAGGACATATCCATCAAAGAAGTTGGGAAAAATGCCATCATCAGTTTTGTGAAAATAAATATTATTAACAGATTTTGTGTCCCTCATACAATACTAATATATAACTACATAAAAAATTACTCCTTTTAAATGAAAACGTTGTTGTAGAAATATGAAGTCATTCCAACAACTCATATCACTACCATGAAGTAAAAAATGGAAAGATAAAGAATTTTTATAAAACCATATCCAATATAATAAAAAAATATGGTGTACAAAGATAATAAATATTTTCTTTACAAACATATTCATAATTTTTGGGATTATAACACGCCAACTCGTATAGCTACACAAGAAACCTCGTATTCACTTGTTTATAAGACATAAGAGGTTCTACCCATCAAGGTCAAATTACCTCCACTATACATTTCCATTTGAAATTAGTTATCCACGTATAATAAATATCATAAGAGATTGGATGTGTTGGAATGAATTCATGAGAAATGTTTATCTACCCCACACAATAGAAAAGTTCATTAAAATCGAGTAGCACAAGCCTTGAACAATAATGTTTGCCTCTATTCATCCCTCCAAATGGAATTGGTATTGACTCTCAGAGACCTAATTGTACCTTTGAGGAAACCTCTAAAAAGTGAACCAAAGTGGGAAGGATATTATGACATACACGAGATCTACTTAAATGGATCATATTCTTTAGTCACACTGGATGGAAAATGTATCACACTGGTAATCAAAATAAGGTTTTCAAGAAATAATTTATATAATTTCAATAATAACAGTTTGAGATGCATGAATTTAAAATACCTATCACCTGCCCAAAACACACAATCTTAAAAAATTTGGTCATATTCTCTACAATATAACAGAAAACTACATAGATAGTATTTTATATTCACAAGACATTAAAAAAGGACAACACACCGACCATAAAATGAAAAATCACATGATTTTCATCAGAAATATCATTGAATAGAATCATAATGTGATTTTTTATAATCCTATAATTCATTTTTATTTCACAAAATGATCATGACTCACATGAGATTAGATGTTTAGGATGATTAATCCAACTCCCATGAATAATCCACACTACCTTCAGGGTTAGGAAACATTTGGTACATCCCACGTGACCCAAAACTAGTTAGATAGGCTAATTTTAAATTTCCTACATCTCATATAATGTTGTCAGATCTAGGTAAGGATTCTTGTAATAAAACATTCTTATGTCTAGGAACAAAAAATCATATACCTTTATATAAGTACTTGGTACGCATAAAATAATTTCCTAGTAACAATGTGTAGTTTGATTCTATTTCCAATTATGAATGTAGTGACATTAAGATTTCTAATCCTAGTCCCAATTGAAAACAATAGAAACAAATCCTCTTTAATTTCATATAAGCTAGATATATACAATAATTTTATTTATAACTGCATGTGGCCTGATTTCCTTTTTTTGGGATATGGAGTGACACCTGGACCCCTTATCCTAGATATAGCCATGAATTTCAATAGATCTAATATCCATTTTCATTTTGATTTTAGTCTATTTTTCACACTAAAGACCCAATATCAAAGTAAGGTCATCACAATTTTTAATTTCCATGAGAAGGAATATCCCAAGTGAATGTGTGTGAATTCATCAATGCACATTGGGAAAAAATTTCCTCATCTCTGATCACATTCTTAGCATTATCATGAGATCCACACGAGGTAGTCCAATGCAGAAGTTTCTATGTAGGATAAGACGACCCTTTAATTTTTATCCTAGTATTTGAGACTTCATCCAATGATTATATTAGGGAATTTCTTCTGGATATATAAAAGACCACTATCGTTAAAATAACCAAGGGGATCCTTCATGTTTGAATTCTCATATACATTAAACAAATAATATTTTTTTTCATACGAGTTAGATCTATACATATAAATACTTATGAGATCCACATGGGGTCTAGTCCCTACACCTAAATAAGATCACAACCACCAGTTCATGTAATGATCAAGTCTAAATTCCTCCATTATGATTTATGAACATATTTTTTTCATAAAATAAACTTCATGTCTTGAGAAACTTGGACTGTACAAAACCTTCCTAAGCTATTGGTGATAAGAATATCTAACTACAAGAGACACATATGTTTTAAATAAGCATACTATGCCTGTGATATGGTTCTAAACATGTTCTATTGACATGGTGTATCTACCACAGGCTTCTAGGTCCTTAAGAGAAATCCCTCTAATCCCCATACAATCTCATTATATTACAGTGAAACTAAATTTTGGAATATGTTTTGCGGTCATAAACTTCATAGATATTACATACCACTAGTTTGAATCTGGTAGCCCTAAGTTATGATTTACAATATATCCGCCCATGTTCAACAAGGTTTTGGAACATTACTTTCTTATAATCCCTATTTAGGTAATTATTCTTATCTTATTAGTCTAGGCTCCCTGAATGTAAACAATGCACATGAATTCATGGTATTGGTTCCATATAACATATTCTCATAATGAATATGTGCTCCATATGAATGGGTGAAACCTTTAGGGTGATTGAATCCTTCTTGAATATATATTTCCTCTAAAAATTGACTTCGTGAAACAAATTTTTGAATCTTAAAAAATTTTCATGGCTATCAAAGACAATGATATATGAATGCAAGGGACACTTATGATTTTACTATGAATAATATTCCTATGATATAATTATAAATATACACCCCTAATACGGCCTATCGAATAGAGGCATCTGCATCCCGTAGATAAGGTTATATTATGTTTTGGAACCTTGAAAATATCAAAATATAATCTATCTTTCAAATATTGTTCACAATCATCCTTGAAATGTGTCTTCCATCCCATCCATATTGATTCAAAATTCTTGAGTGGTGATTTACCCAATCCATAATCAAACTATTCAAGTTGATTAAGTACTCTTGATGTTACACAGTTTTGTACCACACCTATTACTAGGATATAAATATGATGATCTATATGATAACTTTGATCTGAACTCATATTGTGACATTAAACCATATGAAAAAATGGCCCAAGCTTCATGAACATAAAATGAATATCCATTTATTCTTTATCTAAAATTACCAGATCCTATTTCTAGCAAATGTTAAACTATCATGCTCTGGAAAACTCTTGGTGAATGCACGTTTTTCATCATTGAAGGTGATGGTGACTCTAATTGGGCATCATGACCATGAGTTATATATAAACATCTAAAGGGTTTCCAATATTATAAACATAAGACTTTATCAATTCATGTTGGGTATACCCTACCCGTGTTGTTGAATAAGTCAGCCCAAACCATTGGTCAAAGCTATACATCCTTCAATTGCAAAAAACGTTGTCCAATGCTATATGAACTTAAACTGAAGTACCCATTGGTCAAAGCTATCTGACCTTAAATTGTATAAGTCTTTGGTAAAAGCTGTTAGACCATACATATATTTTTTATTTATCTAACATGAATTAATTTAAAATGTCTAAGGAATGTCTATATGACTCTCTAGAATGAGAAACTACAAATTTATTTCTTGAAAAACTCAAGTCCCCACTCACTAGAAACACGATTTTCATGGTTTATGAAAAATCAAGCACCTAAAATTGAAAATGGCACAAAACATGTTAAGTCAAAAACCGATAAAGGGAATCCTAAGAAATATCCAAGTCCCTTATTTATAATCCTTCTTAATGTGAATATTATAAATAATTAAGGGAAATAAATGATAAAGATATGATTCTTATGGGGAAACCATATGGTCCCACAAATAGTCAAGCTATGCTCACTAGGCCTTGAACAAGAAAGAGTTTGAGAATTTCCATAACATTCTAACCTAAATAAAATATTTTCTGCTAAATAATTCATCATTATCCTGAATGAACCAGTTCTTGTTCATTATTGATGGTGTTTATACCTATATTTATATGTTATATATGCCCTGGATGAATCCATATGGTGTTCACACATGGGAATTATGGGTGTCGGAGAATCATGTAAATGGAAAATTATGGAAAAAATGAGCCTTTTTGATACATTGAACAAAAATAAAAATGACAACCCCAGCCTAGAGCCAATATTTATTACAGGATGCCTATCATAAGAGATGCTACATAGATTCATGAAGCTCGTTAAGGGGATACTAGGCCTCTACAATGATATGAATAAATTCCTATATCCTTAAGGGTTTATTGTCATCAGAAAAGGGAAGGCTCTCGACCTCACCTACTTCTCTTTCCATTTCAATTGGAGCATCTTATACAAGTCCTTGATACATTTATAGTATCTCCCTAGCACTTTAAAACTCCTATCGAAGTTATAATATTCCATAATACTCTTCATCAACATGTAGAAATTGTTCTAGTTCCAAGACAATATAATGAGAAGCACGTTGAAGCATTGAAACTCAATTTTTGGTAGACAGTGTCTTTAGTTATACTTGGGGAAGGAATACCTTAGATACACTTAAATATTGGGATTTAATGATGTACTTTTCAATGGAATAGAGGCCCTGAAAATTAAATAAACCACTAACCAAGAGTATTAAGTAGAATTGGAGCTGATATAGATGTGTTCTCACATCATCCCTGAGGGTGTTGGAGATCATATTCCATTTTTCTTTCCGAGAATGCTTAGGGTTGGTCCAATAATAAAAATGGGTTTACAATTCTAGATTAAATTCACTCCTAGATACCAAAATATAATATGGAATGTGTTCACTCAGATAGACCATGTTGAACTTTTATGGGGATATTTTCATGGGGATATAAGATTATGTAATTGGAACCTCGGTTTAAAGTTGTAATTTTGTAATAAAAAAATGTATAAATATATTTCATGTTCACAGTTTTGGAATTGAGAAGTAGTACAGACACTTTCCCGTCCTGGTAACCATGTTGACATCCCCAGGGTGTGTCACCCTATTGAATGAAACCACCTTGGAATTTCCACTAGAAGGTTCTTCCTTATTAGTGGTAATATAGGTGTAAAACATCAGGGTAGCTTTGCCTATATGAATTATAAGGGTACTTTTATCTCCCATCATAACCTACCCACTTATCAAAGTATAACAATCATTTATGGAAATTTCCACTTGAGATTGGTGGACAAGAACCTCTTATAGAGAAAAGCTTCCTGGAGAAGGTGTAGGGTTAGCCTCTAGATACCTAGAAACTTGGATAACCTTTTAAAGTTTTACTAATTAGTATGGGGCATAAAAATCCTATAAGATATCTTATATAGTGTGTAAGGAATCAAAGAATTTAAAGGAAACTAACAATATCCACTCTATTGATACCCCCATCTACCAAATGTGATTATTTATCCTATAATTCACCAACCATTGTTTTCATCCTCTCTATGTAAGGAATAGATGATTTGAGGATGGTAATTTGATCCTCAACTAGAGAACCTTTATTATCATCCTCGGGTTGTTCCTTAGATATCAATGAAGAGTAGGATCCGATCATCAATAAAAATCAGTGTAATTATTAAGATGAATATAAAAACCAACATGTATAATTAATAGTGAAAGATGACTAGATACCTTCCTCTATATTTAATAAAAATATTTTTTTCTAGTGTTTTATACCTTTGATTAGATTTGATAAAAGAAAATAGAGGGTATCCCCACCACTAGTCAGAAAAACATAGGAAAATAGAAAATATAAGAAATAACATTATATTCCAGCTTCTTCATCATTGCTTTCCCCGGAGACAGTTTATCCTCATTATTTTACTATTCAAGGTTCTCTCTATATGATACCTCAACTAAAAACTTAGGGGAGATGATCATTGTTACAGTTGTTCCTGATTCCCCTCCCCACTCATAAAAAAACAGAATGTATAGATGGATGATAAAATAGATTCTTGTATGAAACTTTACATAGCCTAAATAAGTTAACTTACATCATCAAGAACAATAAAAAAATCCCATTCCTTATCCACTGAATGGATATGTATATATTTTTTAGTCCCTCATTCTTTTATGGATGGAACCCATTGGGGGATAGAAACCCTCAGATCAAGGGCCCAGATCTACATATACGACTTCTAAATATTCTTCCAAACTTCTATGGGGTTGGTATCACAG
Source organism: Viscum album (assembly GCA_963277665.1). NCBI lineage: Eukaryota > Viridiplantae > Streptophyta > Magnoliopsida > Santalales > Viscaceae > Viscum > Viscum album. Next base: position 1,050,236,534 of record OY728146.1, on the reverse strand, counting down.
TAAAAATCTAAGAGATCCTTTACATTTCCAATATGGGGAATGTGAATTTTTCTTATAATTAGGGATGATAATTAAAATGTATTGGCTAAGGAAGCATCAACGTGCCAATATTTGAGTGCACCTAGATATATCTCTTTTGAATCACTTGTTATTTTATCTTTTTCTCTAGTATAAGACCCAATCACCTTTTACATGAGACTCATCTCAGGTCTTTGAACTATAGATATTGTCTCTACTTGATGATGTTGACTAAATAACTTTAGTTAAACCTCTTGATTAATTAGTTCAACCCTCACAGGAAAAGAGTGTCTGTGATTGAGATGATTTGAATACTTAGGTACCTCGTCCATTATGTGCTTCTCTGAGAACTTCTTGGTGACTCGATTCACTCGAACTGAAGTATATTTGATGGTGAATCGGGGAAGATACATTGATAATATTCCCCATAGGCATGATAATATCCATGTTCCTAAATAATTGGATAAAAACCCAATGTATGTGCCCTTTGGAGGATGGTTGATTAAAAAACTCATCATCTCCTATAGCATCATCAAAAAGAGTTTTCATGTTTCTGTAGGATTTTTATCCTCCCACATGTCCACGGGACACAATAACATTTTTTATTGAAGGCATTATAACTGATGTGGAAAGTGGGAGGTTGTGTATTCTTTACAGATGATATCATAGTCAATCTAATCCCCCAACATGTCATCCCTCAACAAAATTATGCAGGACCTCAAATCATATATGGACTCACCATCATCAGTGATTACACCAATAGAAGGTAATCTATATAAAATAATTTGAATTCACTATGGATACTAAAGAGTTTATGGGTGGATTCATTGGTCAGTGATAAATACATGATGCCCGAATTAGGTTGAATAAATAAATACACCACACATCAAGGGAAACCAATGGTACTAAGAAGGTTATTGTAATTAATCTAGGCCACCATAAATCCAAAAAAAATCTATAATGTCCCTAACACATGAAAGAGTGTCTTTCCATTATATAAATGCATCAAGAACTGGTGGATCTTCACTAATATCATTGAAACCAAACCCACAAGCTCCACCATTTCTAGTTTGTATTCCCTAAAAAATTACTTCGATTGGAACTATTATTGGATTAATGCACTATGATAAGATACTCACTTATCCACATGGCAAAAAATCTTTCAAAATTATTCTCCTCCTATATTATTGGGATGATGTCACATCCCCACTTTCTATACTCACCCCACTCATGCTCTGGAATGTATGTCCCAAAACAACCACATTTTCGGATTGAAGGATATATTATTAGGTGATTGAATATAATTTTTTGATCTTAGGGAACTAGGAAAGTGTTCATACAAGTCTCAAACTTGATTTCAATATGAATACTATGATTTTTCTCCATGATATCCCTAGCTATTCTTTGATTCTCCCTAAAAAAGTTCCACACTCGTCAGGGATCTCCAGACATAGCCTGATGGTGGATGAACTCATCATACATCGAAATGGGGATTGGCACCCCAATATCATGTAGATGTACCATAAATGGATTCCAAACTTATCATTTTTATGATGGATGGTTTTAGTTTTAGGACTCTAATGACTTAGAAGCTCCAAGATCAACCTATTATTTTTATAGATATATGTCTAGGAAACCCAATAAACATAATAAATTTATTCCTTATAGAGATTAATCTTAAACTCTTCCCATGTTACTTAGGCCCAATAGGCCCACATCCACTCAACTTTAAATCCTTCCATAGGATAAAGGTCATACCCATCACTCATGCCCTTAGGATGATCAAATGACAGAGTGATGGAAGATGGATGATTGAAAATGTATCTTGGATTCTGTTACAAGATTATTATTTCTTTTTTAAGTCTTATTATGGTGAAACACACACAAAAAGTAACTGATTCCTTTCAATATATAATCTCCTATTTTTTATATGTTCATCCCACCCAAGTTGTTGTACACAATTATCTATAAACTCAGGATAAAGGTATTTGGATTATGGATATCTATCTTTTTCAGAAGTTCATGTACATATAAGGATAGAATGTTCAATGTTGGGTACTGCTGATGATTCTTCTTCATGATCTTTGATAAGGATAATGGGGAGGGTTCTTGTCGACCATAGAACCCTTTCTTGACTTCTGCAACCATAATCTTGATACAAGAAGAATCTTCAACATATAAGGAAAAAATTAGAAGAGATGGCCATTGTAAACCTGAAATGAGTTTATAAAAATATGATAGAATAATAAATCTATAAATCCTAATTGGTATCCCCAAAATGATAATAGGTTAGGTTTGAAGGAAATTAGGAAATAACTTGATAGATTCATAACTTTTGACCATGATACCTCACTTAGATGGCCTCACTATGGTGGACCCACTAAGGTCCCCTTTCTAGGTTGGCCATGTTAAGCCCCCATAACTTAGGTGTTCCCACTAAGGCCCCCCCTCTCTAGGTTAGCTCTACTAAGGACCCCTCGCTGGGGTATCCCCTCTAAGAGGAAAGGGCACTAGTGCTCACCTTAGATAAAATGAATTAGATAAGGGAAAGAGAGGAAAAGATTATATTGTGATTAGATGATGGGGGTAGGACCACCCCTATTTATATGGAGGTTGGTTGCCTTGCCTAACCTTATCAGAACATCTCACCGAGCATGGAAAATGTGGTCCAGACAGACTGGCCAACACAACATTCCCCAACAACCTTTGTAGGTAGGTTTTGAATTTCCTTCTCAACTAATCACATCAGGTGGACTTCAACAAAGAATATGATCCTATAAATTTTACTAAGATCCAATTTGGAAGGGGGGGTATTAGTGCTCCCTTTTTAGGGAAAAGAGATGAAGAGATAAGTTAGAGAGTACCCTCATGTTACTAGGTTTGCCTCACCTAGGTCACTATGGATCTTTAGGTCTACCTCACCAGGGTACTCTATGGTTGCTAGGACTGCTTCATCTAGGTCCCCTCTAGTTTTCTAGTCAGCATCTTCCATGTCACCTATTCACGCCACCTTATTTTATAAGGACCACTCTACCCAAGCCCCTATTTTTCCCTATAAATATCCCCAAATGTAAATTATTCATCAAATGAATTCCCTAATTTTAAAAGGGATAGAGAGAGTGAGATATTCCTAGAGACACTTTTCCCGTACATATAGTACTTCCCCTAGGTAGAATATAACAGACTATCACGTAATAAAACAACCATAACTAGTAGTAGAGGTTATCCAAATCCCTTTTCCCGGGTGACCCATTATCCGGGGCTCATCACCCAGACAACCCATGGATTGAGTTTTTTCACCTGGGAGACCCATTGCTCAGGGTTCTTCACCAAGGTGACCCATCACCCACAGATCATCACCTAGGAAACCTACCACCTAGAGATAATTACATGGGTGACCCTCCGCTCAATTATCTTCACCTGAGTGATCCATCACATAGGACTCATCACCTGGGTGACCCACCACCCTGGACTCATCACCTGGGTGACCCATCATCCAAGGCTCATCACCTAGGTGACCCATCACTCCAAGATTATAACCTGAGTGACCCACCACAAAGGATTCCCATCTAATTGAACTGTTTAGTTGAAAAAATCCCCTATTTAAACATTATATGAGGGTTTATTTACCCTTAAAATACCATTCCCATATAACCAAGTCTCCTATTTGGGAGTGTTGTCATTAAGGACTCTACTAAAACCACCAGATTCACATGGACGATGTATATAGAACACTAGTGTTACCCCTTTCAATCATGAATTGTCTTGGTAAATATTTTAACTTTCATTTCACTATACCTTCACACTACTCGTGCCTCTCATGTACAAATTTAGCATTACAGGCATAATCTATGAACCTGAACCTATAACCAGGAGAACTATTTTGGGTACCCCAGTGTAATGGAGGCCTAGACAGGGTGTGACATATACTTAGTAGACCATCTCTAATGGTCTCTAATGATATTCAGTCCACGAATATAAAATACAGTAGTGTGAAGGTATAGTGAATAAGCAATAAATAAATAAATGTAAATATGTCAAATCGGTTCCTCAAGGACACCCAACTGACTATACCTTATTTTTTCTAAGATATAATATATCTGAACATACCCATACACATATATAATCATATATCTAACTAGATATATATTGATATATACATTCACTAGTGAGAACCCAGGGAATCCATATAATAGTAAGGGTGATAGTATTAATATAATATAAAGAACCATGTATACAAGATTTGGTGTCCTTAACTGAGTGTCTATAAACCACAGAAAAATTATTGGTAGTCACATGCATCTAAACATAAGACCATTAGTAGGTAAAGTACCCAAAATACATAGATAAGGAATTCTATAAAATGATTCATCGCAAAAATATACCACTAGTCATAAGTAATAATAAACAAGCATGATATAACTCATTTTTCCTATGAGCATATCCAAGGCATTGAATAACAAGGAACCCAGGTATTTAATAATTCTATTAATTATATGATTCCATCATAGAAATTACCTAAAGGGAAACCAAAGTATTGGTCATAACATTCAATAGCCCTACAAGCCCTTCCATGGAATTCCATAAAAGAAAACCCAAGTATGAATCAAATCAAAAGGAATATCATTTATCCTATGAGCTCATCCAAGAAATTCCATAAAAAGGAAACCCAAGTATCAATCAAGGTGTAATATAATTCATGTAACCTAAGAGATTAGCCATTGTATTTAAAAATGAGGAAACTGATATTACTCATAGTACATGTATGGATTCAGATCGATGATCCCATCCATGGTATTCTATGAAAGAACCCAATTATTTCTCCTAGTGTGTCACAATTAATTTAACATATAATATTGTCCAAGGAATTCCGTAAAAAGGTATCAAAGTATCACTCAATGGTTAATACAATTCATCCAACTAATTAAATTTAAGTAATAAAGAGGGACATGTATATAAGCTTGAAATAACACAATCAAATTGAAATTTACAATGAAGGATTTGGTAAAGTCTATTCCATTCATAAGGAATTCATGGTCCATGTACATGAGAATTCCCTTTAAGCTGTTAACTATCTTAATTAAGTTTCTCCAATTTATCTAATAAGGAAGCACACCTCATTTGTGGGTTTATTATTAAATGAGTGAGGAATAAAATCCTTAACATTATTAATTTATCCAAGACACTCTTCATATCAATTAATTTATATTATATACACTAGAATAGGAGTCATGGGTAATTAATAAAAACACACAATGGGTGATTCATGTTTAGGTGAACAACCTTTAATAAATAAATTTAATGAACAATGACTATTTGATTTAATGTATTATATTCTACATATAAAATTTCATAATTTGAGGGGAAATCATGGAGAATCTAATGTGAGACACAATGGAATAATTTATAATGCACAATACTTTGAGAGAAAATCCATTTACCACCTACCTTATACTAAGGAATATTCACTCATCCTAAACAAATATTTTATTTGATATGGTTTGAGACAAATTGAAGAAATAGGAAAACACCTTAAAAATAGGGTGAATTAGATTTCATAGATTTAGCATTCCATATGTTGAGTGAAAAAATAATAAATAAGAGGGTTTTAGGGCTTAATAATATTCTTCTAACTCACCTTAAGATGCATAATTTTGAAATAAAATGGAGGATATCTCTCCATAACAAGGGAATGTGAAGAGGGATCCCACAAGTGGAAATGTTGTGGCATATAGGAGGAGAAAGGGGGAGAAGAAAAGAAATAAGATCGAGGGGAAACTGTAATTTTCAACCCATTAATAAGCCACATAATTTAGATACATGTTTTGGATATCCATACACCAATAATCTGGTTCCACTACCTAGGTGGCACTAAGGGTGTAGGGAAGTTACACAGTTTTCTAAACTGTGTGAAGTGAATGTTCTCCCCTCTCCAATTTTCTATATATGACCTTTCACTATCGTGCACCTCCTATTACATGATTTGACCAAACCTTGTGACACCCTCATCTCTCCGGAATGAGGATGCATGGTTTACATGGAGGTATATACGATATAAAAATCATTTCCTAATAAAAAATAGGCCACATGGTTGTGATTAATGATTAGAAAAAACTATTTACAAACTGTGTGGCCTTGTCAATTTCTCTTGAAACTATTTTTTTGGGGTCTGACACTCCTAAAACTCATCTAAACACTGAAGAAATCTCCTGGGACATAAAAGTAATCTAATTTTTTAAGAGTACCAATTTTTATATTTATTTTATGAACCTTGTTTTAATGCTTGGTCAATCCACAAAAAAAACTCGGATTCCTTTGGAAAAATTTCCTTGGTTTGAAATCACAGAACGTTACAACCTACCCACATTTTAACTTATCATCCCTGAGAATCCATAGAGGAAACAAAAGAATATCATCTGAACTACTTGTGTTGAGAATTATACTATTGAAAATTCTATGTTGTGTTTCCAAATGAAAAATTCACCTATAAGAGTCACTTTAATCATGATGCATTTATACTATGAAAACCCAAGTTAATGCTTATATTAAAAAATAAAACATGTAGATTGTGATTACCCAATCCTATCTAACCCGAGACATGATTATACTATCATTAACCATTTATATTATGGTTCTATTGAACATAGGCACTAGCTTGAATGACCAATCCTAAGTTAAGGTACCTCCACCATTATAATTGCCTATTTAAGCATGCCCTTAGCATTCTAACGATGCTCCTAAAACATTTTCTCAACTTGATCAAACAGTTAATTCCCAATCGACCAAAATTCAACTTGGTCATGCTATATTTTCTATGAAAATACTTGGATAACAATGGCATTATACTCGTATCAACCCAACAACATGATATCTGTGGTTCCTCAATGAAGACATGCAATAAAACATGGTATTGTAAGTTTGAATACTACTGACTGACTACTTATGAAAATGATCAGATCCAACAGTTGATGCATTAAAAAATATGATCCATGATCCTTTAAACTAAGGTACATCAAGGTAAATTTGAGCACATTCACTAAATCCTGTAATTAGCTTTTGATGACATCTCTGGCTGAACTAACCATTTCTATCGTCATGCCACAACACAACCATAGGTTTATCCTTGATCCAGAACGCTTGGACAATCACACCTAAAACACATTATCCATGTCTGATATTAGATCATAGTAACCTTGGAATTAACTAATAGAGTTCATGTATATCATCAAAGATAATATATTCTCATGAGTATATCAGTGAGACATCGGTACATAGCTAAAACATCCACATATCAAGACCGCATACCAAACCCAACAACAAATTATCTCCTGAAGATAGAGTCGAAGAATTGGATGGTGTCCATGATTCTATGCAAGGCCTCCTTACATGATAATCCCAGTATCAATTAGAACAAAATCTACCTATTAGATGTTCCATTCATTTGGAGCACAATTTTTAAGGAGTTTATTTATCGATCCATCAAGTCGTTTACTTATTTGTTTTATTATTTTGATTTATAATCGACACTCTCTCAGTGTAACTAGAATAAGGTAAAGATGGGGACCTGATCATATATATACCATGAGTACACTAATAGCATATCAATGAATACATGTTTGTCCCTAGACACACCCATTATATCCTATATGTATTTCTTAACATGGTTTTCAACAAACCATATCCAACTTACCTGAAGAAAAAAATCAAACCATCTATGGATGACTCCTTTTAAATGATCTCAATGGATACTACTAACATTTCTATATTAAACAGCCATGATTCCCTTAGCACATGAGGAATCTTGTGATCTCTCAAGGATAACCACAAAAGTCTATAATTTTACTAATGATGTTTTCAAAATTTGTGTACACATCCAACAATATCATCATTGTTTTCCTTGAAAGCACCGACATGTTACCAAACTTATCATGCCTAGGGGAATTTAAAGCAATTTTGACCCTTTTGAAATATTCCTCCCTAGTTTTGTTCCCTCTATATGGAAGGAAAAAACTTTCCAAGATAACATGATGCATCACACCTTATGATTTTTCTATTAAAAGTTTACTCAGAATGAGAACCCATCCCCTAAAACACACTCCATCAACCACTAGTCATAGGTCTTGGACATGACCAACATGATTTTACGAAGTATCAATTAGGAAAGTGAATAAAACAATATTCTTAAAATCACTGTATATGAGATTACTCTAAAAATATAGATGAAACTCCTCCCGATTTATGTTCATACATGCCACGATATTAGGATTAAAAGACAAAACTAAACTGGATCGGCCCAAAAATAGCACCGGATACATTTGCAATGTCATCCCCAAATAGTGGGACAACTCAAACCTCTCTAATTCCCAATTCATTTTACACCAAAATGGTCCAATGAATGGATCTTGACAACTCTAGGTTTAATAATTACCACTGAACACATCTAGTTTGTTGCACCATTTTATCAAATTGAGAGGTACCCCATGTATCAATTCATAATACACTTATATTTAATCAACACAACAATACACAATTTGATACTATATATAGTCCTATTAGGCCTACACAAGCCAATATCTTATGTACCACACAATGTTTTTAGACTAGATTCGAATCATCCCATAGAAATATTAATACAACTAATGAATTAATGATTCGTCCTATCTTTGAAAAATAAGAAGATTCATGTGACCTACTAAGAAGTCAACCCTGCCCTATGAGTATATAACATAAATAAACTGATCATTATATAATGTTGACACCCATAATAAGGATTAATTTACTGCATGAACACCCATCGAAAATGGGTATCATTTTAGTAACAAAGAGTCCTACTCGGAAAAAATTACACCTGAATGAGACCACATGTCTGAAAAATCATCACAATCATTTAATGATGCTAGATCACCTATAAGAGTGCTACCTACACTTGGCTAAAGCCTTACTGGATCCCAAAGTGTCGAGTCTTCAACAAGGTCACACTATAAAAGGTCACTAGTGTTACCACCTAACCTCTAAACTTACTGTAATGAAAAGGTCATTTGATACCTATAAAAAATGTAACATTCCCATCCAACGTAAAAATTATGTAATGATTTAAACTAATATTATACGAGTTTTGAAGCTAAGAATTCCACATTAAGGATTCATTTAATCCATTTCATTAATTCACATTTATTTAAGAAACATCTTAAAAGATCTTTTTGAGAATATCAAGTTCTAATTATAATATAAAAGTTTTTGGTACTTCATTTAACTAACGCTACAAGGATCACATGCATGTTCTATCAAACTTAAATTTAAAAATTACTTATTTAGATGACATTATATCACAAATAAGTAAAAATTATCTCACAAATTATTCTTATTCATTTTATTTATCTATAAAGATTATAATATCTGGATTATTTAAATAAAACATCAATTTATAGATATTGAGGAAAATCCCTTTAGATTTAAATTATCATTTTAATTAACCAAAAACTCATAATAATAAATATAAATAATATCTAAAAGGTCTTTATAATTTTAAGGGTACTAGTTCAATAGAATGTTGTAAGGATCTGAACCTGGTTGCCGAGATCCATTTCCTTATTTTATTAAATTTGTATATAAATAAAGAAGTCGTATCCCGAAGGAAATCATAGTTTTAAAATATTTTGAAAACAAGATACATACATAATTTCATCATTACAACTTTACAGTAAATACAACATATCAAATTCTTTTAGATCACAAATAAATTCTTAGATTATCCATGAAAGTTATTCATAATATTTATCTTCACCACCTTAGGAAAAATAATACTTAATAAAGGGGTGAGCTTAGATTCTCAGTAAGGGTATGTAATAAAATATAATTCATCATAAATATAAACACTATCCATGGTGAATAACTTAAACAATTTCCTTTAAAAATTATACATGATCATAATATGGTAGGAATGGAAGATGATTAAATAGGGCTATATAAATGATCATGGGATAATGAAACAAACCCATTAATATTATACTTTACAAATAATCACATGTTTTATCAATTTATAATACCATAATGAGGGAATACATAATTTAGGACATCTAAAACATATTGTCAAGGCCTCGACCAAGACATCTGGAAATACTAGGGTAAAGCCTCGGCCAAACTCCAATACTATTTTGTCTCATGAGACCTAGTAATGAATCAAGGGATATAGTAGGCCCCACCCATCACTTGCTAAGTCCAATGCATTCCTCATATGAATGGGGCTAAATATAAACAATATGAACATTTGAAATAACTTTCCCCAATCTGTACATATAAACACTAACCATTCTATGTAGAATGGTGAATGGTATCAAGATAGCACATCCACATTCAAACGGATCATAAACCATTTAATAAAATATGTTAGATGGTAAACATAAGATATTAACCTCAATAAGACATAAAATTCAATATAGGTTTTGAAATAGACAAAAATACTCTAATAAAATCATCGAGGATTTTTTTGAGAGAAATACACTTTTACATTGAAAAGAAGAGTTATTTTGATAAAAAACATTAAATAAAACAAAAAATTAAATAAGTTAGTTTTTCTATGATGAAATGAGTGGTTTTATAAAAATAATTGTGGCTAAAAATAGATTATATAGTTCCCTTGAAAATAGGTACGAATTTTAGAAGTTCCCTTGAATGTGGCCTGTTTTTCAAGAAGAATTGAGAAAGATATTTATAAAACATTTAACTACCCATAAATTAAAGAAGGATTATGATTTATAAAAGTATATAGAAAATTAAAATATAATTTATGGGGATTAATTAATAATAATTAATAATATAATTAGGATTAAGAGAGAAAAAAAGTAACCCAAAAGAAAATGGATGTTCGGGTAGAAAACCTTTACCCAGTGTAAGAAGGTGTTCTGCACTTGGGATTAACGTCATAGATAATCAAATTAAATCCATTAATTATTTAATTAAGAGCCTTATTTACATTTGTTTGATTCTTCATAATTTTATTAAGTTCATTTATGTCCTTTTGATGAGTTATATGATACAAATTTATCGCTTGGGATCGTTCATTTCCTTGGTTTTCATGATCAGTATAATTGTATATGATAATGGAGATTCATGTTGAATGGGTATAATTATACAGAATTGAATTTATATGATATTTATGAACATATATTAGTGTAAATGGTTATTCATATTAATTTGTTATACAGTATGATTATGAATCATTAGATAAAACATTTAGTGATAATCATTTAGATTTTTACGGTGGCTTCTTGATCACAATGAAGTAGTTTTGTTCTATTATTTAATATCATTTATAAATTATGGTTCCATAATCATTAAATAATATATAATAAAAATTTTATAATATTTTTCGACCATAAAAATGGTTTCATGACATTTCTTGAAGAATAAATTGAAGAACAAAATATCATCATCTATGACGGTTGTAAATCATTACCTCCCGGATGATGATTTTCTTTAAAATAAAAGAGAGAGAGAGGGAGTAACGATATTATTGATGTGATTTTAATTAACTTGATATAATTAAAATATATAGATGATAATATATTTATAATGATCATTTATATAGAAGAGGTGAGAATATAATAATAAAAGAATGAACTAAAAAGAAATTTAAAGGAAAAAAGGAAGAGGATTTTACCTCTTGAGTACACCTCCTTGAGAACCTCCTTAAGGGAAGGGATTTTGGTATTTTGGATAGACCAAGAGCTCCTAGAAATGGGGAGAGAATATGTATGATTATTGGGGCAGAACATTGATATGATTTAAGGATTAGAGGAGTGGAGAGAAGAGGGAGTGAGGGGTGGTTTTTATAGTGGAGGAGAGGAGTGACTTTTGAATATCTTCTTCATTATTTTATTAGTTTACTCAAGAAAAGAATTATTTTTTGATTCCTATATCCCCAAATAGTAATAGGTTAATGTGAGTTCAATACAATGGCCATTTAAGTCAGACATGATTCAAGAATGATGCAGAAATTCATTCATTTAGTATATTTTGTAAATTATCAAATTTCAATATTCACCAAAAATTCAATTATTTCAGAAAAATCCCAAATATTCACCCATAACATGTTTTTAAGTGTATAATTTAAAAAACTTCATTTTATCAAAATTATTTTAAAAATAAGAGATTTTTTTAAAAAAATTATTATTTACATGAAAAATACATATTCTAAATTTAAAACTGATTTTGTAATACTTTGAAAAATTAAATGAGGTCTTATAAAATTATCCTTAAATAAAAGGAAAATAAATATTTATTAATAAATAAATTTTATGAAAATTAATTTAATATTAAGTAAATTTATTAAATTAAAATTGTAATTAAATATTTATTACTCAAAAAAATATCAACACTTAATTATTATTTTTTCAAATATTCACTCTCATTTGTATTGTAGATAAATTTTATTTATACATACATGGGTTAGGTTTCTATTCATAAAGATACATTACTATTCATAAGGGAAAATTAATATTCATAAGGATAAGATACTAATCCCGAAAAATGTAATTTGATCCATTCAGACACTAATTATTTTATAGATCACAACTTTGAGTGTCAGTTTTTTGATATTTAAATCACAAAAGAGGAAAAATTATGTTTAACCACTAGTTTATAACTATCTTTTATAATAATGCGTTTTTTTCTCAAGGGCTCAATGTTGCATTAATTCTATATTAAATTTATTTTTAAAACTGTGGGGTGTTACATTCTCCCCCCTTACTAAAATTTCATCTTATAAATTACCAGAATGTTACCTCATAAAAAGATTTGGGTAAGTCTTAATCATGAGTTACCTAGGATCCCACATTGCCTCTTCAATTTTATGATTTTTCAAAAGAACCTTTACTAGCTGAGTTGTCTGATTCCTCAACACATGTTCTTTATTATCCCAAATTTGGATAGGTTCTTCATATTATGATAAGCCAGGTTCCAATTATATTCCCTCAAAAGTGAGTACATGTGTTCGGTCTGACATGTAATTTCTCCACAATGAGATACGGAACACATTGTGTACCTTAGGAAGGCTAGGATACATTTTTGAATAATAATCCATAGCTCAAATTCTCTCTATAATTTCAAAAGGACCAATGTACATGGGTCTTAGTTTAACTTTCTTCCCAAATCATATAACACTGTTCTATAGAGAATATTTTAAGAAAACATGATCTCCAACTTGAAATTCTAAATCCTTCCATCGATTATTAACATATCTCTTTTTACTACTTTGAGTAACTTTGATAAATTTTTGAATAGTCTTTACCTTCTTCGTTGTTTCCTCTACAAGCTCTCGGGCCACAATCTTCCTTTCACCAACTTTATCCCAACAAGTTGGTGTACGAAATATCTTTCCATACAATTCTTCATATGGTGCCACTTGAATACTTGAATGGAAACTATTATTATAGTCAAACTCCACCAAAGTTAATTACTAATCCCACATACCTTGAGAATCAAGTGAGCACAATATCAAAATGTCTTCTAAAGATTGGATTGTCCTTTCAGATTTCATGTTAGTTTGAGGGTGATAAGAAGTACTCAATCGAAGCTCAGTATCTAGTGATTTTTGAAGACTTTTCTAGAATTTCGATGTGAATCATGGATCAAAATAAGACACAATTGAGAGAGGTTCTCCATGAAGTCTCAAAACTTCATTGATATAGAGTCATGCAAGGTGCCCTGGTGGAAAATCATCCCTTATAGCGAGGAAATGTGATGATTTTGTAAGTCAATCTAGAATTAAACTTATTGCATCACTGTATCTTGGAGTTTTGGGTAATCCAGTTACAAAATCCATGGTGATGTCATCCCATTTACAAGTAGTAATAGGTATAGGTTACATGAACCCTCTAGGATGTCATCGTTCAGCCTTCACTTGTTTAATGACTAAACATCTTGATACATAATTAGCAATTTCTAACTTCATGTTGTCGCACCAAAAATATTCATTAAAATCTATATACATTTTAGTTCTACTTGGGTGTATAGAGAAATTTGTTTTATGGGAAATATACATTAACTCTCTTTTTAGATTGGGTATAGAGAGAACATATAGCCTCTTCCCAAATTCCAAAATTCCATCTTCACACACAAAGTCAACAAACTTCCCATCATTCACACCATTAATTTTCTTTTGAAGATTATTATCCTCATACTGAGAATTTTTAATTATTTCCAATAAAGATGGTTGTCCAACCAATTGATAAAGTAATGATGTTTCACCTTATATGATAATTCCAACATCAATATTTACTAGATCCATTAATACAGGATCCCTTTCAATCATTTTTTTGTTTAAAACTCCATGATCCTTCTTTTTCAATGCATCGACTACCTTATTAAAATTTCTTGGGTGGTAGTGTATGTAACAATCGTAATCTTTGAGTAGCTCGAGCCATATCCTTTTCCTCATGTTGATTTATTTCTATGAGAAGATATATTTCAAGTTCTTGTGATCGGTATATATCTCAAATATTTCATCATAGAGATAATTTCTCCAAATTTGCAGAGAAAATATTACATCTGCTAACTCAAGATCATGAGTTGGGTAGTTCTGTTCGTGATTTTTTAACTGCCTCAATGCATAGGTAACAACTCTATCATTATTTATAAGGACACAAAAAAGTACTTTCCTTGATTCGTCGCTATAAATCACAAATCCCATATTTCTTGATTGTAGAGTCATGATTGGAGAATTAAATAAACTCTTATTCAATTCATCAAAACACTGTTCAAATTATTTTTTCCAAAAAAACTTAACCCCATTATAAGTAATCTAGGTTAGTGGGTTAGCTAATTGGGTAATGTTCTGAACAAAACACCAATAATAACCTGCTAAACATATAAAACTACATACCTCAGTTATGTTCGTTGGATTAGGTCATTCATAAAATACCTTTTTCTTTGCACAATCAACTAAGATTCCATCATTAGAGAATATATGTCCAATAAAATAAACTATTTAAAGCCAAAATTCACACTTGCAAAACATCCCAGACAAATTGTTTCTTCTAAGACTATTTAGAATAATGCAAAATGATTCTCATGATATTCGTATATTTTGGAGTATACTAAGATATCATTAATTAATACCACAATGAAGTCATCAAGATATTACTTGAAAACACTATTTATTAAATCCATGAAAATAGAGGGTGCATTAGTCAGTCCAAAAGGCATTACTATAAACATATAATTCCCATACCTGGTTAAAGATGATATCTTTAGAATATATTCATTCCTCACATGAAACTGATGATATCTAGATCTAAGGTAAATCTTTGAAAAATATTGGGCTCCATGAAGTGGATAAAATAAATCATTTCTTGGAGGTAGGGGATACTTTTTATTTATTGTAATATCATTGATTTCTCTATAGTCAATGCACAACCTTATGGATCCATCTTTCTTCTTGAAAAAGTGAACAGAATATCCCCATGGAGAAACACTAGGGCCGATAAATCTTTTATCACTCAATTTATCTAGTTGTTTCTTTTGTTCTACCAATTCCACTTTGGCCATTCTATAAGGGGTATTTGATATAGGTCATGAACTAGGAATTAAATCGACAGAGAACTCAACTTATTGCTCTGGAGTATGTCTAGGTAAATCCTCTGGAAATACATAAACAAATTATTTCACAATAGGTACATCCTTTATTTGAAGATTTATTCCCTCACCCACAAATATTACTCTCTCTTCCTTAATAAGAATTGAATTCAGTAGAGCTACTTGGGGTGGATCTAGATATGAATCCGATGCTGATGTTTTCTCTCTTAGGATAATGGATTCTACACTTTCCTCAAAAATCATAATTTCATTCTTATTTCACAATATGTTCTCAACATATTTTAAAATTCAGTTTATTCCAAAGATTATTCCAAATAATACCATAGTTAAAATAATAATATTAGTATATAAATCACTTTTATAAAATAAATGGGGATTTCCTGACACGTCTTTGTTGCAACGATACTTCCCTTAGTGATTTTTACTGACAACTCCCATGTTAAGGAGAATTGTAAATATCTATTTTTTAAAGAAAAATGGAAAGATATAAAGGAATTTGATGATCTAGAATCTAATAAATAATTGGGATGGTTTGAGGAAACGATTATAATACATGCTACCATATCATTAGGAACTTCAACATTAGTAGTTGTTATTGCATAAGCTTGGCCTTTCTCTGTAACACCCTGAGATTTTATGAAAAATATTCTTTTAATTTCATTAATGTCTTGTGTTGTATGCTACACCAAGATTACCTTGCGCTATACGCAACACCGTATTAGCTTGTAGTATACGCAACACTATTCTTGGATCGTGTTACACACAGTTTTGATAATAGTTATTCTACGCAACATTGAGTATATATATATATTTAATGTATAAATGAAATATGGATTGGATTATGTTATACAAAACAACTAAGGATTCTTGCACAACACGCAACCCTGACTTGGCTTGCATTACACGCAATCGCGACCTTCCTCGATAGCGTGTGTTGTACGCAATACCGGGTTTTACTAAACAACGATATATTATTATAATATTATTATGAACTAGCCGTTATGAATAGTATTAACTAAATTTTGAATCTTATAACATTATTATTCGTCTTACACATTTTCTAAAACATGGTATAAGAACAAAATAAATTTTTTTGGGTAAAATAAGTATTTTTCACAAAATGCAGTTTTGCCGCCTTTTGATGGCGCACCCACTTTAAATCTAGTTTTTGACATTTTTATAAGTTCAATTTGACAAAATAAAATTATTCTTTGGAATCATGAAATAAAAATTTACTTTGGATAAATTTTTCATATTATTCTGGTAACTTTCATATTTTGATAAATAGTAAAAACACGCTATATTTTAATTAAAAACAACTTTTTTCATCGCAATAATGTATATGGTTAAATTATAATATTAAATGGTCTTAAAGTATAAATAGAAAATATTTATACCATTTAATATAATGTATGTCATTATAATTGACTCTACCTTGAATTCGTAGGATAAATCAATTCAATCTTTTGCAATGTTTTAAAGAAAAACTCGTTTTCTTTTGACAATGGGATTAATTTTAATTTAATTTCTGCAACTTCTGTGTATTGAATTTAAAAAAATGGATTCCATATTTGGAATCAGTGGGTACAAATTATGTTAATAGGCTACTTTTTATTTTTGGGAATTATGAATAGTAACTACGGTAAATTTTATTTACCATAGTTAAAGGTAAATCGGGTAATTAAGGGTAAATATAATATTATAAAATTACCCTAACACTTGGAAAAATTATATGGATGACTAAATGTCTACCCATATCACCTAAGAGTCGGATTAGATTCATTTAATGGACTTTTGTCCATAAAAATAAGTTAATTATTATTAAAACCAAAGAATGTGACAACATGTCACTTTCTTAAATCTTATAAGTATAATAATTTTAATTTAGTGATACACTTCATGAAACTTCAAACATGAATAGTCTACAGAAAGATAATACAATTATCTACATCATAGGAATTTATTTATAATTTTTAGGGATTAAATAATTATCATTTATTATGACACAAAGATGATGCATAAATTGTCTTATTAATGAAATATTGACATAATTGATGTCATAAATACACAAATAAATGTAATTTAAGACTTTTTTTTGAATTTAACTAATTTTATATGTTAATATGACATTTTATTATTGATTTAATTAACTTTTTTCTAACTAATAAATCTTTTATGAGTTTCAAAAAAATCAATTATTAAATAGTGTCAAAATTTACATAAAATTGTTTTTAAAACAAATATTATATTATTAATTGTTATTTTATTCATAAAAATCTAAGGTTCTTCCAAATGACTTAGATAAGGTTATATATATTAATAATAAACAACTTGGGGTTCGTTTGTCTTGTTATGGTAAGTTTATTAACCATATAGTGTAAGAAGACAAAAAGATACTGTAAAAGTTAAATTATTTAACTTAGAGTTAAATGTAATTGATAAGGTTAAAATAATAACCTAAACTTGTCTAAATCCTATTTTATGAGTGTATTTCGACCCATACCCACTTTATCTTAGAAATAAGACCCTTTGAAACCATTATAAATGGAATTTGACCTTAATATAAAATAATATTTTGAGATTTTCCTAAGGTGCCCCTCTCCTCCCTTATAAAAGGGCACCTCCTCCCTCTCCTCATCACACCAATTTGAGCATTCATGCTCGGCCAAACCCTGACAAAATCTATTCTAAACTTCCCTAGATACATCCTTGAGGTCCTTGTATTCTTCAAAGACAAATTTTAGTGCCCTAAAAGGAGGTCTCAAAGAAGCACTTCAAAGAAGAGGTAATGTCCGTTACCGATTCTTTCATCTTTATTTCCTCTTCCACTTCTTCTTCTTTAGTTGTTTCATTATAAAGTAATAACATCAATATCACTCATATACTGATACATTATTATAAGTATTAAACAACCATATTTCACCATCTATCCATCCTACGGAAAAAGAAATCACCACGCGTGCGTACGTACAGAATACCATCTCCACGCCGTGGTGTAATCTATTTTCCACCACCACCTTACTTGGATGGGTATAATGGTGTAAATAATAACTATATATGATTATTGTAAAGTGATATTGATTCATAAATAGTATACATACACTAAAATACAATTCAACGATCATGAGAACGATATCATCGCTCGTGCGTACGTACGGACTACCGTCTCCACGACGCGATGAGATTCATTCTCCACGTTAACCATTCATGAATGATTATAAAGTATATATAATAAGTAGTCATGAAATATATGACAAAATAATACTACTGGATTTATGTATATAAATATTTATGTCATCTGCTTAATTTCACTCAATTTAATAAGGAAACGAAAACAGCGTTCATGTGTATGTACGGCCTACCGTCTCCATGAATGGTGTATTTCCTTTCATTTATCGATCCATTATATATATGTATATTCTGAATATATATTATATATAAATCATGTTTTATATTCTGGAATTAAGTAATCGTGATCTAAGTAATCATATGAATAATTACAAGTTAAAACACGAACGACAAATGAGACGATTTTACCCAAAACACTACTTTAACATGAATTTAGAAAAGAACGGGTAATATAAAGTCATAAGTGAACCATATATGATATAATAACAATTAATATGATTTTTTAATATGTCAGTGAAATTATTTAAATCATTATACAGGTGGTTCAGACACTTACGAAGCAAATCAGACCTAAGGTTAGGGAAATATCACAATCTCATTTTTATCCGAGATTGTTTATACTTTGGCATTTACTGGGGTGTATTTTATCATCCACATCCATGTTTCCTCAATATGTAATATTATTTCCATCCACCTACATTTTTTTAAATAAAATTTTACCCTTCGGTGAGTTTTTAGTAAAGGATATGAAAGGAATCTTTTGTCGTTTTTCGTACGAGGTACTTTTTGACTTTTCCGACAAAAGTACGAAGAATGTTTTTTTAACTTATACGGAATGAATGGATTTTCAAAACATTATTTACAAGAAGATTCCTTTACAAGTTTTCAAGTTATTTTTAATCAACTTCTTTTAGTTTATAATTGTACGACAATTTAAGAAAGAAAAGTGTTTTTGAAGTAAAAAGGTTATTTTCCTCAAGAATGGAGTTCAAGTGTTTTATCAAAATTATTTTCCATCTAAGATAATATAGGGTTCTGTTTCTATCCCTATTATTAAATTTATTTTATTATGTTGTGATGGAATTATTTTTATGAATTCCTTTATCTTATATGAATTGTTTTATGATGTCATGTTGTTTAAGAATCCCATTTTTATTACATGGGTTATGCAATGATGTATGATTTATGATTTTGTGGCACACATAAGAAGGGTATCATTATGAGATGGGTGGGACCTATATCTCCCTCCAATGAATTGGGTAGAGGTTTTATATCTCATGAGATAGACATGGCTGGAACGGTAGGTTATACCGGTTCAGTGAAACAGGACTGAAACAAGGAGTGAACTCGGTTCAGAAAGGGACTTTGTCCACTAAGATAGTCTTGGAAATGAGTCTTGACTAATAAGAAATGATTCTCTATGATTATGTGTGTATGCCACAAAGTTTCATGTTTTAAGTTATGATTATTGGGATTTCATTTCACTACTATGATTTATCCCATGTTATGAAATTATGCTCTCTTTTGCAGGTTAAGATTTCCAAAATGTTATGTTCTTATGAATATGATGTGATTGGTTTTTCTTTTTTTTACCCTTACTGAGCATTTGAGCTCACCCTTTTTATGTTTTCTTTTCCCCAGCATATAAATAAAGGTTTTAGGTAAGAAAAAAAAGGGAAGATCTTTATGGGAGATGTTGAAGATCGTTCACCATGATTAGAAGATTACGTTCCGAGTTTCCAAAGACACTAAACTATTACGGTCCTTGTGTGTGTGTTTTTGTTATGTACTAAGTATTATGAAAAATTAATGTAATGTCCATGTACGTCATGCTTTGGGTCTCTACAATTGGTATCAGAGGAAAGGTTTAGTCAACCTTTGGAAACTAGGATGCGAGAAATTTAGTGAGATCCCCAGAGATATTTCTAAGGTGTGTCTAGGGATGTCCCTAAGGTTAAGTATAAGCATAGGTTATAGTACTAGAATTACAGTAACCCAAGATGTTAGATATTGAAGGTACTCCCCCTTTATTATATTGTTTTCCCTAGCGTGATTTTTTCCTCTCACACTATTATTTTTGGGTTTTAGACGATGGCTGGAACCCGAAGGAACCGTGTTGATCAATGTAATGGGCAATGTAATGATTGTCCTCCTGAACAAACAAATGTTATGGGAGATGGAGTGAAAAATATTATTGCTATACTTACACAAGCTATGAATCATTCTGGACTTCCAAATGAGCAGAGAAGGGAACAATATTCTATTGAGTCCTTTATGAGGCAACGTCCACCTTCTTTCCGTGGGTCTTCTGATCCACTTGTTGCTGAACAATAGATCATTACCACTGAAAAGATATTTTCAGTTATTCAATGTTCTGAACATGATAAAGTCATCTTAGCAGTATATCGTTTGGAAGGTGAAGCTGATCAATGATGGAATCAAATCAAGAATACGAGGCCAAGAGATGAAATTGAGTCCATGGAATGGGACGAGTTCAAGAACTTATTTTTCAATAAGTACTTCCCTTGTATTATTCGAACAAAGATGGAGAAAGAGTTTCTCGAACTAAAGCAAAAGGATGATGAGTCCATTGGTATATACGAAGTGAATTTTACAAGGCTTGAAAGCTATGCATCTAGATTTATCATCCAACCTGAAAGTAAAGTTGATCGATTCATTAGTGGATTAAATCCAAATCTTCGAAGGGAATTAGCTATAAGAGACTTCAGTAGCTATGAAGAAATTGTGCGTTGTGATATCAAGGTAGAAATGGAAGTTGGTGTTACTTATCCATCTCATAGTTTTGACAAGAAATGAAAGATGGAGTTCAAGGAGAAATCTCAGAATAATGGTGAAAAGAAGATTAATGTTTCCTTATGCTCAAAGTGTGGAAAGAAGCATGGTGGAGATTGTCTTAAAGGGACAAGTAAATGTTTCAAATGTGGAAAGGAAGGTCATCGGGCATTTGAATGCCGCAATGATGGGAAGAAGATGTCTAATGATGCAAACAAAGGAAGGGATACACAGAATGAACCTACTACACTTCAATGCTTCAAGTGAAAGGAAATGGGGCATTATGCTAATAAATGCCCTGATCCAAGGGTTAGTGATGATCGACATGAGAAACCACTTAAGGCAAAGGACAATGGGAAGTCACATGTGATCACCATTGGCGATGTTGAATATGACAACGATGTGATGGAATGATTATGTGTTTATGTAATGGGATTCCTGAATAATGTTGTATATAGTATCGTGGAATATTGGAATATTTATGTTTTGGTCTATTGTGGTTTTCAATAATTTTATGGCATCGGTAACCATGAAAAGGGATTGAAATATTTTTGGAAAGCAGATGATATGAACATAATGAAGGGATAAAGAGAATCTAATATGTTTGATAGTATTCATGAGCTGATGATTGATATAAGGACTAAGTGATATCATGGTTTGAGGATATAGAATTTTGAGGATTTTGGTATGTGGAAAGTGTTAACTTTTAACTGCATTCATGTTTTCACTAAGGTTCAATGGATATTCATTCTTCAAGAGAATAAATGATTAAGGTATTCACATGATTGTAATTTGACCAACAAGATCTATATTATCATATATGGGGGATAAATGATGGAATTCACGTGATGATTTTCTTTATACTATGAGCTTGGACCAAAGTATTTTAGATAAGCCTAAAGATTGGAATGGATTATGTTGGACATAAGTTAGTATTGTTTAAGGATAAAACTTTTTTGATACTGTTGATGGGATTTTATAGTAATATATCTTTAGAAAAAGGACAACCTGCAGGATGGGCGACAACCCATCGCATCGGACAAGGCTGTGGGAATCGAACCCACAACCGAAGTGCGACTGACCTTTATCGCCTACCACAGACCTACAAGAAGTCCCTCTTTAGTAGAAACTATTTTTATTTTATTAAGTGGTATGATATATGAAGTATAAGTTCATTTTTGGAACCATATACGATTAATCAAACCATAAGATGGACTTATAACTTTTGTTATCCTTTTGTTTGAAAGAGATGGAATGACCCATCATTCTATCAAATGATCTGCTAACACATCACGAATAACAAATTCAACTTCATTTCTTTAAGGGATGAAGTGGAAATTGTTCAATTCATGAACAACAGTGAGATTGTACCAAAATCATGCAAGTATTTCTTTTAATTCATCAACATTAGGGAAATGATCTTGAAAACCAAAAATGTTGTCCTAGTTCCCTTATATCTGATGAATCAGATGGTTCCTTAGATCGTCACAAATTTATGGCTTTGTGATTGCTGGATTTTCCATAGCCATGTTCTCTACCACTCTCCATCAGAACATGATGGTTAGATTTCTCTTCCATATCCATATTTTCACCTATGTGGAAACCCAGTGATTAGTTTATTTGGGTAACCATTACGTTTCATACTTTTTTTTTAAATATTGGTTTTGGTATTCCTTTTTACGATGTGGGTTTCTATTAAAGAAACTTTCGAATAGTAAACAATTTATAACCCCGATGAATTTCGAGGGAGAAATTCATTTTAAGGGGGAGAATGTAACACCCCGAGATTTTATGAAAAATATTCTTTTAATTTCATTAATGTCTTTTCTTGTATGCTACACCAAGATTACCTTGCACTATACGCAACACCGTATTAGCTTGTAGTATACGCAACACTATTCTTGGATCGTGTTACACACAATTTTGATAATAGTTATTCTACGCAACATTGAGTATATATATATATATATTCAATGTATAAATGAAATATGGATTGGATTATGTTATACGAAACAACGAAGGATTCTTGCACAACACGCAACCCTGACTTGGCTTGCATTACACGCAATCACGACCTTCCTCGATAGCTTGTGTTGTACGCAATACCAGGTTTTACTAAACAACGATATATTATTGTAATATTATTATGAACTAGCCGTTATGAATAGTATTAACTAAATTTTGAATCTTATAACATTATTATTCGTCTTACACATTTTCTAAAACATGGTATAAGAACAAAATAAATTTTTTCGGGTAAAATAAGTATTTTTCAAAAAATGCAGTTTTGCCACCTTTTGATGGCGCACCCACTTTAAATCTAGTTTTTGACATGTTTATAAGTTCAATTTGACAAAATAAAATTATTCTTTGGAATCATGAAATAAAAATTTACTTTGGATAAATTTTTCATATTATTCTGGTAACTTTCATATTTTGATGAATAGTAAAAACATGCTATATTTTAATTAAAAACAACTTTTTTCATCCCAATAATTATATGGTTAAATTATAATATTAAATGGTTTTAAATTATAAATAGAAATTTTTTTTACCATTTAATATAATTTATGTAATTATCATTGATTCTACCTTGAATTCGTAGGATAAATCAATTCAATCTTTTGCAATGTTTTAAAGAAAAACCCGTTTTCTTTTGACAACGGGATTAATTTTAATTTAATTCCTGCAACTTCTGTGTATTGAATTCGAAAAAATGGATTTCATATTTGGAATCAGTGGGTCCAAATTATGTTAATAGGCTACTTTTTATTTTTGGGGATATGAATAGTAACTACGGTAAATTTTATTTACCATAGTTAAAGGTAAATCGGGTAATTAAGAGTAAATATAATATTATAAAATTACCCTAACACTTAACAAAATTCTATTGGATGACTAAAATTCGACCCATATCACCTAAGAGTCAGATTAGATTCATTTAATGGACTTTTGTCCATAAAAATAAGTTAATTATTATTAAAACCAAAGAATGTGACAACATGTCACTTTCTTAAATCTTATAAGTATAATAACTTTAATTTAGTGATAAACTTCATGAAACATCAAACATGAATAGTAAACAGAAATATAATACAATTATCTACATCATAAGAATTTATTTAGTATTTTTAGGGATTAAATAATTATCATTTATTATGACACAAAGATGATGCAGAAATTGTCTTATTAATGAAATATTGACATAATTGATGTTATAAATACCCAAATAAATGTAATTTAAGATTTTTTATGAATTTAACTAATTTTATATGTTAATATGACATGTTATTATTGATTTAATTAACTTATTTGTAACTAATAAATCTGTTATGAGTTTCACAAAAATCAATTACTAAATAGTGTCAAAATTGACATAAAATAGTTTTTAAAACAAATATTATATTATTAATTGTTATTTTTTTCCTAAAAATCTAAGTTTCTGAAAAATGACTTATATAAGGTTATATAAATTAATAATAAACAACTTGGGGTTCTTTTGGCTTGTTATGGTAAGTTTATTAACCATATAGTGTAAGAAAACAAAAAGACACGGTAAAAGTTAAATTATTTAACTTAGAGTTAAATCTAATTGATAAGGTTAAAATAATAACCTAAACTTGTCTAAATCATATTGGATGAGAGGATTTAGACCCATCCCCACTTTATCTTCTAAATAAGACCCTTTGGAACCATTATAAACCGAATTTTACCTTAATATAAAATAATATTTTGAGATTTTTCTAAGGTGCCCCTCTCCTCCTCACACCAATTTGAGCATTCAAGCTCGGCCAAACCCTGCCAAAATCTCTTCTCCACTTCCCTAGAGACATCCTAGAGGTCCTTTTCTTCTTCAAAGACCAATTTTAGTGCCCTAAAAGGAGGTCTCAAAGAAGCACTTCAAATAAGAGGTAATGCCCATTACCGATTCTTTCATCTTTATTTCTTCTTCCACTTCTTCTTCTTTATTTGTTTCATTATGAAGTGATAACATCATTATCACCCATATACTGATATGTTATTATAAGTACGAAACAACCCTATTTCACCATCTATCCATCCTAGGGAAAAAGAAATCACCGTGCGTGCGTACGTACGGAATACCGTCTCCACAACCGTGGTGTAATCTATTTTCCACCACCACCTTGCTTGGATGGGTATAATGGTGTAAATAATAACTATATATGATTATTGTAAAGTGATATTGATTCTTAAATAGTATACATACACTAAAATACAATTCAACGATCATGAAAACGATATCATCGCTCGTGCGTACGTACAGACTATCATCTCCACGACGCGATGAGATTCATTCTCCACGTTAACCATTCATGAATGATTATAAATTATATATAATAAGTAGTCATGAAATATATGACATAATAATACTACTGGATTTATATATATATATATATTTATGTCATCTACTTAATTCCACTCAATTCAATAAGGAAACGAAAACAGCGTTCATGCGTACGTACGACCTACCGTCTCCATGAACGGTGTATTTCGTTCCATTTATAGATCCATTATATATATGTATATTCTGAATATATATTATATATAAATCATGTTTTATATTCTGGAATTAAGTAATCATGATCTAAGTAATCATATGAATAATTACAAGTTAAAACACGAACGACAATGAGACGATTTTACCCAAAATGCTACTTTAACATGAATTTACAAAAGAACGGGTAATATAAAGTCATAAATGAACCATATATGATATAATAAAAATTAATATGATTCTGTAATATGTCAATGAAATTATTTAAATCATTATACAGGTGGTTCAGACACTTACGAAGCAAATCGGACCTAAGGTAAGGGAAATATCACAATCTCATTTTTATACGAGATTGTTTATACTTTGGCATTTACTGGGGTGTATTTTATCATCCACATCCATGTTTCCTCAATATGTAATATTATTTCCATCCACCTACAATTTTTTAAATCCAATTTTACACTTTGGTGAGTTTTTATTAAAGGATATGAAAGGAATCTTTTGTCGTTTTTCTTACGAGGTACTTTTTGACTTTTCCGACAAAAGTACAAAGAATGTTTTTTTAACTTATATGGCATGAATGGATTTTCAAAACATTATTTCCAAGAATCTTCCTTTACAAGTTTTCAAGTTTATTTTTAATCAACTTCTTTTAGTTTAGAATTTTATGACATGTTATGAAAGGAAAAGTGTTTTTGAAGTAAAAAGGATATTTTCCTCAAGAATGGAGTTCAAGTGTTTTATCAAAATTATTTTCCATATAAGATAATATAGGGTTCTATTTATATCCCTATTATTAAATTTATTTGATTATTTTGTGATGGAATTATTTTTATGAATTCCTTTATCTTATATGAATTGTTTTATGATGTCATGTTGTTTAAGAATCCCATTTTTATTACATGGGTTTTGAAATGATGTATGATTTATGATTTTGTGGCACACATAAAAATGGTATCATTATGAGATGGGTGGGACCTATATCTCCCTCCAATTCATTGGGTATATATTTTATATCTCATGAGATAGACATGGCTGGAACGGTAGGTTATACCGGTTTAGTGAAACAGGACTGAAACTAGGAGTGAACTCAGTTCAGAAAGGGACTTTGTCGACTAAGATAGTCTTGGAAATAAGTCTTGACTAATAAGAAATGATTCTCTATGATTATGTGTGTATGACACAAAGTATCATGTTTTAAGTTATGATTATTGGGATTTCATTTCACTACTATGATTTATCCCATGTTATGAAATTATGCTCTCTTTTGCAGGTTAAGATTTCCAAAATGTTATGTTCTTATGAATCTGATGTGATTGATTTTTCTTTTGTTTACCCTTATTGAGAATTTGAGCTCACCCTTTTTATGTTTTCTTTTCCCCAGGATATAAAGAAAGGTTTTAGGTAAGAAAAAAAAGGGAAGATCTTTATGGGAGATGTTTAAGATCTTTCACCATGATTAGAAGATTATGTTCCGAGTTTCCAAAGACACTAAACTATTACGGTCCTTGTGTGTGTGTTTTTGTTATGTACTAAGCATTCCGCAAAAGTAATGTAATGTCCATGTACGTCAAGATTTGGGTCTCTACAGTTGGTATCAGAGGAAAGGTTTAGTCAACCTTTGGAAACTAGGATGTGATAACTTTAGTGAGATCCCTAGAGATATTTCTAAGGTGTGTCTAGGTATGTCCCTAAGGTTAAGTATAAGCATAGGTTATAGTACTAGAATTACAGTAACCCAAGATGTTAGATATTGAAGGTACTCCCCCTTTATTATATTGTTTTCCCTAGCGTGATTTTTTCCTCTCACACTATTCTTTTTGGGTTTTAGACGATGGATGGAACCCGAAGGAATCGTGTTGATCAATGTAATGGGAAATGCAATGATTGTCCTCCTGAACAAACAAATGTTATGGGAGATGGAGTGAAAAATCTTATTGCTATACTTACACAAGATATGAATCATTCTGGACTTCCAAATGAGCAGAGAAGGGAACAATATTCTATTGAGTCCTTCATGAGGCAACGCCCACCTTCTTTCAGTGGGTCTTCTGATCCACTTGTTGCTAAACAATGGATCATTACCACTGAAAAGATATTTTCAGTTCTTCAATGTTCTGAACATGATAAAGTCATCTTAGCAGTATATCGTTTGGAAGGTGAAGCTGATCAATGGTGGAATCTTATCAAGAATACGAGGACAAGAGATGAAATTGAGTCCATGGAATTGGACGAGTTCAAGAACTTATTTTTCAATAAGTACTTCCCTCGTATTATTCGAACAAAGATGGAGAAGGAGTTTCTCTAACTAAAGCAAAATGATGATGAATCTGTTGGTATATATGAAGCGAATTTTACAAGGCTTATAAGGTATGCATCTGGATTTATCATCCAACCTGAAAGTAAGGTTGATCGATTCTTTACTGGATTAAAACCATATCTTCGAAGGGCATTAGCTATAAGAGACTTCAGTTGCTATGAAGAAATTGTGCGTTGTGCTATCAAGGTAGAAATAGAAGTTGGTGTTACTTATCCATCTCATAGTTTTGACAAGAAACGAAAGATGGAGTTCAAGGAGAAATCTCAGAATAATGGTGAAAAGAAGATGAATGTTTCCTTATTCTCAAAGTGTGGAAAGAAGAATGGTGGAGATTGTCTTAAAGGGACAAGTAAATGTTTCAAATGTAGAAAGGAAGGTCATCAATCATTTGAATGCCGAAATGATGGGAAGAAGATGTCTAATGATGCAAACAAAGGAAGGGATACACAGAATGAACCTACTACACTTCAATGCTTCAAGTGCAAGGAAATGGGGCATTATGCTAATAAATTCCCTAATCCAAGAGTTAGTGATGATCGACATGGGCAACCACATAAGGCAAAGGACAAAGGGAAGTCACATGAGATCACCATTGGAGATGTTGAATATTACAATGATGTGATTAAATGATTAAGTGTGTATGTAATGGGATTCCAGAATAATGTTTTATATAGTATCGTGGAATATTGGAATATTTATGTTTTGGTCTATTGTGGTTTTCAATAATTTTATGGCATCGGTAACCATGAAAAGGGATTGAAATATTTTTGGAAAGCAGATGATATGCACATAATGAAGGGATAAATAGAATCTAATATGTTTTATAGTATTCATGATCTCATGATTGATATAAGGACTAAGTGATATCATGGTTTGAGGATATAGAATTTTGAGGATTTTGGTATGTGGAAAGTGTTAACTTTTAACTGCATTCATGTTTTCACTAAGGTTCAATGGATATTCATTCTTCAAGAGAATAAATGATTAAGGTTTTCACAAGATTGTAATTTGACCAACAAGATATATCTTATGATATATGGGGGATAAATGATGGCATTCACGTGATCATTTTCTTTATAATATGAGCTTGGACCGATGTATTTTAGATAAGCCTAAATATTGGAATGAATTATGTTGGACATAAGTTAGTATTGTTTAAGGATAAAACTTTTTTGATATTGTTGATGGGATGTTATTGTTGTACCTCTCGTTCCCCTCACTCTTTGATTTTCATGATCACAATCACTTTCATATTTGTCTAATTTTGTTTGAAGTGTTTTTGAATGATAGGCACAAGGTTGCCAAGAAAATGGCCCAAGAAAGAATCAAGAAGTGGACTGAATTTCAGTCCACTGGCCAACCGGTGTGATAGCACCGGCCAGCCGGTGGACCTGGAAGAGGCATTGCCCACTGCCAGGTTCCACCGGTCAGCAGGTGGCTCTGTCACCGGCCAGCCGGTGGCAACCTGATGAAACAGTGGTAGCTACTGTCTGCCCACTGGCCAGCCGGTGGCTCTGGCACCGGTCAGCCGGTGCTGCCTGGGCAGAAGGCCTTCTCAACATCCAAGGCACCGGCCAGCCGGTGGGGCTGTACCGGCCAGCCGGTAGCCCAGTCAAACTAGCCGTTGGATTTGACCAGTCAACCCTCTTTTGGCCTCCAACGGCTCTGAGGCCCTTTACAACGGCTCCGAAGACTCCCCAAGGGTTCCATGCCTATAAATAAAGGCCAAGGAAGCCCCGGACACTAACCGGATCATATACAAAGCCGACGGACATATTTTGTATCAATTGGCCAACCTCTGGTGACTTCCTTCAAAGGAACCTCAAGTGCTCCAACAACTTCCACATCCAAGGAGCTCCACCAAAGAAGCTTGGAAGCGGCCTTCAACATCTCCAATCATTCAAAGGCGCCCAAGGCTTCTTCTCATATACGGTTTTTATTGTTTATCTATTTTGAGCTTAATTTGGGTTTGTGTCTAAAAACCACTCTATTTCTCATCCCCTCTTTCTTTTGGGTTTCACATCACCATTAAGGTGTGAAAAGGTTGTCAAGATTTCCTTTAAATAGCTTGAGACATAGGTGAGCTATCCTTCACCTGTAAGAAGGATAGTGGGTTCTTGCTAAACCATTAAAAGCAAGTGGGTTCTTGCTCAACCATCAAAAGCAAGCTGTAATAGGTCCTAGTGCTACCTCATAGCCTAGTGGGTTTCTTGCTAAAACCATTGAAAAGCAAGCGGTAGGAATCTCTCAACGGTTGAGTTGGGAGCGGAGACGTAGGCCGGGTTTTGGCCGAACTCCGTTAACAATTTCTTGTGTGATTGCCTCTTTTATTTTCCGCTGCACATACTTTGATTTCACTTTGATTTTAATTTGTTAATCATTTTTTAAAAAGGAAATTCACCCCCCCTCTTGCCATCACTCCCATTTTTCTCCACCCAACAATTGGTATCAGAGGGATAATTTGAGTAATACCTTAACCGGTTTCAAATTAAAGATCCTATTTTTTTTGATGGCTTCTACCGCTTCTTCCTCTCAATCCCCCGAAGGACATTCTTTGGATCGTGCTCCATTCTTTGATGGAGCCGATTATACTTTTTGGAAAACCCGCATGACCACATTTCTTAAAAGTATTGGATATCCTATTTTTAAAATTGTCATGCATGGTTATACTCTCTCTAGTAAAGATGAATCTCAATGGACCCCCGTAGACATTGAAAATTTCGAGCTTGATGGCAAAGCCATGAATGCTCTACATTGTGGGTTAGATCGTAATGTTTTTGATCATATTTCTTCTTGCACTACCTCTTATGATATTTGGAAATATTTAGAGCTAACCCATGAAGGTACTAGCAAGGCTCCAAAGCAAGAACCCGCTCAAGAGCAAGAACTCGACGAAAAATTCAAACCCGCTTGCCCACTTCACAAGAAAAGGGCTAAGAAAAAGAAGAAAAAGAAGAAGGCTTCAAAGGCAACATGGAGTGATAGCTCCTCCTTCTCCTCCTTCTCCTCGAGCGACCAAGGTAAAAAATTCCTAATGGCAAAACATGAGGTATCATCTTCCGACTCTTCTTCCTCATCATCCTCTAGTTCTTCTAATTCTTTTAATCATTTATCATATGATGAACTCCAACATGCTAGAGACCAATTAGAAAATGGTTTTCATGAACTTTCTTCTAAATTTGTTTCTTTGAAAAAGAATTTCAAAAAACATTCCTCCGAAAAAGAACAACTTCTCAAAGAGAAGGAGGAACTCTCCCTAAAAATCCAAAATTTCCCAAATGTTGATTCTTTGGAATCAACCATCAAGGACCTTAGAGAATCCTTAGCCAAGTTCACCCAAGGTGAACAAAATTTGACCAAATTATTGGGTTCTCAAAGGGTTTCTAGGACCACTCAAGGACTTAGCTATACCAACCAAGCGTCCTCCTCCCATGCACCCACTGTTTTTGTAAGGGGGAGCTCTAGTTATAAATTTTGCAATTATTGTAAAAAACCCAGGCACCTCATTTATGAGTGTGATTGCAAAAATGCCCGGTACGGTCAACCCAAATCTATTTTCTTTTCCGATGAATTCTATAGGAGAAGACCCGCCATGAAACAAATTTGGATTGAAAAATCCCTTTTGGTGAGTCTCTCCGGGCCAAAAATAATTTCGTTTTCCCCGGTGATTCTTTGTTTTTATTTAGGGGGAGAACTTTCTAAATTGTTTTCAAACCTTGTTTCAAAACTCTCAATTTCAAAAATTTCATTTGGTTTCAAATTTCAAAATTCAATTGGTTTTTGATTCAAAACTTTCAATTCAAACTGTTATTCAAATTTTCATTTCAATTTCCAAAATTTCAATTGATTTTCAAATCTCAAATCTTGTTTTTCAAATCTCCTTTCCCTCAATCAAGTTTTATGCCCCATTATATTTTGATAATCACAAAGGGGGAGAAATTCTTGATTGATTGGGGGAAAAATCTTTTAAAGCATGCCTTTCATTTAATTTTCTACATTGTTTGTTTTGGTGATTGTGATCATCAAAATAGGGGGAGATTGTTGTACCTCTCGTTCCCCTCGCTCTTTGATTTTCATGATCACAATCACTTTCATATTTGTCTAATTTTGTTTGAAGTGTTTTTGAATGATAGGCACAAGGTTTCCAAGAAAATGGCCCAAGAAAGAATCAAGAAGTGGACTGAATTTCAGTCCACCGGCCAACCGGTGTGATAGCACCAGCCAGCCGGTGGACCTGGCAGAGGCATTGCCCACTGCCAGGTTCCACCGGTCAGCCGGTGGCTCTGTCACCGGCCAGCCGGTGGCAACCTGATGAAACAGCGGTAGCTACTGTCTGCCCACCGGCCAGCCGGTGGCTCTGGCACCGGTCAGCCGGTGCTGCCTGGGCAGAAGGCCTTCTCAACATCCAAGGCACCGGCCAGCCGGTGGGGCTGTACCGGCCAGCCGGTAGCCCAGTCAAACTAGCAGTTGGCTTTGACCAGTCAACCCTCTTTTTGCCTCCAACGGCTCCGAGGCCCTTTACAACGGCTCCGAAGACTCCCCAAGGGTTCCATGCCTATAAATAAAGGCCAAGGAAGCCCCGGACACTAACCGGATCATATACAAAGCCAACGGACATATTTTGTATCAATTGGCCAACCTCCGGCGACTTCCTTCAAAGGAACCTCAAGTGCTCCAACAACTTCCACATCCAAGGAGCTCCACCAAAGAAGCTTGGAAGCGGCCTTCAACATCTCCAATCATTCAAAGGCGCCCAAGGCTTCTTCTCATATACGGTTTTTATTGTTTATCTATTTTAAGCTTAATTTGTGTTTGTGTCTACAAACCACTCTATTTCTCATCCCCTCTTTCTTTTGGGTTTCACATCACCATTAAGGTGTGAAAAGGTTTTCAAGCTTTCCTTTAAATAGCTTGAGACATAGGTGAGCTATCCTTCACCTGTAAGAAGGATAGTGGGTTCTTGCTAAACCATTAAAAGCAAGTGGGTTCTTGCTCAACCATCAAAAGCAAGCTGTAATAGGTCCTAGTGCTACCTCAAAGCCTAGTGGGTTTCTTGCTAAAACCATTGAAAAGCAAGCGGTAGGAATCTCTCAACGGTTGAGTTGGGAGCGGAGACGTAGGCCGGGTTTTGGCCGAACTCCGTTAACAATTTCTTGTGTGATTGCCTCTTTTATTTTCCGCTGCACATACTTTGATTTCACTTTGATTTTAATTTGTTAATCATTTTTTAAAAAGGAAATTCACCCCCCCCCTCTTGCCATCACTCCCGTTTTTCTCCGCCCAACAGTTATAGTAATATAGCTTTAGAAAAAGGACAACCTGTAGGACGGGCGACGACCCATCGCGTCGGACAAGGCTGTGGGAATCAAACCCACAACCGAAGTGCGACTGACCTTTATCTCCTACCACTGACCTACAAGAAGCCCCTGTTTAGTAGAAACTATTTTTATTTTATTAAGCGATATGATATATGAAGTATATGTTCATTTTTGGAACCATATATGATTAATCAAACCATAAGATGGACTTATAACTTTTGTTATCATTTTGTTTGAAAGAGATGGAATGACCCATCATTCTATCAAATGATCTGTTAACACATCACGAATAACAAATTCAACTTCATTTCTTTAAGGGATGAAGTGGAAATTGTTCAATTCACGAACAACAGTGAGATTGTACCAAAATCATGCAAGTATTTCTTTTAATTCATCTACATTAGGGAAATGATCTTGAAAACCAAAAATGTTGTCCTAGTTCCCTTATATCTGACGAATCAAATGGTACCTTAGATCGTCACAAATTTATGGCTTTGTGATTTCTGGCTTTTCCATAGCCATGTTCTCTACCACTCTCCATCAGAACATGATGGTTAGATTTCTCTTCCATATCCATATTTTCACCTATGTGGAAACCCAGTGATTAGTTTATTTGGGTAACCGTTACGTTTCATAATTTTGTTGTTAAAGATTGGTTTTGGTATTCCTTTTTACGATGTGGGTTTCTATTAAAAAAACTTTCGAATAGTAAACTATTTATAACCCCGACGAATTTCGAGGGAGAAATTCATTTTAAGTGGGGTAGAATGTAACACCCCTAGATTTTATGAAAAATATTCTTTTAATTTAATTAATGTATTGTGTTGTATGCTACACCAAGTTTACCTTGCACTATACGCAACACCGTATTAGCTTGTAGTATACGCAACACTATTCTTGGATCGTGTTACACACAATTTTGATAATAGTTATTCTACGCAACATTGAGTATATATATATATATATATATATATTTAATGTATAACTGAAATATGGATTGGATTATGTTATACGGAACAACAAAGGATTCTTGCACAGCACGGAACCCTGACTTGGCTTGAATTACACGCAATCACGACCTTCCTCGATAGCGTGTGTTGTACGCAATACTGAGTTTTACTAAACAACGATATATTATTATAATATTATTATGAACTAGCCGTTATGAATAGTATTAACTAAATTTTGAATCTTATAACATTATTATTCATCTTACACATTTTCTAAAACATGGTATAAGAACAAAATAAAATTTTTCAGGTAAAATAAGTATTTTTAAAAAAATGTTGTTTTGCCGCCTTTTGATGGCGCACCCATTTTAAATCTAGTTTTTGACATTTTTATAAGTACAATTTGACAAAATAAAAATATTATTTGGAATCATGAAATAAAAATTTACTTTGGATAAATTTTTCATATTATTCTGGTAACTTTCATATTTTGATGAATAGTAAAAACACGCTATATTTTAATTAAAAACAAATTTTTTCATCGCAATAATTTATATGGTTAAATTATAATATTAAATGGTTTTAAAGTATAAATAGAAAATATTTTTACCATTTAATATAATGTATGTCATTAGCATTGATTCTACCTTGAATTCGTAGGATAAATCAATTCAATCTTTTGCAATGTTTTAAAGAAAAACCCGTTTTCTTTTGACAACATGATTAATTTTAATTTAATTTCTGCAACTTCTGTGTATTGAATATGAAAAAATGGATTCCATATTTTGAATAAGTGGGTCCAAATTATGTTAATAGGCTACTTTTTATTTTTGGGAATTATGAATAGTAACTACAGTAAAATTTATTTACCATAGTTAAAGGTAAATCGGGTAATTAAGGGTAAATATAATATTATAAAATTACCCTAAAACTTGGAAAAATTATATTGGATGAATAAAAGTCGATCCATATCACCTAATAGTTGGATTAGATTCATTTAATGGACTTTGTTTTATAAAAATAAGTTAATTATTATTAAAACCAAAGAATGTGACAACATGTCACTTTCTTAAATCTTATAAGTATAATAATTTTAATTTAGTGATACACTTCATGAAACATCGAACTTGAATATTCTACAGATATTTAATACAATTATCTACATCATAGGAATTTATTTAGAATTTGTAGGGATTAAATAAGTATCTTTTAGTATGACACAAAGATGATGTAGAAATTGTCTTATTAATGAAATATTGACCTAATTGATGTTATAAATACCCAAATAAATGTAATTTAAGACTTTTTATGAATTTCACTAATTTTATATGTTAATATGACATGTTATTATTGATTTAATTTACTTTTTTCTAACTAATAAATCTGTTATGAGTTTCAAAAAAATCAATTACTAAATAGTGTCAAAATTGACATAAAATAGTTTTTAAAACAAATATTATATTATTAATTGTTATTTTATTCCTAAAAATCTAAGGTTCTGTAACATTACTTAGATAAGGTTATATAAATTAATAATAAACAACTTGGGGTTCGTTTGGCTTGTTATGGTACGTTTATTAACCATATAGTGTAAGAAAACAAAAAGACACGGTAAAAGTTAAATTATTTAACATAGAGTTAAATCTAATTGATAAGGTTAAAATAATAACCTAAACATTTATAAATCCTATTGGATGAGAGGCTTTCGACCCATCCCCACTTTAACTTAGAAATAAGACCCTTTAGAACCATTATAATCTGAATTTGACCTTAATATAAAATAATATTTTGAGATTTTCCTAAGGTGCCCCTCTCCTCCCTTATAAAAGGGCACCTCCTCCCTCTCCTCCTCACACTAATTTGAGCATTCAAGCTCGGCCAACCCCTGCCAAAATCTCTTCTCCACTTCCCTAGAGACATCCTAGAGATCCTTGTCTTCTTCAAAGACCAATTTTAGTGCCCTAAAAGGAGGTCTCAAAGAAGCACTTCAAAGAAGAGGTAATGTCTGTTACCGATTCTTTCATCTTTATTTCTTCTTCCACTTCTTCTTCTTTAGATTTTTCATTATGAAGTAATAACATAAGTATCACTAATATACTGATATGTTATTATAATTATGAAACAACCCTATTTCACCATCTATCCATCCTACGAAAAAAGAAATCACCGCGCGTGCGTACGTACGGAATACCGTCTCCACGCCGTGGTGTAATCTATTTTCCACCACCACTTTACTTGGATGGGTATAATGGTGTAAATAATAACTATATATGATTATTGTAAAGTGATATTTATTATTAAATAGTATACATATACTACAATACAATTCAACGATCATGATAACGATATCATCGCTCGTGCGTACGTACGGACTATCGTCTCCACGACGCGATGAGATTCATTCTCCACGTTAACCATTAATGAATGATTATAAAGTATATATAATAAGTAGTCATGAAATATATGAAATAATAATAATACTGGATTTATGTATATATATATTTATGTCATCTACTTAATTCCACTCAATTCAATAAGGAAACGAAAACAGCGTTCATGCGTACGTACGACCTACCGTCTCCATGAACGATGTATTTCTTTCCATTTATCGATCCATTATATATATGTATATTCTGAATATATATTATATATAAATCATGTTTTATATTCTGGAATTAAGTAATCATGATCTTAGTAATCAAATGAATAATTACAAGTTAAAACACGAACGTCAAATGAGACGATTTTACCCAAAACGCTACTTTAACATGAATTTACAAAAGAACGGGTAATATAGAGTCATAAGTGAACCATATATGATATAATAACAACGAATATGATTCTGTAATATGTCAATGACATTATTTAAATCATTATACAGGAGGTTCGGATACTTACGAAGCAAATCAGACCTAAGGTAAGGGAAATATGACAATCTCATTTTTATCCGAGATTGTTTATACTTTGGCATTTACTGGGGTGTATTTTATCATCCACATCCATGTTTCCTCAATATGTAATATTATTTCAATCCACCTAAAAATTTTTAAATCCAATTTTACCCTTTGGTGAGTTTTTAGTAAAGGATATGAAAGGAATCTTTTGTCGTTTTTCATACGAGGTACTTTTTGACTTTTCCAAAAAAAGTACGAAGAATGTTTTTTTAACTTATACGACATGAATGGATTTTTAAAACATTATTTTCAAGAAGCTTCCTTTACAAGTTTTCAAGTTTATTTTTAATCAACTTATTTTAGTTTATAATTGTATGACATGTTAAGAAAGAAAAGGTGTTTTTGAAGTTAAAAGGATATTTTCCTCAAGAATGGAGTTCAAGTGTTTTATCAAAATTATTTTCCATCTAAGATAATATAGGGTTATGTTTCTATACATATTATTAAATTTATTTGATTATGTTTTGATGGAATTATTTTTATGAATTCCTTTATCTTATATGAAATTTTTTATGATGTCATGTTGTTTAAGAATCCCATTTTTATTACATGGGTTATGCAATGATGTATGATTTATGATTTTGTGGAACACATAATAATGGTATCATTATGAGATGGGTGGTACCTATATCTCCCTCCAATTCATTGGGTAAAGATTTTATACCTCATGAGATAGACATGGATGGAACGGTAGGTTATACCGGTTTAGTAAAACAGGACTGAAACGAGGAGTGAACTCTGTTCAGAAAGGGACTTTGTCCACTAAGATAGTATTGGCAATGAGTCTAGACTAATAAGAAATGATTCTATATGATTATGTGTGTATGACACAAAGTTTCATGTTTTATGTTATGATTATTGGGATTTCATTTCACTACTATGATTTATCCCATGTTATGAAATTATGCTCTCTTTTGCAGGTTAAGATTTCCAAAATGTTATGTTCTTATGAATATGATGTGATTGATTTTTCTTTTGTTTACCCTTACTGAGCATTTGAGCTCACCCTTTTTATGTTTTCTTTTCCCCAGGATATAAAGAAAGGTTTTAGGTAATAAAAAAAGGGAAGATCTTTATGGGAGATGTTGAAGATCTTTCACCATGATTATAAGATTACGTTTCGAGTTTCCAAAGACACTAAACTATTACGGTCCTTGTGTGTGTGTTTTTGTTATGTACTAAGTATTCCGAAAAAGTAATGTAATGTCCATGTACATCAAGCTTTGGGTCTCTACATTCTCCCTTGGCCTTATATAGGGAATGTTTCTATAATTATTAGGACAATCATTGACACAATGTCCCGTCTATTTACAATTATAGTATTGAACATTGTTAGCTTATTTTTTCACTTTCAATATCGAGATTTGTGGAACTTTTCTCTGCATTTGCAATAGACTCCTTTTCTTTTTAAGTAGGCTCCATGGTGTTTTTTTTCCAGAGGTACCACATGTTGGAAAAATCCATTTTCTATTCTTCCCTTTATCCATTATTTTCTCTGCCACCCTCTTCTTCTATTACTTTCCTTTAAATTGATAAGGCTTGTAAAATTATTTATCTATCTTGATTTCACAAGAGACAATATATTTGTTTAATGAGAATGTTTTGGTAACCAGTTCCCTTCAGAAGAATGGTTTTAAACCATCAAGGAATAGACCAATATTGCTCCTTGTATTACGTATGTAGTCCAAATAATTCCTTCAGTGCCTTGTAAAATTTTCTTCATACTTCGCAATGTTTTAATCCTATTTTTGTTTCAAAATCAAGAATTTACTCTCCATATCTGCTCGCTGTTCTTGAGGAAAATATTATTCTATGAATATTTACTTAAAGTCCCTCTATTCCATTTCTCATATTTCTTCCCCCTATTTTGTGTTTTGAATCAATGGAAATGATTTATTTTCATCTACTGATAGACAATAAACTACCATGAAAACCTTCTCCCATTCGTTATATCTCAAAGAGAGAAATATCTTCTGCAAGGAACTTATCCACTGCTCAACTACAAATGGGTTTGTAGTCCCATAGAATGATGTAGGTTTTTGTTGCATAAAGAGGTCTAACATTTCACCTCCACATTTTGGTTCAGGATGATACATACGAGTAAGGTTATTGTTCATAACCAGATTCAGTTGTCCCATTATAGTTATAAGTTACTCATCACGAGTCATAGCTCCAATACCAACATAATTATCTTTAATAGGAGAAAAATCCTTAAATGGGATATGTGAATTCATGTGGTTTCCATTCCTTCCACTCAAATATATTTCTAAATAACTTTATATACTAAATTAAGTTATAAATCCAAATTTTTAATGTCGAACTAGAAAAAAACTTAACATAAACTAAAATTTTATGCATGACTAATGTCATGATCATATGCATTGTTACTTTGAGGACCTAATTAAATTTAAATCCTTCAAAATGGTTTATAAATAAAATTTGAATTATCCTAAGTATATCCCCAGGAGTGTCAAACCTGGTGTGTAGTAAGTCCCATTGTCATGTACTAGGTTACCTCGAGTCAATCCCGGAACACCTTTACAGAGTTATTACTTCCAGGTACATATGTACCAGAACCACATCTACTTATAGTATCCAGAAAAGGATGTATTTTATAGAAATATAAAAATAATCCATACCTTACCAAAAATATATGATTTTCTTGTATACTTATCCTCAAATTCTACGTAATGGTTTTGTTCCCTAATCAACATTTTCTAAATCTAGTTTCCAATTTTTTTACTAAAATTTCTATAATACCAACTCTAAGGACCCAATCCCAATTTCCCAGAGCCGATGCCCTATTTTATGACATTTTCATGTAAAAAAAAATTCATATCTTGAAGGAGAAAATATTTTAGTATATTTGAGAAACAATATACATACATAAGTTAAAAATTACAATTTGAAAGAAATACAACATATCAACTTCTTTTAAATGACACATAAAATCCTAGATTATCCTTGCAAGTCATTCCTGATTTTCATCTTCAACACCTGGGAAAAAATAAAACATAAGAAAGGGATGATATTATATTCTCAGTAAGGGTAAGTAATAAATTGAAAGTTCTCATAAACATAAACACTAGGCATGGTGAATTACCAAAAAGACATTTTTTTAAAAACTATAATAGAGAAAAATATGGAAGGAATGCATGTTGATTAAATAAGGTCATATAAATGACCATGATATAATGAAACATAACTATTGATAGTATACTAGTCTAATAATAAATTTTTTTTATCAATTTATAATACCATAATTAGAGAATTCATAATTCAGGACATCTGAAACATATTTTCAAGTCCCTAACCAAGACGTCTGAAAATACTAGGGTAAGGCCTTGGCCAAAACCCAATTCTGATTTGTGTCATGAGACCAACAAATTCATCGAGGGGCTATATCGAGACCCATCCATCACTTTATAAGTCAAATTCATTCCTCATATGAAAAGGGTATAACATAAACAACATGAATATAATAAATAACTTTTCCCAATCTGTATATATAAACACTAACAATTCTGAGTAGTATGGTGAATGGTATCAAGATAGAAAATCCATAATCAAACTAATCATAAAATACTTAATAAAATATGTTAGATGATAAACATGACATATAAACCTCATTAAGATATATAATTCAATAGTGATGTTGAAATAGACAAAAATACTCTAATAAAATCATCGAGGAATTTTTGAAATAAATACACTTTTACTTTGAAAAGAAGATTTCCTTTGGAAAAATATTTTCATAAAACAATAAATGA
Organism: Viscum album; assembly: GCA_963277665.1. NCBI lineage: Eukaryota > Viridiplantae > Streptophyta > Magnoliopsida > Santalales > Viscaceae > Viscum > Viscum album. The sequence goes on along the minus strand of OY728146.1, from coordinate 1,050,195,172 downwards.
ACTAATTTAGTTTTTCCATGATTAAATGAGTGGTTTTATTAAAATAATTTTGTCTTAAAATATATTATATATTTCCATTTAAAATTGGTATGAATTTGGGAAGTTTCCTTGAATCAGGCTTGTTTATATGGAAGGATTGAGAATGATATTTATAAAACATTTTACTCCACATAAAATAAAAAATGATTCTGATTGGAAAAAATATATATATATTCCAAACTGAATTTATTATGAGTACATGAGAAAATTTAACAATTTAATTGGGATTGAGAGAGACAAAGAGTAACCTAAAAGAAAATGAGGGTTCGGGTAGAAAACCCTTACCTTGTGTCCAAATGTGTTCTACACTTGAGCTTGACATCATGGATAATCTAATTAAATACATTAATTATTAAATTAAAAAACTTATTTAAATTATTTTGATTCATTATAATTTTATTAAGTAAATTTATGGCCTTTTGATTAGTTATACGATATAAATTTATTGTTATGGAGCGTTCGTTTCCATGGTTTTCATGATTGGTATAATGTTACATGATAATTGAAGTTCATGTGGAATGGGTATAATTCTACAAAATTTAATTTATATTATATTGATGAATATAAATTAGTATAAATGTTTATTTATATCATTTGATTATATAGTATGTGTACGAATCATTAGATAAAACATTTAGTGATAATCATTTAGATTTTTATAGTGGTTTCTTGATCACAATGAAATAGTGTTGTCCTGTAATTTAATATCATGTATAAATGATGGTTCCATAATCAATAGATAATATAAAATAAATATTTTATAATCTGGTTCAAAAATTAATATAATTTCATGACCATCCTTGAAGAATAAATTCAAGAACAAAACATCATCGTCCACAAAGGTTATAAATCAACATCTCTTAGACGATTAGTTTGTTTAAAATATAAGAGAGAGAGAGAGAGAGGGAGGGAGTAAGGATATTGATGATGGATCATTTATGTAAATGATATAATTATAGAATATGTATGATACTAGAGTTATCATGATCATTTGTATATAGGAGGTGAGGAGATAATAATAAAAGAGGGAACTAAAAAGAAATTGAAAGGAAGAAGGAAGAGGATTTTACCTATTGAGTACACCTCCTTAAGGGAAGTGGTTTTGGTATTTTGGAAAGAACAAAATCTCATGGATGTTGGGAGAGAATAGGGAATAATATTTATTCAAAACTTTGATAATCTTCAAGGCTTAGAGTAGTGAAGAAAAGAGGGAGTGGTGGTGGTTTTTATAGTGGGGGAGAGGAGTGATTTTTGAATATCTTATTCATTATTTTATTATTTTTCTCAATATAAGAAACAGTGTTTGACTCTTTTGACAAAAAAAGTGAAATAAGTTCATGTTAGTTCAATCCAGTGGCCATTAACTTCATCCATGATGCAAGAATGATGAATAAATTCATTTATTTAGCATATTTTTTAAATTATCGAATTTCACTATTCACAAAAATTCAAGTATTTTAGAAAAATATCAAAAAATATCCCTAACCATTTTTTTACATGTGGGATGAAAAAATGAACTCCATTTTATAAAAATAATTTTATAAATAGAAGAAATTTAAGTTTTAAATAAAATCATTATTTACATGAAAAATACTTTGAAATTTAAAATTGATTTTATAATACTTTCAAAAATTTACTAAGGTAACATAAAATAATACTAAAATTAAAGGACAAAAAAATATTTATTTAGGAATAAATTTTATGAAAATTAATTTAATTTTAAATAATTTTATTAATTTAAAATTATAATTAAATATTTATTACTCACAAAAATATCAACACTTAATTATTAATTTTTAAAATATTCACTCTCATTTAAATGGAATATAAATTTTATTTATATATACATGGGTAAGGTTTCTATTCATAAGGATAAATTACTATTCATAAGGATAAGTTACTATTCACCAAAAAGGTAATTTGATCATATTAGATTCCAAATAACTTAATGATCGTAACCGTGTGTGTCAGTTTTTTGAAATTCAAATCATATAAGTAGAAAAATTATGTTTAGTGGCTAGGTTATAACTATCTCCTATAACAATGTTTTTGTTTCTTAGGGGATGAATGGTGCATGCATTCTATGTTAGATTTATTTGTAAAACCTTGGGGTGTTACAAATGCCATAATACATTTATATGTAACACTGTATAAGTGGCCGGTGACACTTTAAATATCCATCCTTATATAGAATAAACATACCCCCATGGGGAAAAATACTAAAAAATATAAATGACAAAGTCAACATATGAGGGTCCCATCATACCATCTAGTGTCCATTTAAATGAAACCCAATTTTTATTTAAAACATTATGATTTTTGAAACACCCTTATTATGTTTATCTAATAAGAATTTATCACCATTACTAACCTAATTGGGTTGAGTCAAGTATTTCTCATAACTATAACAAGTCAATATTGATCTACGTAGGTATATTCAAGAATACAACTCATGTGTAATTACACCATTTATGAGTCTGAGTTTAACAAATCTTACCTTTATTTAATGGTCTAGTTATATAAATCACAATTCCCAAATTTTAAAGGTACACACTATTATAAGTTATAACTGGTATTTATGTATGTAACATCCTTGACCCAATAGCCATTATATTCAATGCCCCGAGCCAGGTCATTTCATGGCCTCATGCATGCCTCCCCATATGCTAGAGGCTACCGACTAGTAGTGAGAGTATATAGATATATGTTGGGGAGACTATAACCTCTTATCAAAATTAAACCTCAATAGTAATAAAATCAATAGATAAAAGAACCAATCTGAACCATAAATGGACAATACAAAACAAAGGACAATATGTAACAAATTATAAAATGAAATAAAAATATTATGAATACACTACATGTCAAACAGTTATACTAAGAAATTAAAAAACCAAAACTACCTAAAGGATTTGGAACATGGACCCAAACCCCAACCAAGTCCTAACCTACCATGCTCCAACTCATCCGCCCGTGCACAAACCAAACACCAAGTCTCTGTCCAAAACTTGTACCAGAAAATAGGTGGCATCTTCTTAGGTACCCAGTTTCCACGAAGACCGAAGAAGGATGTGAGTACAACTCAATAGGCCACCATCAAAGGTGTTTAAACTAATAACTAGTCTATACAAAAGTTCATGCAGGTAATCAATGTACAATAAATAAAATAAGAATTAAGGGATTCATGTTTCACATTTAAATAATTGTTTACTTCAAAAAAATTTCCTTTAATATCCCTAGGGTCATCCAACCGAATAAAATATCTTTGGTTACACTAGGAGAATAATCCATTGCATAAGGGGTTACACACTTTTAATCACAAGGGGGAACTCACTAACCTAACCATTCATTGATATACCTCAGATAATCAGTCTGATAATCAATCCATACCTAGAATTTTGGGATCATAGAGCCTCAGTCTAGAATCCCAAACTAAGAAACACATTGGTGGACCTAGAGTATCAGTTTAGACCAACTTAATTGGGAACCTCAATCCATAATTTAGGATCATAGAGCCTCTATATGACATCATAAATAAATATTTAATCAGTGGTTCCTAGAGAATCGGTCTTAAGTAACCCCAAAACGGTCCTTAGTCCTTAAGTTAGGATCATAGAGTCTCAATTCCATATCCTAACTCAAAAATGCATTGGTGGTTCATAGATAATCTTTCCGGACAAACCCAAACAAGGAGCCTCAGTCCATAATATATGATCATAGAGCCTCATTAAAACATCCTAACTCAAAAACCTTACCACTATGCCTTGTGATCATGATTATTTAAGCATTAAACATATTTACCATTTAAATCACTTATCTAATTTCAAAACATATACCATTTACAATCCATAACTCATAAAACACATATACTATTTTACCAAATGCCATTTATTCCATATTAACAACTAGACAATAATTAACATCAATTTCATTTCAAAATCCATGATTACACACAAGTAAAAATAATCATTTAAAATCATATTTAATACACCCCATGAAAACACAAGTCTTCCTATTTGAAAAACTAAACCATTCACTAAGGATTTCTTTTCCATTTCCAACCATTGAAAATAATCATTAAGGAATTTTCACAAAAATGGTAACCACACCCTCATTTCAAATAATCATTTTAAATATATAAATAAAACTAATTTCTAAATAACCTTGAATCCCACACCTCATTTTAAAACAATACACACTTTAAAAACATCATATTATTCTTTTTAAAATATCACTAGATAAAATTCAAAACACATCATTCAAAAAACATCAAAATACCCTTTAGTATCTCACAAAACTAACGCACAATTATTTCAATTTAACCAGTTTCAAAATACCCATAAACAAATTTAACCATCATAACTTATTCATTTTTATAATTTCCCTATCTCAATGTTTACCTATTCAACTCAGAATTTCCAAGGGTTTGGCATACCCCATGCGTAGCCCTACATCCCATATCAAATCATAAACAGACCTAATGGGGACCAAAAAAGGTTTTCACACCTAAAATTAATTCCCAAATTACATTCCTTATTCGAGGACATGAAAATACAACAAACTAGTACATTGGAACAACCACATACACATATAAAACATCGAGACTATGGGAAAATGCTTTAAGACCACCTACCTGATGTTCATAAACAATATCTTATCCAAAATAAACCCTTGATTTGAACTAAATCAGCATCAACCAATAAGATAAATAACAACCTATAAAAAATGATTTAGAACTTTGGAAGGAGAGGAAACAATGCACCAAGCCTCTTCTATAAAACAAAAGCAAATCAAGTTGAAGAATTACTCAAAGCTTCGATTCACACTCAATGATACTATGAACACTTAATAATCAATGGAGAATAATTCCTTGTAAGTCTAGGAGGGTTTGGTTAATTTCCCCAGATACTGGAGGAGGAATATGGGAAAAATTCAGGGAAGAATCATTTAATACTGAGAGGGAAAATCGAAAATTCCCACTTTTAAGGGTTGCATGGTTTGGCTGCATAGTTGGCCAAACTGTATGCCAAAAATGCAGCTTAATCTGTCCAATAGTGTCAAAGAAACATTTAAACCTTAGAGAACCCACATGGTTTAGAAAACAGTTTAGTTCTTGTGTGCCAAACTCTATCTGAGGGGAGGTCTCGTTGTACAGTTTCCCTGGCCAAGCACACATTTTATACTAACTGTGATTCAACCATGCACTACACATTGTTTGTCCTATTTACTTCCTCTTTCATGTTCCAAACCCTAGAGACACCCCCAAATACTTTACATACACCCAAGAACAAATTCATTATCCGAAAAAGGAAGTTTAACCAAAATTTAAACAAGGATGTACCTCCATAAAATGTTAAGATCTTATAAACTCTCTGCTTAATAACAGATCTTCCTCATGCCACAATTCAAAGCCTTATTAAGACTTCGAGACCAAATGTTTTGGCCACAAGGCCAACCTACAAATTTCCATATTCCATGATTCCTCGTAAACATGTCCATGTCGTCACTGCACTAAGACCAAAGAAGTAGTCCTACCCTGAAGAAATTTTCCCCACCACGATCCATAATCACGAAATTGATTCCCCTCCAAGAAATCATCAAACAAAAACTCATCATTAACTACACCAAAAACAAGATAAATGTTTTGGTATACTCACTAAACCAACACACAAGAGGATAAAGAAAAAACACTACACTACCCTTAGAGAGACAATCAAATCACCTTCGGTCTGATCCTCTCCATAACTCATGGAACAAATTTTTGGGCGCCATATCATCTAGTATCCAAAATTCTAATGATGACCCAAGATTAGTGTCACTGAAGGAACACATATATTCAAACCACATATCATGATGCACATTGGTATGCAACTTGTGGCTCAATAAACTAACTCCATATCTTAACATCTGAATCATATCCCAAGAATAACCTTTATCTCAAGGTACATAACCGGTCAAATCCCACACCAAAACTCATTACCAAAACTGAAACACCAATATGGAATTCACCCTAGAACATCCAACCCATACCACCTCTCACACCATCAACTATACACTTTACCTCTATATTTCTCCCCACCATTCACTTTAGATCACCGCCACCACCTCCCAGTGTTGGCCACCTACACCATTGAAAAAGAGACAAAAAAACCTCAAATAAACATTCACAACTTACTCGATGTGTTTCCCAACTCACCATGACCAAAAAACCACGAGAACTCCACCCAACACAAGTATCCAGCCTTACCATTGAAACCACCTATAGTGAAAATGAATGCACAAACAATTTATGGGAAAAGAAAACATGACCTCTGTCAATTTTTCTTTCACTTTAGAAACACACTTATGGTTAAAACATCCAACCAGAGGTAGCTGATACATACCATGTATGTTTCTCTTACCATACCGTGTCAGAAAATCCCCGACGAGTTTGTCCCAAAACATGCATCTTCTACTATTTAAATGATACCCTTTTCACATTTATATGAAACCCTCTCACTTAAGGCATGCCACCATCATCAAATGAACCTAATATAGTATGTTACTAACTTCTCATAAAACTCTACCATCAAGGAACCCATTACTCTCCATTCCATCTTTGTTCTCTCTCAACACCTGTCAACATTCCAAACGCAAGCACCTTTTCCATCCCCAAAATTAATAAGGATGACTAGGTTCTCCCTTAAAATCCATTTCCATTTTCAAAATGCACATAAAATTTCAAAACATACACTAAATTTTGTTTAGAACTCACCACTTTAATTCCTTTTCCTCGCTGAGTCGATTTATCCCTAGCTAACACATTCTAGAATCCTCATCTTCAGTGTTGTGATTTCATTTCTTCACATGATAAAAATTCCCCCCTAATGGAATTTAAAGTTCAGCTAAATACACCTAAATAATTCCATGCACGATCTCCAATGCTTTTCTAACACCCAACCTCAATTTTACTCAATTATTGTAAGGGATTATCATGCCAATCAATGACTCTAACACAAGAATCTCATATTTATTTTAAAACAAGCCTGATCCCATAGCCAGCATAAGGATAGATCAACCACCACATCCAAGTACCACCTATAATTTCCTATGGAATACAAATAAGTTCTATGTAGGTTTCTTATTGTCATCTCGATTCCACCACATCTACTCCATGATCTTCTCCACACATCCATGACTCACATACCACTCCCCACCTTAAGAGTAGAATTTTCACTACATTACTTAAGTAATTTCAACCACCATGACTCACACTATGATCACAAGATTAACCTGAAAACATATAAATGGACTTCCAGTTTCCACATGATAAATAAAACAAACATCACCCACTACTCATTCTCAACATCTAGGAATGGCACCCATGGAATTTGTTGTCATTTATCCGATCATGAGGACCAATCTCATAACCGGTTGATGGTGTACTCTCCACCATATGGATCCATATGTACCATACTATGAACATGTCCTATCAAGGCTCTATATCCAAATAAAACACTTTTTGGTATATAGGAATAAAGCCATGGATCTATCAGAATACCCGGGATGATGTGAAGATATTGGGTATGATCATCACTAGCTAGAAGTACGCTAAGATTTCATTGATGAACACCACCAAAAACTGTCCATCACTGATGTCACCTCCCCCCATACAAAAACCGTAAACTACCAAACTTTTTGGGATTCACTACCCACCAACATATCATCAACACTCACTCACCAAAACTTGAATGGTATTTCTAACCAAAACTCAATACCACTTCATGACACTCTTCCAACTGGTTGTGACCCAACATTACCTTTAGAACCATCACCATTTACCCACTCAAGATATTCCAAAATGACCTTGTTAATTTAAAAAGGAACAAAATGATCACCACACCAATCCACAACCCAACCATCTCTTTCATAACCTACGTCTCTGACTACGATCAAACAGAAGAATGATATGCACTTATCTTGAGCCACTGATTCACCCATCCCTAATGATGTCATTCCTTCCTACAATGTGACCAGATCTGTACCTCCTTAAGGTCTCACAATTTCCTTCGCCCACACCCTAAACCTGACTCTAGATCAATTGAGACTTACATCACCAATGCTAGGCCTAAACACCTGCTTACTCATCTGACCATGCCTCTTGGTCTATCAGCCTCATCAACCTCAATGAATTCTCAAAATCTAACCCAAAAACCAAACCATTACTAAAAAAGCCCAACCACATAAACACCCTCACCTTGGGTGTCACGTCCATAACAATAGCATCTATCCATGCTTTTATCACTATTTCCTTGTCTATCCAAAATCAACATCAAGGACTCCATTAATCGTTGTCAAAATAGATTGGATAGACACCTCTAACATTCCAAATGGTACCTTATAACTAACTAGAAGCACTCAAGTTACTCATTGAGAAAGAATCCAATAAATAACCATTAACGTTTTCCAAAAACTCAATGGAACCAACCGTGCATCGATTCCACCTCTGAAGAAAACACACAAGATTTACATTCTAAGGAACCTACAATTCTAGGATAAGCACCCCTGAGGCTACCATTGATTTCCCTAGATTTTAGACTCAAATACACAACTCATGTCACATGTCTAAAACCATTAACCTTTTCCACTTATCCGTCTAGGATAAACCTACACTAGGAAACACTCTATTTGTGCCACTGCCAAAGTCAAAAACGTCTACATGTTCCATACACAACCAAAAAAACTAGCAACCCTGATTGACCTCTTTCATAGGTTACCTTGAAATTAAAATGATACCAAATCCCTAAACTGGTTTCATGTTAATCAAAGTCTAGTGGCCCTCTCTATAAACAATACACATCAAACCTCAAACAACTCGCTGCTTATGAGAAGCACTCCGACTCCCAATCCAAAGACAGTACATCTAACGCACCCCAGTGAACATTTACTCTAGTATTTACAACAAAGATACTCATACACACACATTGACACTGAAATCCAAAACACCCACTCTAGAATCCAAAAGAAAAATCACATGGTTACAAACAGAAAGGGTTACCATACCCATATTTCCAAACAACTTCTCATAACCCAAGGCAACAACCCTATCATGGGATCAATAATCACATGTATTTTATCATACATCAAACCTCACAAAGTCTCATGACCCATAACCTTGGTCACAAACTAGTACTCTCTCACTTCCAAAACCAGCCATACACGGGGTGTGATCACCAAAGTAGGGATACAAATTCCCAATTTTTTTATAGGTTTCATCATTTATCATTTACATTATTAATTAAACTACACCATTTAAAACCAAAGGTTTCTAATTTAAAATTTTTCTATTTTCAGAATCCAAGCATTTAAAATTTCAAAAACCTTTTTCATTAACCAAACATTTAAAAAATAAAAGATTTATTAAAATTTATATTAAAAAAACATTAACAGTGATTTAAAGGAAATATAAACAATATTAAATCAAAAGTATAATGTACACTACTAACATGTGAGTCCAAAATAACTATCAATCACAAGAAACATACAGATAACCTATCAATCCCATGTGCCTAGCATGATGCATGAACTTGATGAATCTCTATTTCTATACCGTGATAAGAAATAAAACCTCATAAATCCATAAAATTACATTCAAGCACTCCAACTAAGGTGGAAGTATCAATCAACCATAAAAGAACAACACATAACAAAAATTTACACCCCTAAAAAACATGGTTTATCCCTCATATGCGAGGCTACATGCACCTAGGTATGAGATCATTACCAAGATTCAATAATATCATAATCTCATATACACCATGAAAAAATAGTAAGAAACAAGATGCCACCTATGTTTCTACTTTGCAACATCCCCAGCCAAGTATCCACCATATCTGGTACCCCATGCCTGAGTTCAGGTGATGACTCAGTTGGGTGCACCAGATATAGTGCCAATCTGGTCAACGATGTTAAAATTTAACTAAAAACGTGTTTTTACCTTGGTTTTTAGAGTATGACCAGTAAAATTTATGATGGTTCAACTATATGGGTTACCATTCCTTAATTTATAAATACCCATAAACTTTATAAATTTAAAAATTGGCACCTATTTAATTGAGACCATTATTTTTCATCCCATGAAACCAATTATTTAGGGCTCAATATGTCATGATTGGTTAGTTAAAGTTACACCATAAGGCTATATAAAAAAACACCATTTAGGTTGATGCAGAAAATTTAATAACAAATATTATATTATGATCACATCAAGGCATTATATCACCTAGTAATAATGGATACATATATATAAACAGAAACACAAAAAATCTTGTTATATAAGTAAATCATGCTAAACGATTGCCTAAATATGGTAAAAATGTAAGAATAATGCTGAAACACAAAAGGCATATAAAACATGTTATCTAGAAGTCAAGCAATGAATCTTACATAGAATTACATATGCATGGAAAGTGACACTCTATGCGATTATAATGATTCATGTACTAATACTTTTTTTCTATACTGGGAAAAGGGAAAATACCATATATTTCATAAATTAGTGAGATGTAGAAAGTACACCAATCACTCAAGGTGAAATAATAATCTACTGTAAGAATAAAAAACATGAACAATATTCCCATTCATGACCAGTTGATCTTTTCCCCATGTATGGGTCGATTATTCCTAGACATGACTATTTACTGAGAGCCTGCACATTCTTAGTCTCCTACCTACTAACCTAAAAAACAAGAAAATGGAAAATAAAACCCCTTAGATGCCACTTGTAACATCCCAACATGATAGACACTAAAACAGTGTCTCGGTCTAGTCGGTCACATGGCCTCAAGCGCACCATCCCATATACCAGAGGCTAACAACTAGTATAAATAGTCTAATAATGGTTTTTTGGGGATACTATACCCTCGTGATTAGAGTATCTCAATGGTATAATAGATAATAAATAAATAAACTACATAAGAAATGTAAATTAAGGAAAAAGTTTTGGAATATAATAATAATTGACAAAATAAGGCAATGAAGAAACTGTCCAACACCAAGTATAAAATCATGCATGTCTATGTGATGCTAAAATATACAATAATAAGACATATAATAGTGAATAAATAAATGATATAAAAGAAAGAAAAAAATCCTTAAAGTCTATCTCTATGATAATCTATGTTCTGAACTAATCCTATACTCCTAAGATCCCATGTAAAAATGTAACATCATAAGAAAAGTCCAAGAACCTAAATCTACAACCAAGAGGTCTGTTTGGGTGACCCATGAAATATAAGAATTAAAGGGCTGTTATATATACTCAGTAGGCTAACACCAATGGTTTATAATGGTTTCTATTATGTGAATATAAAATACAACAGTGTGTAAGTATAGAGAATAAGTAATAAATAAATAAATTTAAATAAGTTGACTTGGGTTCCTCAGGGATATCCAACACACTATATCTCCTTCGGTCTAAAACAAAATATACTTGAACATTCCCACATATATAAAAATATATGTAACCATATATATTAATAGATATACATTAACCTATAGGAATCTAAGTCATCCAAAAGATATTAGTAATATAGTCTTAGGACCCATCGACATAAGCTTATGAATCCATAACTGAGTGTCCATAAGACTACAAAGAAATTATGGGTATTCACATGCATCCAAACATAAGACAATTAGCCAATAATGGACTCAATATACATATCCAAGGAATCCTAGAAAAATATTCATCCTAAGGAGATATCCCTAGTCACAAGTAATAATAAAAAAGCATGATAAAACTCGTTTTTCCTATGAGATCATCCAAGGCATTCCATAATGAGGAACTCAGGTATCAAGTTATTAAATTTATTATATGAGACAATCCTTGGAATTATTTAAAGAGGAAACCCAATTATTTCTCATAACATCCAATTGACCTATGAGACCATCCAAGTCATTCAGTAAAAGGAAACAAAAATATTGCTTAAAGAGTGAAGAATATCATCTATCCTATAATCTCATCCAGGAATTCCATAAAAAGAAAAACTAAGTATCAATCAAGGCATAACATAATTCAACTAACCTATGAGCCTGTCCAAATTATTTCAAAATGTGGAAATTGTAATCCCTCATGGTATATATAAGGCATCTCCCTGGTGTGCCCATCTTTGGTATTTTATGTAAGAACCCATGAATCACTCTTAATGTGTCATTATTTGTTTAACATATGAGACCATCCAATGAATTCCTTAAAGAGGAATCCAAGTATCATTCAAGGCATAATAAAATTCATTTTTCCAATTAAATTTAATTATTAAAGAGGACCATTTCTTTTGGAAAAAACCCCTCAAGGTAACATTGATTTTTTTTAGTTTGATTGTTTTTGTTGACAAAGAGGGTTTCCATAGTCTGTTGTGATATTCAATAGTGATTGTTGATAAACTATGTTGACAAAGAACCCTGAAAAATGAATTTTCGATTTGGAGGTGGTATAAAAAAATGCATACAAGGTGGAAAAATTACATAGTGTTTTCCAAATTTTTGGGCCTCAAAATTTGGAAAATAGAGATACATGTTTTTGGAAAAAGAATTTGTGTGCAAGATAGATGATGCTTTGGAATGTTGGACGAAAGACATGTTTTAAGACCAGAACATCAAAATATTGGAAAGGAATGAAGTGAGTGAATGACCAGGAATTTTCACAAAAGATTATATTTCAAAAAAGAGTATTTTACACCTAATGCGACATCAATTTGGGTTTTGTGCCCTCATAGGGGATCTTGCACGATGCGTTGAATCTTCTGCACAGGGGTCGGTGATGCCTATAAATAAGTGGTGACCCCCTCATTTGATAAGCACAACAGAGAAAATTTTAGATTTAAATCATGTAATAATTGTGTGCAATGGGTGTTGTGTAAAAGAATTTGATTTTCACATAAGCTAAGGAAGTCATGTGTAAGATTTAAGTTCACTTAAGAATGAAGTTTCACGTAATAATAGGTTTTTCGTACAAAGAATAAAACTTTCACATAAGTTTAAGTAAGGGTAATATGAAATATTTGATGTTTCCTAGTACATATGTGGTAAAGTAGTATTCATTAGTGGATAAAAGCGAGACATCAATAGAGCATATACATACAATTGAGGATGCATTCATTAGAGATAATGAAGGGTCCAACAAGTCTATAAACCATGAGTGGATTTTCTGATGAAGTAGTGAGCACACTTTAGTTGAAAGTGCAGTGAGATTTCAAATTGTGATTGGTTGTAAACCAGGAGGTACAATGAGTTCGCTCTGAACATTGTAAACAAAAGTGTGCTTTTAGTAGATTTGGTACATCGAAAAATTCCACTATATACTCCTTGGACGTATCCCGGTGAGGGTGAACCATGTAATAATTATTGTGTCTCGTGCATGATTTAATTTCTTGTCATAATTATTTTTAGGAACGATATAGAATAGAGTTTTGTTTACCAACTAAAAAAGATCAAAAGAGACATTTTTTTAATATGTCAGGCCTAGATTTACCCCCCTCTCAGGGTATTTGACCGAGTTGACCTAAAAATTTCTATTAGAGTTCCATAATTTAGTTCAATTATAATTTAAATGGAAGGATATGGAAATGTCCATGCCATTCATAAGTAATTAATGGGCCATGTAGACAAGTATTCCCTTTAATCAGTTAACTATCTCCATCAGGTTTCCCAAATTTGTTTGAGAAGAAATAACACCTCACTGGTGGTTTTATTATTAAACTGGTAGAGGAATAAAATCCTTAACACTATTAATTTAACCATGAAAATCATCATTCAAATTTATTTAATTTAGATTAATCAATTCTTACACAAGGAATAAAACCCCACTCACCTTAAAGGTGTTTAATGCCTAAGAAAACATTATCATTATAGGAATATAAAACAACACCCCAATAGGGTGGTTTAATTATGTAAACAAGCATATAGGTCATGAAAATTTAATAAACACACCCATGGGGTGATTGATGGTGAGGTATGACACCTCAAATAAAGAAATTTAATAGACAAGGATTCCTCAATCATCCAAAATTAATCTTTGATTCAATCCTATTTGAGAGAAATTAATGATATAGAAAAACACTATGAAAATATCGTGTCTCTCACAAATTTAGCCTTCTATATAGTGTTGGAAAACAAAGCAATAAGCAAGAGGGTTCGAGAGTTTACTCATATGCTTTCATCATTCCTGATGACATCCTATTTAAAGCTCACATGGATGAGATCTATCCATACATAGAGGAGAAAAAATGGATCCCACTAGTGGGGATACTATTCACAGATTGGAAGAGAAAGAGGGGTGAAGTATATAAATGAGATGGAGGGGGAAAACCATAATTTACATCCCATTAACGAGCCACATGGTTTGGACTCATGGTTTGGATAACTATCTGCCAACTATGAAGTTCCACTAATTAAGTGGAACAAAGGGTGTGGGATAAGTGCATGGTTTTCAAAACCATGTGTATCTCTTGCACTCCCCTTGGTTGTTTTTTACATATGATCTCCAATGGCCACCCACCTCATCTTTAATGGTTATACCAAACCATACAACACCATAATTTATTATGGACCAGCCTTTATCATTTACCTGGAAGGATTCATGGTTTAAACAAACCATGTCCCTATAAAAAACTTGCCTCATGGTTGTGCTGTACGGTTAGATAAAATCATGTACCAATCATGCTCCATTGTATATTTATCTCAAAATGGGTTTTCTAGGAACAATTATAGCAAAAAACATTTGAACATCTATTACACCTCTTGGTCCTTAAACCCCATCTAAAAACGACAACATTAAGTGTTCCAAAACTAATATTTACATTATGAAGCGTGGTTTAATATTCAAAAAAACCCACTGAACAAAAATTACAAATTCCATTGGAAAATTTAATATGGTTCAAGAAAATGAGATGTTACATCTATATGATGATGAATCAACTTGTTAAGGAGGGCCCAAATCCTATAGGTAGTGGTGGGAATCTTCATGGATCATGTAGTGATAGATAACTCACATATGCCAAATAATATGTGATTTAAATTTGGAAGTATTAAAAACTTTTGTTTTCCAATCAGGGGATGAATAAGACCCAATCATGGAATTATAAAAGAAGATTATGGTTTAACCATATAGGGTAACCCCATACCTAAATACCCTACATGGGTTAAAAACATATAATAATATAGAAAAGGGAATCCCTTGTGGAGTAAGCCTAAGGCTTTTATTACGAGATTCCATATCTATAATACCCTCCATAGACCCTCCCTCATCAATCAATGGATAAGGGGAGGAATCATCATGGGAATATCCAATTCATAAGACCCATTCAATTACAATTATTAATTTATATCATATGAACAATTTCACAACAATCCTTTTTATCACATCGAGTATGACTCATGTGGGCTTAGAGATTCGAGTTTATCGTTCCACTAGAATAATAAAAAATACCTCATGGTAAGAATCCTTATTTGGTATAAGCTTTGAATCAATAAAAATGGGAAGATTCATTACATAAGACTCACTATATTATCAGTTTTCATACCACTCATAACAATGAAATATTAGTTAGACGACGTTAAACTGCATGACAATGTACATACCATGTGATGTTAAACTGTATGGTACGGTCTTGTCACACAACCTTAAATTATGCCTCTTGAACTATGTGGGATTAGATTCCCATATAAATGAGATATGTTGCATTCCTCTATGATGTTTACACCCTTCATCATCATCATCCCATTACCATTCTTATTGGTCCATATTCCAGATACAATCATTCACCCACCCAAAGGGATATATCCCTTCTGGGTACTATCATCTCACCTTCATTGATCTGTACTCAAAATTGGATCCATCATCACAAGTACATATTTTGTATGATTCTAAACCAATATCACTAGGCCATATTCCACGTGAGATCATCTAGAAAGGGCCTCTATTTTTTAAGTACCACACTAATCATTGTTAAGAATCCTTCATCTAGTCATACTTATTGTATGACGTTAAACTACATGGATCAGTCCTTATCACATGACCCTAAAATGTACAACAAGTATCATTAAGTGAAAATAAATTACATGGGTTATGATTTATTTTTCAAGGATACACATGAATACCCATTAAGGGCTTGATTATAGCATCAAAACAATCACTACCTTCTTTGATGGTGATAAACTCCAAAGTTCCCAACTATTTTTTTAAACCATAGTGACCTATCAATAACCAACTTTATGTAACAATAAGATAATTATGAATAACCAATAATACATATAGATTATTCCACTTATGGTGAACATATGATATACAAATATTTTCACATTAATGGAATACCTCTGATACTTTTGCACAATCAAATTTATACATGATAATATTTGATCGCTAACATAGAAAAGAAACCAGTCCCACAATGAAATATTAAGAAATATTAAAAAATATTTCTTAAATCTATAAGATAGTGTTTTCGTATGAAATAAATCTCCCCAATAGGGTATGATGAGACTGATAACTAATTATCCCCAATAATTTCAGTTCTTATGCATCATTTGTAAGAAACTCCATTAACCACTTACCTTTGGAGATAAGGCCCATATATCATTATAGATATGGGAGTCATTGGGTGTTTCGGGTTCCAATAATAAACCACCTTATAAACCATCCGAAATTAAATTAATTCCCCATGTATGTACAAATGAATTTTCATATCAAAATAGCAAGTTTTATAATGATTATTTTGAGAAGAGGGAATTGATGTTACCTGAATATCACCCTGGAATGTCAATGACTAGAATCAGAAGGTTATTATATAAATAATATATGTATAAGGGTTACCGAAAACAAATTGAGCCTGAGATATTATTTAGAATTTAGAGTCGAATATTTAGGGTTTAACCAATTCATGAATTATATGAGTTCAATGAATGACTAATTAAAGGTCTATCAAGTTTGGTTGAAGAAGAAAAGATAGTTTCATAACTATAATTAATTTCAAGGGGGTCAAATGAGGTAGAATACACACATTCCATGTTCCAATCCCAATATTTGAAGCTTATTTTCACATCCACTATTATTTAAGTCCTAGCCTGAATGTCAGAAGTTTGGGAATCACTAAGGCTCCTCATCACATGAGTATACTGAACAGAGTATGAATTACACTATGGTCATGGTTCACTAAATAATTTAACCCTGTAATACTTATTAAAGTAGTAAGGATCTCAATCATGGTTAGGGGATGATTTAACAAGAAATATTCTAAAGAATATATAATGAATAAATAGAAACCATCAAACAATGAACATGGAAGAAATATGAAGAAAGGGAACTAGTATTGGGATTTGAGAAATAATTCAGAATTTCTTGGTTCACTAGAGTGGAATATCATGATAATCATGCATCTGACAATGGAGGATTAAGAAACCTTGATTATTTCTCTAAGAGTAAGTACTATTCAATAGAGGATGGATTCTAGGATTAGATTGATCTTGCTACTACTACATAATCTTTAATTTCTTTAATTTCAATATATTGTAACACGGTGATGATGGAACACTAGGTCATTTTTAGTCAAACCAATGAGAATTCCCCATTACCCCTATGAGAGGACCAGTTTGGGATATTTCTAATACTAAGAGGTGTTGTGAATAAGTGTTGTGGAAATTTTAATCCAATTAAAACTTTTATCCATTTACCTATTAGACCTATTAGGATATCGATTATCTATTTCTATTTTCTCCAACATGGAAGTATATGAAAAAAATAAGGAATATTACATGATGTTTTACAAGGTTCACTACTCAATAAGAGTAGCTAGTCCTTAGCATGGTGTGAAAATTATCCAAACAAATAACCACGAGGAAGTAATAATTTTAATGTGGATACAAAAATTAGGAAATATCATTTAACTTAAAATTCACTATAGTTAATTAACAGTGCATGTTTTAAAACACGTTTATGGATCTTTATACTTCCTTTGAAGATAGTCTTCACCTTGTTAATGGTTTATAACACCAAGAAAATATTCCTCCTATTTAGTCTTATTAGATGTCACAATACTTATTGTTTCTTCTAAACACATCTTTTTCACTTGGTTACTTTCACGGAAATAGGAAATCAACATTCTTAATTCCTCCTATCAGAAAAATGAAAGCTACACTTTATTCTTATTCTTTTATTAGTCACAACAATAAGAATGTGTTGTGGACTGATAAAACAAATTCTCTATGGAATAAATAATAACGAACTAAAAATAAATTGACAAGACACTTATTCCTCCGATATATATCCTCTTCAATGAAAAATAAACTTTACTAAATCACCTTCATCAAATCTTTCTAGAATCCCAAAACTAGTTTTTGATTGTTAAATCAATGTAAGATCATTTCAAAGTATAATTTCCATAATATAATTATTATTTGATACAAAATATCAACGGTGGTTATTGTATCAGTTATCTTATATTTTTTTGGTGCAATAAATATTTAATGAAATTGAATAGATCCATACTTTCACTATAAATTCAAGAAAGAATGATCTTGCACAATCATATTAAACTGATAGCTCATATATTAATTATTCATTATTATGCCTGACATCAATCTCATGATCTCTCCACACTACTAATGTAAACCATATTTCATTTTCTTTTCTTAATCTTCAAGAAAGTGTAATATAATTCATGGGACTTATCCGAGTTATAAAACCTATCACATATAATAATTTTTTTCTCATTAATTTATGTTCTTTTTTACTTTATTTTTTAGTATTTATTGTGAATTCATGTATACATGTGCATGGAAGAAAGCATGCCTTATTTTTTTAACATTTCTTACACTCTCCTTTTTGTAAACTAGTTTATCACACTATTTACTTATTCTTTAAAAAAATTCAAGTAGATAGTAGGTGTGAATCCATAAGTATTATTTTTCGAAAGCATGGTCTACTTATGAAAACTGGTTCAAGATGCAGTATCTCTTATGAAAGAATTTAGTGCACACCTTTCTTCCAAAACATTAGATAGAAGGATTTCCCGCGGAACACTAAAAATACTTTCTTCACGTGAATACACATAATCATTATAAGTTTATTCTCCATGTATGTTTATACACACAGGTTCACTCTTCTTTCTTTGTGTAACACTGTGATTTATTCTTCTCTGGTTCACAGGACTGTCTTTCTTCACAAAGCACGACGAGAGTGTATTTACACAAGTTGTGTATCCATAGATATTATTCATAAAGTATTTTCATTACAATTATTTATTCATGTAACATATTATTGGTTCCACTTTCCACAACAAATATAGTTTACATGACTCCACTTCTTCATATATCCTAGGAGGCATATATATTTTGTATCCTTATTGCACAAAATAACTCTTTAGAGAGGATCTATTTTTCTAAAAAATGAGAGGTCTCAGATGTATTGTGAGTGGTAGAAACACAACTCATCCCGGTACTTTGGTATTTTTTGGTATTACCACCACCTTACACTACTAAGATCCACCGACTCAAATCTTATAATTTATGCCATGAAAATCACCTATTTGAATTCTTGAAGGACTCGACATTTAAACTCTTAAAATGTGGGATACATGATGTTGTAAATTTTGGTGTCTTTAATTATTGATTTACCTTCTCTTTTGTAGTGGTTTTATTACTTTAATGTGATCATAAATGAATTAAAATCATTTTTCTAAAAGATTAATGTCCATCCATGGTGATTGAATACTCAAACGGCCTCCTAGAACTGCATTCATAGTTTGAATGAAGTGACTTCATATAAATTATGAAAATTAGGTTTCATGATTCTTTCGATCATATTCATATCATCATTTAAACCATAGGACAACCATGGTGACATCTTCTTTGATTGATGGTAGCTCAGACATCTTCTCCGGCAGACCGATAACATTGTCAAGAGAAGATAGAAGGAAGAAGGTGATGATATTCGAAAAATGAGAGGCTTATTTTGAGTAAAAAAATCATAGGAAATCAAAAGAATGGATTAAACCTATCATATGGATCATTTTTTAGCTATATCTTTTCAAATGATGAAAAATTAGTACTCCACCTCATGTCCCACATAAAAATTTCCATTATGCTCTCCACCTCTTTTTTAGCTATGTGATGACCGTACACCGTTGGATCTGGCACCGTGGCCAGCCCCAAGATAACACCGCACCTCATTCACACACCATCCATGACACAAGCAGTCCATGAACTTCCTTATGGGCATCTGTCGCAACTTATGTGTGTATTTGACATTTCACTCTACGGGTGTTATACATGGTTCTACCTACCTCTTGTGGGAACTATTCCCTCTGCCACCCAGGGGCTTTCTAGGTATTCTCCCTTGGGAATGGTTGATCCTTAGTGTGTCACATGTGCCTTTGTTTTAGTTTCCTAGGTAGCTTATGATCTATAATAATTTTTTTATATAAGGCCACCCTTCTTTTATATACTATGAGAATTCTAAGTATAGTATTATTTAAGCCAAATCCATTATCATATTAAAAACACCTCACGAAATAATAAATATACTACATGGTTGTTCATCATGGAAAATATAATTTGAATTTTCATTAATTTATCTCATTCAGAGTTTATATGAAATAGTAAAATATTGCACGAAATTCATCAATTCATCTTCTATTATTATTTTTCAAATAGATTCTTCAATATAAAATCATCCTTGTTTGTTATAAAAAATGTTTCACTATTGACACAAGTTCTTTGATATTAGAACGAGTTAAACAATAATCATAGTTACTTGGAGAATTGTTCAATAATGACATAAACTTTCATTTACTGAATCCATAAAAATTTTCCAGGCACCACCTTTGAAACTCAAAGTCTTCAACTTCTATTTCTTAAGATATCAAGACTTGAGGTCTTCATCCAAGCTCTATTAAATATGGAATTTATTCATCATATTGACATCAATAAAATATTAGTATTTCATTTATCACTATTGATCACCAATTAAAACCATTTAAAACAAAATAAAACTCATACACAAAGTGGGATCTTCAATTTACCCCTTTTTATTTATTGGAACTACCTTAAAATTTATTTCCAAATGAATTTTTTAATATGTGTAATCATTCTCCTTTATATCCCATTTACTTATACAACTTTAATTTCACTTTATCTCCCCCTTATTTGAAAATAAATACAAATTTAATGGGAAAAGAGTATCAGTCCATACCTATGCAATGTGTCATCCATAATTTCACTCAAAGTCTACTTGGGCTATGCTCGATGTAGAAAATAAGTGGATTTAATTTGGACAAAAAAGTTTTCCCTTACCATTTAATCATGATTACTCATGAAATGAGAACTCATAAACTTGTCTTAAAAGATTTTTTAATTTTATTCTAGGATGAGGATACTAAATTTGATGTGAAATTTGTTTGAACAATCATACAGAAATATGTTTTCTCACATCAAAAAATATATATAAAAAATAAAGTGCAATAGGTAGGATAAGTGGTTTATAGGAACTTTAACATTTATTATTCCCTTGATTAATTCAATTAATAAACGATTATGTTATGTTTTTAATTTTTTATAACAAATAATAAGATACTAATAGAGACATACTATTTCAAAATAAATGATCTTCAAGAAATTTCTAGAATAATCAGATTTGATACCAATTTGAGATAATGATTCAAGAAGATTATTCATCTTTAATCATTTTTATCCCCCTAAAGGGAAACAATTATCAACATCTTCATAATGTTGCATCTCTTCAAGAATTAATTTCATGATTTTCCAATTTAGATAATTCACCCAAATGAATATTAAACTTGTGACTATCCATATTGGAAAAAATTCAAACCATCACCAATGATAATATTCTTAATCAGTTGTTCTTCCCGATACCAACAATAAGATCAATAAAAGATGGTATATTCTTTATCCCTATTTCCAAAGATATGAAAACATAGTATTAAACTTCATCAATGATGATCATATCTCATATTTGTGTTTGAATACCATTTGAGAAATCACTCAAGGATGTTGACTTGCTCAACATTGTAATTACGAAGTGATAGAAATGACTATTTCACAATATATCACCTTGATAACATGCTTCAACTTCAATTCCCTACAGTATAAGAAAAAATAAAATACATAAATTTTAAGGGAATAATGTTGATCCGCCTTACTTTATCAATGTGAGAAACAAGGTTGAGATAGTTTTCTCAACTATCTCGCTCTATTTCCTCTAGTCTACCTGATTTTACATCTGAACATCAATTTTAATTTATGATGTGGTAGTATGGATATCTTAAGATACGCTTACTCTTTGTGTGGGTAACTTTCTTCTTAAAAAACCTCATATATGATGCATTATTTCTCCTCTTAAGGAATTCATTTTATTCTGGTTGAAAGGTTGAACAACCTTTTTCAATGTAACCATATTTCTTAAATATATCAAATAGAAAATCATTAATATAAGAGTTAAATTTTATTAAAAAACTCTCATACACTTTTTCTTCATTAAATGGGATTAGTCATTTTACTTTTTCATTAGCCTAAGCTTTTGAATTTTCAATTATCCTCATTATCTCTAAATATTCTCTCCAGATTACTAATATTTCATTAAAAACATTGAAAATTCAGTTTAGACGTTCCAAATGGGTTATTTTGAGTGCCATTTTGTTCTTTCTTTTGGATGAAGTATTATCCTTCAATATATGGGATTCAGAATCCAAAGTTTTCTTATCTTTCCACTATTAAATTTTATTGGGAGAATTTTTGTTCACAATATTATTATCAATTATTCTAAATCTATTGACAGTTTACAGATTCTTTTCGACATGTGGATGTTTATTCTTCATTTTTTTATTTCTTTGTATTTAAATAGGCTTACTTTATGCTTTTATAACATGAGGATTGTACCAATAATATAATAAAAAATTACAAAATATATTTTATCACTAAAATTGATCCAAAAATATTTATTTCATGATTTATTCTATATAATGTTGTTGGGTCTTCTTTATGACCTTTTGTGATCTTTCTAGGGAACTTGATTCCATATATTCTTTCTTATCCATCCTAGTCATGGTGATAAGTTTCATATCTACTTTCTTCATCCATACATTTTGATTATTTTTTTTACAACATACATTGTTCATTATAAAGGGTTTAGAAGAATTAATACAAGTTGATATGGATGGTACCTATTTCCTCTTAGCTTCATGAGATAGATAATCAATAGATTTCATGATATTATCTTTATTCATAATCATCTCCTATTATTAAGAATTCTTCATTTTTTTAAATTTTTATTCATGTGTCATAACTTTTTTCTGAATAAAAGTGTCAAGTTCCAATATATTCTATGTTTTTTCTTTAAATTTTAATCCTTTTTAAATTAGTGGTATTATTTATGTTTTTTCTAGTGCATGGATATTTTATCTAAGAGTCTTATTAAATCCCTGGTAATCTTTATCTAATTTGTAGAATTTTGGGGAAATCATTTCAAGTTTCTACTTTGTTGCATTAAAGGTTTCAACCTATCTGGAGAGACTTAAACAGTCTAAAAATTTTCTTTATAATACCTTATCTAGTATATCAACTTCCTCTTTTAGCTGGGTGATTTTATCAAACATAAATATATATACTCCACAAATAAGGAATAATATTTCTATAGAAACATAGTGTATAATATCTCATAATCTATCAACTGATATATCTTTAGTAGTTATATATTGATAATCACAAAAATTATGATAAAATATTCATCTTGAGGATAATTTTAAAAATTACTAACACATACCTTCTGGTCACTTAAAGTAGGAAGGTTTTCCTTTTCCCTAGTGGAAACCTGAGCCACCTCATCTTTACATTCTAAGTCTGATATGTATTCATCGTCAAAAAGGCATCAAGTACCAGATACCAATCCTTTATTAGATAAAAATGACTTCTTCTTTAGCTTTATCTTCTCTTTCTTTTTCATATTAATTATGGTATTGGTGGATATAGACTTTTATTCGGAGATAAATGAATATTCACCTAAACTGTACTTCATTGTAGACTTAGGAAAGGAACTAAAATCTTCAAAATAGAATTAATTCAATATATAGAATACAATAGAGGTGAACCTCCCTCTAATACCACTTGAAAGGACCCGTTTGGAATACTCTCAACATTGAGGGGCAGGTGAATCAGGTTTTGGGAATTTTTAATTGAATATAAGAAATTTATCCCTTTACCTATTAGAATAATTAATATCTCAATTACCTTTTTACCCTTTTTATATTGCATGAATGTATATGAAGGTAGTAAAAAATAAAACATTATGTTTTTACAAGGTTCACTACTCAATAAGATTATCTATTCCTTTTCATGGCATGGAAATGATACAACCACGCAACCACTATAAATTAATCCTTTGAATGTTGTAACATCAAGTAAGAAATACACTTTCACTTGAATTGAACTATAGTTAATTGATAGTGCATGTTTTACATCACCTATATAGATATTTATACTACCCATAAAGAATATATTCACCTTGTTAAAGGTTTGTAACACCAATAAATTCTTCAACATGTTGAGACATGTTGGATGGCCTAATACTTATTTGTTATTCTAAAAAATTCTTCTTCACTCGATTACTTGCACAACACTTGGCAAGAAACCTTATTAGTTCTTGCTAGAAGAAAATTGAGAGATGCACTTTATTATTCTTCTTATTCTTTATCTTCTATTAGTCATAATAATATGAATGTGTAATGGATTGATAAACTGAATTCCCTCTAACCCAAATAATAATGAACTAAAAATAGATTGTCCAGTCACTCTTTTATCTTCCCTCTCTCTTATTTAATGTAAAACCAACTGCATTAAATCATATACTTATAATATTTATTGAATTACAATTTTTTTATTATTAAATCAATGTAAGAGTATCTCTTCTTAGTATTGCCACAAAATAATTATCTTTCGATTCACAATATCAACAATGGTTATTGTATTGGTTATCTTCTATTATTCTTGGTGAAATAAATATTTAATAAAATTAAATCATGCCAAACTATCAATATCAATTCATGAAAGAGAGATCTTATAAAAAAATAGTATTATAATAACTCAGATATAAATTATTAATTTTTTATGTCCGGATCCAGTCACAAGATCATGCACACTACTAATGTAAACCATATTGAATTTGTTTTTATTAATCTTCATTCATGCGTAATATAATTATTGGGTCTTATCTAATTTATAAATCCTACAACATATAATATTTGTTCTTATTAATTTATGGTCTTTGTAATTTCCATTTTAGTATTTCTTATGCCTTCATGTATTCACTTTATGAATAAATTCCTTGCTTAATTTACTATTATTTCTACTATTATTCCCAAAAAATATTTAGAAAAACTATCCAATTCTTCTTGAAACATCTTCATACAGAAAATAGGTGTAAATACTTAATTATACTTTTTCACAAGAATAGTTTGATTACGAAAACTAGTTCAGGATGCATTCATGCCTTATTTAATAGATGTTTCCTAAAATATAAAGACTCGAGGACTTCATCCATTATCTATTAACTATAGAGATACTTCATAATATTAAATTAAATTAAATATTTCTATTCCATTGATCACCATTTTCAACTAATGAAACCCATTGACATCAAGTATAACTCATACACAAAGTGGTAACTTTACCCACCTAATTAATTTTAATAATTAAGGAATAACTCTCTTGCTTACTTATCTAGTTGTTTTTAATTTCATAATTAGTATGAGGTTTATAATTTATTTTTATTTTAATTAGTTATTATCTCATTCTTAGAATTTAACACACAATCCACTAGGATTCACTCTATTAATTATGATCTTGAGTAGTGGGTTAGTATGATAGTAATTGGAAATATCTGATCACTAGCCTCAGAAGGATTAGGGGATACAAGATAACCGTACTCCCATAGTCAAGATAAAACATCTGGGTGAGAGTAATCAATGTGATTTCATTTTATTAGAAACATAATAGGGTAATAACTTGAATAGTTATTCAATGGGAGGATGGGAGAATAATCTAAGGCTAGGAGACTATTTTTATTTTTGAATTTAAAATAGAATCAATTCAACAAATATTATCACTCACTCATAGGACCCATAAATCAAGAGAAAAAACTCATAAAACTCTCTTATTTGGATATATCTTGAGTGAAAAACAACTAAATTTATAACTTGGGTTCAATATTTGTTTGTCGGTGGCTATATGATAGGCCACACATCAAGTTGGTGTCATTGTAGGGGAAGGTAGTGTTGGAGTTTTATTTTTTAAAATTATTTCACTACATGACACAAAATAGTTCATCACATATAATTGATTTTTATCGAGAGGTTAAATGAACTATTTTGGTATGAATTTGGAACATAATCATAATAGAGGAAGTATAATGGGTGTTTTTCACTATGTTATTGACTGAATCCCCATCATATTATCTTTTCTCCACCATAGTAACGTTAGGGATCAAAAAAATTTGAAAAAATATGGATTAACTGAATAATACTTAACCAGATCTATATACACCAAATTCTAGTAACAATAATCAGACAATACAATTAAATAACCAATAGGATTGTGAAATAAAAACTAAAATGATCCAAATATTACCTATATTTATTGGTTTGTTAGGATTATGTCCCAATATGCATTGAAAATAATTTTGGGATGTTTTTAATTACTTCAAGACTATAGGTGCCCATGAGGCTTAGATCAGCAGGAAATACTTCCCATTCTACTTAGATTTATCATAAAATGAATAGTTATAGGATATGAAACTTAGAGAATTTACCACATGATAAGAACATCAATGATGTTTCCTTTAAAAATTATTCCCTACATAAAGGAGTACCCATTATGAAATGAGATTTATGGGATTAAAAAATATAATAGATAAAGTCTTTATAATTTTTGGGAGAAATTCAAGAACATAATATCTTCTCTCCTATAGAAGTCCCAAGAATTATTTATTGGTATTATTTTATTATTGATTGATGGAAAGTGAATAAAACATGTTCGTTTCTTCCTCTAACAAATCACTAATTGGTAAGTCACTTGATTAATCATGATATTTAATCATGATAATATCACAAAATTCATATCAATTTAGCATAATATCTATTACTTGAAGTGTACATGAGGTAAAAAGTTATAACTACCCTTTACATGAAAATAAAATTAAATACACAATGTAACTTGTGAGAAATTTAGATTTGAACAAGGTATAATAAACCACACCTCCCCAACCTTGAATAGTCGAAAATATTTTATACTCTTAGGGATACTACACTAATAGATTACTGAAGGTGAAAGAATATTGTGATTCCATGTTCCAGAGTCCATACCAACAATAATAAAAAAGAAACCAAAGATAAAGGGCGTATTATAATACTGAAGTTAGAGGTGGGAACCGATAACAGTAAAAGAAAACCCTTCCAATAGACCTTCAAACAATCTTTTTATCCTTTACCCTTTTAAAGGATTAGTTCATAACGAGCTTTAAGGATAATACAACTATATTATGACTACTATCATTAACATGAAGAATAAAGTCTTAGTTAAGATTATTTCTCATTAAATTTCTAATCCCAGGGGAAATATCAATTATATTTCATTAAAGAGTGGCAAGAAGTTAGGAAGTAGAAAAGAATCACTTTTTGAAGAGGGACATGGAAGTGAAAATCCAAATTCACCGGATGAATCTACATTGTAAAAATAATATGAATAAGTTCTTGATACATTCTCAATAAAGAAAGATAAATTGAAGGCCAAGTTAGAAGAAATGAATCAACCCCAAACTCCCTTCCTTTCAAGGACTAAGTCACCCAAGATAACCATTGAATATTCATTACAATAAGAGATTCTAGAGATATCGAAAATGGTGGAGATTAAAATTACTTTTATATAATCCTTTCAAAAAAATCACATGGTATGAAAACATCTTGAAGATATAAATTAGGAAGAGAATATTTTTAGTTAATGAAATGTAAATTTTAGTTAAAAAATTTACACACTTGTAACCCATCAAGTAACCCATAATTTTCATGATCAAAGTACCTTTACTATCTATTTTACTATTGGGGAGATTAAAATTTCCAATGCATTATATGATTTAGGAGTGTTAATTAATGTAACTCCTTACTTAATTTAATATTCCTCACACATTATAGATATCAGACCAATCTGAATAATTATGAAACTTTCCAGTTGATCCACTACCTACCCAATAGGTGTTATAGAAGATGTTAGGTTAAGTGCACAAGGATTTTTTTCCATATTTACATCTATATTTTAACCATGGAGGAATTAAAATGTAAAGATCACTGCCCAATAATTTTATATAGGTCATTACTAAATAATTACAAGATAATTCTAAATGTTAATGAAGAAATTAATTCAATTAATTTTGATTTGTTTTTAATTTTAACAATTTTGATTCAATTAAATTCCCCCTTAAAGAATAATATGTTTTTAATTTGAACCATTTTGAATTTATTTATTGTACAATAGAATAAATTAAAATTTTTGAGGACATAATTTGATTATGTGAAAATTTATAAACACTTGATCTTATTGATGATTCTTTTTTTAAAGTTGATATTAATCTAGAAATAGTTTTTTGTGTTGGAAACTTTGAAGAAATTTATGAATGCTAATTTGATTATTTACACAATGCTACCACTAATACTTACGACTCACACATGTAGGTTTAAAAAATGTATAATACATATATAGAATCATATTTGGAACACCCATTGAACTGGAACTAAAAATACCACATTTAAAATTATAATATAATTTTCTTAAGGATAATGACAAACTTTCCTTCATAATTTCAAATAATTTGTAGCATAAACAAGGTTATAATCTTCTAAAAATTCTAAAAAAATCTAGGTACATAGGATGGAAATTATGAGACATTCCATGGATTATCACCAATAATTATATGAATCATACATTTCTTTAATATTAGTCCGAACTAGTGAGACAACCCCAAATAAGGACAAACCAAACCCTTATAGAGGTTGTAATAAAAGAAGTAGTAAGAATAATAGGATAAGGAATAATTTACCATTTTTATACACCCATTGAATAATTCACATTAATTTTTTTACTAATAAAACTAGATACACCATCATTAATAATGATAATAATGAACTAGTACCAATATAAATTTAGATTTTGTGAAGAGTTTTCATTAATTATAGGAAATTGAACAACATGAACCAAAAAATCACTTTCTATATTATAAGGCCCCAAACTTAAACCATACTTAATCTTGAGTTATTACAAGATTACACGTTGAGGATCTTTTTAGGTTTAGAGTTTTAGAGAATTAGATCATAAAACTTGCATTAAATTCCACATATAAACAAAGTGGTTACATAAAGATTGTATTCTTAATTCCCATCAATGGAAACACATTTAAAATAAAACATGGATTATTTCTTGACACATCCTTGACTCTATCATCTTATCATGTACCTTTCCCTTGACCTGTGAAAAACATTTCAAAAACATGGGATGAGCATAAAAACCCAGTATGGGTTATAAAAAAACATGGAAAGGAAACATGAGTTCATATATACATAAGAATGAAATCATACTTTACCCATAAAACATAGGCACTTTAACATACCTCATAAAATCATGAATATATCATAGAAATCATAAGACATAAAGGTAACTTGAGGAATTCATAACATTCTTACGTAGGGAGTAACCCTCTTGGTTACGTTTGGAATACCCATCACAGTATATTCCCTAAAATCTCTTCGGAGAAACCTTAACGTTTCACTCCTTCGTGTTACCCAATGCATTGGAGAGCTATAACGGGCTCACCCGCCCTTAGTTTATCACGGAACCACCCGTCTTCATAATAATGCCCAAGAACCATAACATAATCATATCACATAAAACATGCATAAAGGAAACATAACATTTCTACATTTCAATTACGAGATATCAATACAACACATTGATATAATAAAAACATTATGAAAACCATTTTCAATACCAAAGTAAAACATGGTATTTATTTTTCGTTTTAAAAAAAAGGTATGGCTTGTAGAGGAAGCCGAAACTCAAATAACGGTCACGACAGCGGAGAAGTCGTTGTCTCCGCATACGTACGACAAAAACATTCCCTTTTGTCGTTTAGTAAACGCTTCGTATAAAAAAGATTCCTTTTGAATAAACGTAAAAGTCAAAGGGGTTTATACACCGTATAAAAGAAAGTTGTGTATAAAACAAAATATGCCTCAATGAAAGGAGATTGAGACGAAGTCCCATACCTCGTATCCGACTTGACCCGACCGTTCTTTAATCTCCTGAATAATAAACTTGAGTTAATATCTACTTGATTATGAATCTTTTTCAAGTTCATTATTCATTTTATACCATGTTATGAACATCATGTAATCAGTTAAGTTAATAATGTTCATTTTGTCGGTATTTAGTTCTTAAGTCAAACATAGACTTCTTACACTTACATGTTGTTAATTTGGTCATAGGTTCGTTATATCCATAATGGTATTTATGATTTAGATATCATATATGTCATATATATCCAGTACATACATGAATTTATAATATTACATAATCATTTAGAGGTAAGAAATGAAATGCACCGTTCATGGAGACGGTAAGCTGTACGTACGCATGGACGCTACTTTCATTTCTATTTCGTATTTTATAGAATGGAATCATAATGATATAAAGGTATATTATAATTCCAGTATAATATCATATATAATATCATAGTTCCATCCTTTATATGTCCCACATATGGTATTTAACGAATCAAATCACTTTGAGGGGTCGGTAGTCCGCACTTCCTAAAATGAAGATATCATGTTTACCCATAATGGAAACCATAAAGGTATGCCCAAAATGAAAAAACAGAAGCTTAAGGAAAACATAAACATATTATATATCATATATAAAAATAGTGACATCATAATGGCCACCTTTGAAGGTGTTAAATGAGTGTTGAACAATCATCGTTTCGGGACGCAGAATTTCGCCATCCACGGAAACCGTATGTTCATTAACCATTTGATGTAGTTGTGTGAGAGTGTAGCTCAAATAAATATTATAACAACATCCTTGTATATTTAAGATACTGGTGTTGTTACAAAATAAGTAAATAAAAAGAGTTTATGGGGTTGGAGAAGCAAAATAAATCAAATGAACATGAGAGAATGAATTACCTTTAAAAATGTATCTCCTTTTTATTTGAGTCTAAAGGCTTCCTTTGAAAGGCTTCTTCCCAAAGGGAATCCTCTAGGATGAGGAGAGGGATGTGGAGAGAGTAAATGGGCAGGGGTTGGCCGATCCAAAGGCTTGAGTAGTGTGTGAAATGAGGTAGAGGTGGGGGCCTTTTATAAGAGGAGAGGAGGGGCACTTTTGGAAAGTAAAGAAATATTACTTTATTTGAAAATGTGTTTCGGTTTCAAAAGGTCCCACATTGATATAATTCGTGGATAAGGTGATAAGGGTTCGAAATACACTCATCAAATTGGTTTTGGCCATGTGTTGTTCATAGATTTTACATTGTCTTTCCATTTTATTTAAATCATCAAATAATGATGTCATCGCTGCATCATTATTATGTCATAAATAATTTAATTTATTTAATGTATAAAAATCATAAAAAAAATACTATGATGTAGGAAATCGTTTTATCTTTCCAATGACTATTTATAATTAAAAATCTGATCTTTATAACCCCATGTAAAAATTGTTTTCGTAAAACATCTCTTGTTTGTGTCATTTTTACTTTAACATTTAATAAAAAGTTATTTATGTCATTTCCAAACCAAAGTGTCTCCATGGGGTCCCCAAGTTGACCCATGGATTTTCTTGGTCGGCCATGACACAACCAATAAGTTTGGGACATGTGTCTAGGTCATTTCCTATTATTAAAGCATTATTTATACCTTAAACTACCCTAATTACCACTAATCGCGATTAAGAACTTAATAAGTTACTATTCACCAAAAAATTATTATAATCTCATTGAACCACATTTTACTTCGTAATGAAAACCATGTATGCCGGATTTTTAAAATTCAATACACATTAGTGGTAAACTTTCATTTAACTGAAAAATCAGTTTTCTTGATTACCACTTAGTGGTTTCACTATTCATCAAAAATTGAAGTTTTCCAGAAAATTACCAAAAATTCACCCTAAGCTATATTTGATATTACGAATTCAAAAATGAAGTCTATTTTACAAAATTCAAATCATATAAGTCACATTAATTAATTTAATAATTAATTCCCGCTGCCAGAGCAAATAGCGTGTTTTTACAAAACAATAAGTATCAAAAGATTAACACCAGTTTAAGTCTAATTACAAAGTGAAATTGATTCCAATGACCACCATTGGATAAAATGGTAAAAATATATTATAATTTCACTTCAAAACCAATTCAAAATATAATCTAATCATATAAATAAATTAGATTAAAAAGCAGTTTTGATATAAAATGCAGTATTTTTCACTATTCATTAAAAAATGAACGTTGTCAGAAAAATACCAAAAATTCACACAAGGTAAATTTTGATGTCTCAATCATAAAGTATAAGTTTATTTTGACAAACATAGTTTATAAAATTTTCAAAATATAGATTCAAAAATGGTTTGCCATCAAAAGGCAGTAAAACAATCTTTTAAGAATATTAGTTTATTCCATGCATAAGATTGTATTTATTTTCATTTTAAGCCTCTATAACACTATCTTAATCATTAATAGACATAGATAAAAATATCTATTATTCATTACTTACTTGGGATGTTACATCCTGCCCCCTTTAGAAAATTGCGTCCCCGCAATTTATTTACTTATCGAATAAATGGGGGTACTTATCCCTCATTGCATTTTCAGATTCCCATGTTGCCTCTTCAATCATGTGGGTTTTCCACAAAACCTTTACCTGATGAATCACCTTATTCCGTAACACTTGCTCCCTGTGGTCAAGAATCTGGACCGGTTGTTCCTCATAAGATAGGTTCTCTTCCAGCTGAACTACCTCTGGACTCAAAACATGAGATGGATCTGGCATATACTTTCTCAACATCGAAATGTGAAAAACATTGTGTACCTGAGATAAACTCGGAGGTAAAGCCACTCGGTATGCAACTGATCCAACTCTCTCCAGAATTTCGTATGGTCCAATGAACCTTGGACTCAACTTTCCTTTCTTACCAAATCTCATCACACTTTTCCAAGGAGAAACCTTGAGAAAAACATGATCACCTACCTCGAAAGATAGATCCTTCCTCCGGTTATCCGCATAACTCTTATGCCTGCTCTGAGCTGTTCTCATGTGTTTCTGAATCAGATAAACTTTTTCTGCCATCTCTTCTACCAATTATGGTCCCATCAACTTCCTTTCACCCACTTCATCCCAGAAAGCTGGAGTTCGACACCGCTTCCCATATAATACCTGAAATGGCGCCATCTGTATACTGGAATGAAAACTGTTATTATATTAAAACTCAACCAAAGAAAGATGTTGGTCCCAACTTCCCTGATAATCCATAGAACAAGCTCGTAGCATATCCACCAATGTCTGAATTGTTCGTTCTGACTGCCCATCTGATTGAGGATGAAAAGCTGTACTAAAATTTAATTCAGTACCCAATGACTTCTGAAGGCCTTTCAAAAAGTTAGAAGTAAACCTGGGATCACGATCCGATACAATGGAGAGAGGAACTCCATGTAACCTGACTATCTCTTTAAGATACAAACGGGAAAGTTGATCAAGAGAGAAAGTATCTCGTATAGCAAGGAAATGAGCAGATTTGGTCAAGCGATCAACAATAACCCAGATTGCATTATTACCTCGAGATGTCTTCGGTAATCCAACAACAAAGTCCATGGATATATTCTCCCATTTCCACTCTATCACTGGTAAAGGCTGAAGCATCTCTTTTGGTAACTGCCACTCTGCTTTAACCTGTTGACATGTCAAACACTTCACAGTAAAATCAGCAATGTCTCTTTTCATTCCATCCCACCAGTAATACTCCCGCAGATCTCTATACATCTTAGTACTGCCCGGATGAACTGAAAACGGAGAACTATGAGCTTCACATAACAGCTCTCTCTTCAACTGTGAATCACAAGGCACACACAATCTCTTCCCAAATCTCAAAACACAATCATTATCAATGTTGAATTCAGGCAACTTACCTTTCTGAACCAGCTCTACCTTTTTCTGCAACTCACTATCTTGCTTCTGTGCTTGCTTGATTCTATCTGATAGAGAAGATCTCACTGATACCTGAAACAAAACAGAAGGACTTCCTGCACCAACAACTTCTATTCCAAAGTTCATCAAATCGTTAACCAAAGGATCACGTTCCAAACGCAACATTGTTAATGAAGCATTACTTTTTCGACTCAAAGCATCAGCCACTTTATTTTCTTTTCCCAGATGGTAATGAATTGTACAATCATAATCCTTGATTAATTCCAGCCATCTCCTTTGTCTCATGTTTAACTCTTTCTGAGTGAATATATACTTTAAACTTTTGTTATCGGTATATATTTCACACTTTACTCCATACAAATGATGCCTCCAAATTTTTAAAGCAAAAACAACAGCAGCTAATTCCAAATCATGTGTAGGGTAATTTACCTCATGAGTTTTCAACTGTCGTGAAGCATAAGCAATTACCTGATCATTCTGCATTAGGACGCAACCAAGTCCTTTCAATGAAGCATCACTGTATATAACAAACTCACCATTCCTGGAAGGTAGTGCCAAAACTGGAGCATTCACCAATCTTCTTTTCAATTCTTGAAAATAATCATCACATTCTTTTGTCCAGATAAACTTAACACCCTTCCGAGTTAGCTTAGTCATTGGACTAGATAACCGTGAAAAATTTCTAACAAACCTTCGGTAATAGCCCGCCAAACCAAGGAAGATACGAATCTCGGTTACATTTGTGGGTCTTGGCCATTCTTCCACAACTTTTGTTTTTGCAGGATCAACAGTTATTCCATATTTAGAAACAATGTGACCAAGGAAAGAAATTTGTTGCAACCAAAACTGACACTTGCTGAATTTCCCATACAATTTCTTTTCTTTTAAGGTTTGAAAGATAACCCTTAAATGTTTTTCATGCTCCTCTTTACTTTTAGAAAACACCAAAATATCATCAATGAAAACCACCACAAACTTATCCACGAACTCATGGAAAATTATATTCATTAATTCCATGAATACAGCAGGTGCATTGGTTAGCCCAAAAGGCATTACTACAAATTCATAATGGCCATATCTCGTACGGAACGCGGTCTTCGGAATATCTTCCTCCTTTACCTTCAGCTGATGGTACCCCGATCTCAAGTCAATCTTTGAAAAAAACTGAGCTCCCTGGAGCTGATCAAACAAATCATCGATATGAGGCAAAGGATATTTGTTCTTAACAGTGATATTATTCAAGGATCTATAATCAATGCAAAGTATCATAGAACCATCTTTCTTTTTAACAAATAAAACAGGATCACCCCATGGTGATGTGCTAGGTCTAATGAAACCTTTCTCTAATAAATCTTGCAATTGCTCCTTCAACTCTAAAAGTTCAATTTGTGCCATTCGATAAGGGGGTTTTGAAATTGGCTTAGCATCAGAAACTAAGTCAACAGTAAACTCAACTTCCCGATCTGGAATTATTCCAGGCAACTCATTAGGAAAAACATCAGGATACTCATTTACCACTGGAACATCATTAATCTGAACAGTTCCTTTATTTTCAACGACGTGTGCAAGGTAACATTCATTTCCATCTTTTACAAGTTTCTCGGCATCTTGATATGTTATCAAAAGTAAGGGTTAATTCTTGTAAACAAACTGAAAGTCTTTCTGAAAAGAAACTTCTTTAGCTCTACAGTCAATCTTAGAATGGTAAATAGAGAGCCAATCCATACCCAGGATAACATCAAACTCTACTAGAGGTAGAACAATAAGGTTTGCAAGTAGGTTCTTTCCACAGATAAGGATAGGAAGATTCTTATAAATTCTTTTTTCCTCGACACTTCCCCCAGGTGTTTTTACCAAAAGTTCAGGAGTCATTTCTTGAGATGGTATTCCCATTTTACTAGAAAAGGTTTCAGAGATGAAAGAATGTGTAGACCCCGAATCAAACAACACACGGGCATAATCTGAAAAAACAAACAAAGTACCTGATACAACTTCATTTGATGGCCCGACATCTGCTGAAGTAGTTGCAAAGGATTTCACCACCCCTTTCTTCTTGTAGTATAACTGCTTCCCATCACTCAAGCTCCTTGTCAGACACTCGTTTTCATAGTGACCCATCTCATTGCACTTATAACATTTCACTAACTGTAAATCAAATTTGTTCTTACCTTCACCTTGATCCTTTTCAGTGCATTCACGAGCCTTATGTCCCATCTTACCACATCAGTAGAACTTTCCAGAATTCAGAAGAAATTCCCCAGCATGCCTTTTGCCACATTTATCACAAACTGGAAACTTAGTTCTCTTACCATCAGACTTTTTTGAATAATTCTTACCTTTCTCCTGCCACCTCGGTCTCTTCTTCTGCTGGTTGTTATAGAAAACTTGGTCATCGGAAAACTCCATTTCCACCTTATCAGCACATCGAACAAGCTTTTCATAACTTTTAAACTCATGAGAAGCTAATTCCCTTCGATACTTTGGCTTTAATCCTGAGTAAAAACGATTGATTTTACTATCAAGGTCCCGGATAAAATTTGGAGCATACCTTGCCAATCGAGTGAACCTTTCTTCATAGGAAGCCACTGAGTCTTCCTCTTGCCTCAATTCCAAGAATTGTTTTTTCCATCCTAAGTCGAACAACCTTAGGAAAATACTTCTCAAGAAACATACCTTTGAATTCATCCCAGTCAAGAGCATCAATCTCATCGGCGTCCCTGATATTTTTAACCATAGACCACCACTGATCTGCTTCACCCTCCAAACGGTAAATAGCAAGAATAAACTTTTGATTGTCTGAACACCCCATGACATCAGAAATCTTCTCCAGTGCTTTAATACACCCTTCAGCTAGCACAGGGTCAGATGATCCTCTGAATGATGGTGGATGTTGCCTCATGAAATGTTCCACCACTGACATGTTCCTCTGCGGTTGTTCTGGCTGATCTCGTGCATGGATACCACCGCCATTTATCGCTTGAGTCAACTGAGCCATTACTGCAACAAACTGTTCAGTTCCAATTCCGACCATTTCTGGATGCTGATTCGGAAGGTTATTTCCTTCTGTATGCCTTCCTAGCACTGCTTCCCTGTTTCCTCTGCGGAAAACCATTCTGAACAAACATGTCTTAGATGAAGCAACATGGTAATCTTTAAATGCTATATCATTTCGAAAAAAAAATATATTTTTGGACAATCATTTAATAGAATTCTAACTCCTAAAGTTATCTAAACCGACCTTTGTTACCAACTATAAGGCCCCAACCTTAAACCATACTTAATCTTGAGTTATTACAAGATTACACGTTGAGGATCTTTTCAGGTTTAGAGTTTTAGAGAATTAGATCATAAAACTTTCATTACATTCCACATATAAACAAAGTGGTTACATAAAGATAGTATTCTTCATTCCCATCAATGGAAACACATTTAAAATAAAACATGGATTATTTCTTGACACATCCTTGACTCTATCATCTTATCATGTACCTTTCCCTTGACCTGTGAAAAACATTTCAAAAACTTGGGATGAGCATAAAAACTCAGTATGGGTTATAAAAAAACATGGAAAGGAAACATGAGTTCATATATACATAAGAATGAAATCATACTTTACCCATAAAACATAGGCACTTTAACATACCTCATAAAATCATGAATATATCATAGAAATCATAAGACATAAAGGTAACTTGAGGCATTCATAACATTCTTACGTAGGGAGTAACCCTCTTGGTTACGTTTGGAATACCCATCACAGTATATTCCCTAAAATCTCTTTGGAGAAACCTTAATGTTTCACTCCTTCACGTTACCCAATGCATTGGAGAGCTATAACGGGCTCACCCGCCCTTAGTTTATCACGGAACCACCCGTCTTCATAATAATGCCCAAGAACCATAACATAATCATATCACATAAAAGATGCATAAAGGAAACATAACATTTCCACATTTCAATCACGAGATATCAATACAACACATTGATATAATAAAAATATTATCAAAACCACTTTCAATACCAAAGTAAAACATGGTATTTATTTTTCATTTTTTAAAAAAAGGTATGGCTTGTAGAGGAAGCCGAAACTCAAATAACGGTCACGACGGCGGAGAAGTCGTTGTCACCGCATACGTACGACAAAAACATTACCTTTTGTCTTTTAGTAAATGCTTCGTATAAAAAAGATTCCTTTTGAATAAACGTAAAAGTCAAAGGTGTTTAAACACCGTATAAAAGAAATTTTTGTATAAAACAAAATATGCCTCAATGAAAGGAGATTGAGACGAAGTCCCATACCTCGTATCCGACTTGACCCGACCGTTCTTTAATCTCCTGAATAATAAACTTGAGTTAATATCTACTTGCTTATGAATCTTTTTCAAGTTCATTATTCCTTTCATACCATGTTATGAACATCATGTAATCAGTTAAGTTAATAATGTTCATTTTGTCGGTATTTGGTTCTTAAGTCAAACATAGACTTCTTACACTTACATGTTGTTAATTTGGTCATAGGTTCGTTATATCCAGAATGGTATTCATGATGTAGATATCATATATGTCATATATATCCAGTACATACATGAATTTATAATATTACATAATCATTTAGAGGTAAGAAATGAAATGCACCGTTCATGCAGACGGTAAGTCGTACGTACGCATGAACGCTACTTTCATTTCTTTTTCGTATTTTATAGAATGGAATCATAATGATATAAAGGTATATTATAATTCCAGTATAATATCATATATAATATCATAGTTCCATCCTTTATATGTCTCACATATGGTATTTAACGAATCAAATCACTTTGAGGGGGCGGTAGTCCGCACTTCCTAAAATGAAGATATCGTGTTTACCCATAATGGAAACCATAAAGGTATGCCAAAAATGAAAAAACATAAGCTTAAGGAAAACATAAACATATTATATATCATATATAAAAATAGTGACATTATAATGGCCACCTTTGAAGGTGTTAAATGAGTGTTGAACAATCATCGTTTCGGGAGGCAGAATTTCGCCATCCACGGAAACCGTATGTTCTTTAACCATTTGATGTAGTTTTGTGAGAGTGTAGCTCAAATAAATATTATAACAACATACATTTATATTTAAGATACTGGTTTTGTTACAAAATAAGTAAATAAAAAGAGTTTAGGGGGTTGGAGAAGCAAAATAAAACAAATGAACATGAGAGAATGCATTACCTTTAAAAGTGTATCTCCTTTTGATTTGAGTCTAAAGGCTTTCTTTGAAAGGATTCTGCCCAAAGGGAATCCTCTAGGATGAGGATAGGGATGTGGAGAGAGTAAATGGTCAGGGGTTGGCCGAGCCAAATGCTTGAGTAGTGTGTGAAATGAGGTAGAGGTGGGGGCCTTTTATAAGAGGAGAGGAGGGGCACTTTTGGAAAGTAAAGAAATATTACTTTATTTGAAAATGTGTTTCGGTTTCAAAAGGTCCCACATTGATATAATTAGTGGATAAGGTGATAAGGGTTCGAAATCCACTCATCCAATTGGTTTTGGCCATGTGTAGTTCATAGATTTTACATTGTCCTTCCATTTTATTTAAATCGTCAAATAATGATGTCATCGCTGTATCATTATTATGTCATAAATAATTTAATTTATTTAATGTCTAAAAATCATAAAAAAAATACTATGATGTAGGAAATCTTTTTATCTTTCCAATTACTATTTATAATCAAAAATCTTATCTTTATAACCCCATGTAAAAATTGTTTTCGTAAAACCTTTCTTGTTTGTGTCATTTTTACTTTAACATTTAATAAAAAGTTATTTATGTCATTTCCAAACCAAAGTGTCTCCATGGGGTCCCCAAGTTTACCCATGGCTTGTCTTGGTCGGCCATGACACAACCAATAAGGTTGGGACATGTGTCTAGGTCATTTCCTATTATTAAAGCATTATTTATACCTTAAACTACCCTAATTACCACTAATCGCGATTAAGAACTTAATAAGTTACTATTCACCAAAAAATTATTATAATCTCATTGAACCACATTTTACTTCTTAATGACAACCATGTATGTCGGATTTTCAAAATTCAATACACATTAGTGGTAAACTTTCATTTAACTGAAAAATCAGTTTGCTTGATTACCACTTAGTGGTTTCACTATTCATCAAAAATTGAAGTTTTTCAGAAAATTACCAAAAATTCACCCTAAGCTATATTTGATTTTCCGAATTCAAAAATGAAGTCTAATTTACAAAATTCGAATCATATAAGTCACATTAATTAATTTAATAATTAATTCCCGCTGCCATAGCAAATAGCGTGTTTTTACAAAACAATAAGTATCAAAAGATTGACACCAGTTTAAGTCTAATTTCAAAGTGAAATTGATTCCAATGACCACCATTGGATAAAATGGTAAAAATATATTCTAATTTTACTTCAAAACCAATTCAAAACATAATCTTATCATATAAATAAATTAGATTAAAAATCAGTTTTGATATAAAATGCAGTATTTTTCACTATTCATTAAAAAATGAACATTGTCAGAAAAATACCAAAAATTCACACAAGGTAAATTTTGATGTCGCAATCATAAAGGATAAGTTTATTTTGACAAAC
Source organism: Viscum album (assembly GCA_963277665.1). NCBI lineage: Eukaryota > Viridiplantae > Streptophyta > Magnoliopsida > Santalales > Viscaceae > Viscum > Viscum album. The sequence goes on along the minus strand of OY728146.1, from coordinate 1,050,154,241 downwards.
ATAGTTTATAAAATTGTCAAAATATATATTCAAAAATGGTTTGCCATCAAAAGGCAGTAAAACAATCTTTTAAGAATATTAGTGTATTCCATGCATAAGATTGTATTTATTTTCATTTTAAGCCTCTATAACACTATCTTAATCATTAATAGACATAGATAAAAATATCTATTAATAATTACTTACTTGGGATGTTACATATATTCCCTTTGTAGACCAAATGTTAGATAAGATATCTAGAAAGGGTCAATATTATTTCCTTGATGTTTTTTTGGGTACTTTAAGGTTCCAATTTCTTGTGAGGACCATGAAAAGTCCACCTTCACTTGTATATTTATTACATTTTCTTGAGATGGATGTCATTAAATCTTTGAAATTCCCCAAAAACCTTTTAATTTTGCATGATAAGTATCTTCAAATACCATATTAAGAGATCATTAGAGGTGCTTCTTTATGTTTTTATTATTTATTAAACATTTTTTTAAAGATTCTTTGAATTTTTTAAAAATGATTTAAATATGTATTGATAAAATAGTAGTGATAAATTATCAAAAATGGTATCTAATAGTAAAAAAAGTAAATTATTTAGGTAACATAATTTATAAAATGGAATTAAAGTGGAAAACTAAAAAAAATTATGTTAATTATATACCACCTTACCCCTACCACTATGAGAATAAATGGATAATTTTTAGGTCATGATAGAATTTATATAATGTTTATTAGGTACTTTAAAAAAAATTCCCCTAGATGACATACTCAAAAAGGAAACTGACTTTGTATTTGATGAATCATACATTTAAAATTTTCATAAACATAAATAAAGCTTAAACATAACTCCCATAATCCATCAACAATAATAGAACTTTCCTTTTATAAATTTTATGTGATTTCTCAAAAAAATCTATAGGATATATTCTTTACCAAAATATTATAGGGAACTCGAATAAATAATACAATAAAAGACCTTGGATATAGCTCAAATAAATTACACAATAACATAGAAAGAGTTTTTTCTATTGTTTTCACTTTATATAAATTTTGATCTTACCTATTATGGAGTAAAGTAACTATCTATTCTGATAATTCTTCCCTTAGGTATTTTATTAAGAAAGATGAAGCAATGATAAGGAAAGTTAGATGGATTTTACTAATAAACATAGTGAAGTTGAATGTCAAATACAATATGGGAACTAAAAATATATTTTGAAACCACATGAGAATATTTCTTTACAATACAGAGGTAGAAACACATATTAATGAAATTTTTTATGATTTTTTCCTTGGAAATCATCTGTTTGAAGTCATGGAAGCACCAGGGTATACTGATTTTATGAATTTTATAGTCACATCAAATGCTAATATTTATTTTCCAAGAATAAAATTCTAGAATTGAAATTAGAGTCAAAATATTATGTATGGGGAGATCTATATTTACAGAATATCTATAGTGATCAAGTAATAAGGAGGTGTATACCTAAAGAAGAGGTTAAGTATGTGTTTATATTTTTTCATACACTTCCATGTGGAGGAAATTTTTAGCAACAAATAATAGACAATAAATTATTATAATTCTGTTTATTTGGTCCTATATTTTAAAATATTCACATTAATTTTTTAAAAAGTGTCAAAAATATAAATTTACTAGTGTAATTTATAATATACAGGAAATGCCTAAAATATCATTGATTTTTTAGAAAATATTTAATATATTGGGATTGGATTTCATGAAACCATTTACTATGTCATTTTTATTTTCGTATATTTTTTTGAAGTGGACTATGTTTCAATGTGAATTAAAGAAAAAGTAACTAGAAATAATAATTCCAAAGTTGTAATTAAATTTTTAAAATAAAATATATCTCATAGATTTTGAATTCCCTAAGAAATAATAAATTAGCAAGGTACACACATCTAAAACAATAATATGGAAGATCTGATGAGTAAATATGGATTTTATAGAAAAACCTCAATTATATACCACTCACAAACCAAATGGGATATCCAAGGATTCCAATAAAGAGAAAAATTATTTTTTAGAAAATAGTGTAACCTTTTTCATATTTTTTGGAGTAAGAAGATTAAAAATGTACTATGGGAATACATAAATTCATATAATTCCTCCTTATGTATGTCCCATTATATAATTATCTATTGAAAAAAATTACACTTACATGTTGTGCTGCAACACAAATTTTACTAGGTTGTTAAAAGAGGAAACTTGGAGTTTTGAAAAGATATAGAGAAAAGGATGATAAGAATGATGGAACATAAAGATATGATAGTATTATATTATGATAATTATATTATTTAAAAAGAAAATTATAGATCGGTACATGATAGACTCATCCAAAGAAAAGAATTTCAAATTGGATATAACATGTTGTTATTCTCCTCAACGATGTAACTCATTCTGGGTAAACATTGTTCTAAATAGATTACAGTATACACAATGACCAATACCTTTCCATTTGGTGTAGTTTAAATCAATTTATTTTAATCAAAGTATCCATTTGAGGTGAATGGACAATATTTTAATCACTACCATGAAGAATTTTGGAAAGAACCCATAGAGGAGTCTAAACTCATCCCTTATTCCATTGATTAAAGAACCCCATATTTTCTATTTCCATCATACTAGTTTAGTTTTTTTTTTCGTCTATGTTATTTGATAAATTCATGATATAATTAAATATTAGTCTATATAAAATAAGTTTGGGGTGATAAAAAAATAAATTTGGATGAAAATACCATTTTATTTTTTCATTTCCCCTTATATGTTTTTTTCATAAATAAAATAAATCAAAGAGCCCGAATTTGTTTTTAGGATCTATATAAAGTGTCTACATGTATTTTTAGATTTTTAGAGTTTAAATAAATAATAAAATTAAAAAACCCATACATTAATGATTTCTAGTGTATTTTAAATACCATTATATGTATTGGGATAGTGAATTTGTCTGAAATTGTGATAGTTATGATTTTTAAAGGAATTTTTCACCTATTTCAAAGAAATTTAGTCTTAGAAATAATAATATAAATACTAGTAAAATGATATTTCTATAATCATAATTATAACATGAGGTCACTATATTTTTGAACTTAATCTGAAGTAACATTTCCTATGTGAAAAATAAAACCTCAGGGATTCATTTAAAAATAAATTTGATATATTTCCTTTGAAACTGGAGTAAAATGTGAAATTAGGATCGCAAAAATGAATCTATGAGACATTAGGAACTATATGTTCAAGTAAATTAATGATACTTTTGAATTATAAATAATTTTCTTTTCATAATTACTTTCAAATAGATAACTATAAATTTTTTTGAAAGATTATTTATTAAGGATCCCAATGATAAAAAAAGAATTCATTTAGGTGAGGGTAATATTGAACCCAAATAAACTAGGGAGAAATTAAATTATAACAATTTAATTTGAGTTGTATCAAGAAATTTGAAATTGTAACTATGGTTTAAGAGACAAAGGATAGAGGGATAAATGGATGTTACACTTGTTAAATTTCTTATTCTACTTGAATATAACTTTTTTCACTCCTAAAAAAGAATTTTAACTTGAATTGAAATGTGACAGTGAGTTAAAGTCGCATAGGAGGCATGGAATTTTAATTAATAAGTTAATCTATATTTTCATTAAATTAGGGATTATGTATTTAAAATTAGATAGTATTATCTTTTATTTATATTTTTGAATAAATGAATTCATTTATAAAAATTTCCTTGGAGTGAAATAGTTTATGTTTGAGGAATTGATGAGAGTTCAAAATTTCTAAAAATTTAAAGCCATTTTCATTTTTATAACCAATTAATTAAATTAAAACATAGTTAAGAATCTCATTTTGGTTGCTTTTTGAAATCATAACATTATATGCAATTGGATTAAATATTTGAAACATCTCATCTTATCTAAAATCCCAAAAATACATGTTTTTTTAAATACATGTTCTTTGAAAAGTAAAATATTCTTAAAGAAATCAATATAAAATTTCCAAAAAATTCATGTCCTCTTAAATTCACTACACTATTTAGAAACATATCATATGATTTAAAGTATTAATTCCCCATGGGAGTTCTAAAACTTTTCACCTGACATTTAAAAAAGACCAATTTCATTATAAAATAAAGAACCCACCTGATCACATCAAATATTATTATTTAAAACACTTTCAAAACATTTATTGATTAATTTAAATTAAATGAAATCAAACACTTTTTAAAAATCACCCCATGGTATTCCAAATAACTTTACCATAAGACACCAATGGGTTTTGAAACCATTTTTTTAATTATTATAATTGAAGCAATATATTTCAAAATAAGGGAGTTCCAAAATCATTTTTGAAAAAAAAATTCCACATTATAATTAAGACTAGTTTCTTTAGTTTCAAGAAACAAATTTTTGTGAAATACAAACCCATTTTCATCAGAAATACCAAAATATTATTTTAAAATCAAAACAATTTTAATAATTAATTCATTTTTCCCAAAACACCATTTTATATAACCACCACATAAAAAGGAGGCCCATGACAATTCTCAATAAACATCATCAATATATCAGAAGACCAACCATGACTCATATCCCATCATTGTGGATCTCTCTAGATAAATTTAAATAATAAGTAAAATGGAATACATAACCATGATTGACTAGGCGACATGATCTGATAGACTATGGGGGAAGTCATACAAAAATTCTTATAATATTTTCAATATCAAATGATTGGTCATAGAATCAGTTTATTAATCCATGAAAACCAACCTCACGTCATCGAACCACTTTCTGTTCCCACCACAAAATGCAATCTATCTCCAAGTCAACTCACATAATGACAATTAGGATAAAAAATTCATCAATGGTAAATCAATAAAAATTTTAATTTCAAAATTCAATCTGCACTACCCATGGTAACTCGTGCGTCATCATGAAAGATGGTGATTGGACACCTACTCATGACCAACCACCTAAGTCTGGACAATGATAATAACTGAATCCTAATATAATACACCAAATTGAAAGTGAGTGACTCAAAAACTAAGTTCCCTATTATAAAATATAGTATTTGATACCATTGTGAATCAAATGAGGGATTCCATTTGAACCATAATCCGACCTTTCTCACCACTACCCCAAAGGGAATTCCTGACCCCCAAATTCTAGAAACTAGTTCACTGGTCTCATGAATACTATTTAGGAATGATTTCAGCCTAATATTCTAGTATAAAAATAATAAATATTGTATATTATCAAAAAACCATCCAAACATGGAAAAATAAAAAATTCCCACTGTAGTATAAAAATACATCTTGATGAAATAAAAATAATAAGCAGATACAAATAAAAATCCCATTCCTTAAAGTCCGATATAACATCACAAAATACAATAATGGAAAGATAAACCAAATAATTCCAATTTCACTATTATTGAACCCTAATCACTCACCACATCCCACTCATCCAACCATGGATGAACTACATCCAATAAAATGAAATAGAGTTAGGTACCCATAACCCATAGAATATATATATAATCATGATCTAAAAAGATCAGTTGGAAACTAATCACAAAAAAAATGGAAATATATTCAAAATACTATTCATAAAATGGATGTTTGAACTTAATATGAAAATCGGGTTTCTGATGTTTTATAAAATAAGTATAGTAAACATTCCACTTACTCATTTACAATTAATAAAATTTTTTAATAAAACAGGATATATATAGTTAAAGGTTTTAAAAAATCAATTAAAATAGATTAAATAGGGACTTTAAAACCATAATAACGAGCCAAAAAATTTTTATCCCTCTTTTAAAAAATTCATGAAAATTCATTTCTCATAAAAAAATATCATTGAAAACCCATTTTTTAGAAATCATTTAATAAAATCGCAAACCATTTTTCATTTAAAATCGTACTGTTGAACAATTTCAACACAACTCATTTTAATGTAAACCAAAAATTATGCAAGGTGTTACATACATAAAATATTGGAACCAAAGAATCAGGAAAACAAAATCCAAGAAAAAAACCAAACATGGTTCCAATAATAGAACAATCTAAGGGAATACAATCGATCCCTGAAAAAAATTCCATAAATCATACTAATAATGACATAGTATCATAGAAATAATCTATAGGACCTAGTAATAAATACCTGAACTAGTAATAAGGAACATAGACTACCACTAATGAACCTATCTACATCCCCAATTATCCCATCAGACTATCAATAAATTAATATTATGAAAGATCATTCACTACACTATCTATAAAACTGTTTCAATCTCATGCGAACCACTACCTTATTTGAATAAACAATTGGTCATAGATGAGAAACATTCTATAGATAGACCACTATTGTACACTATGGATTGAACTCATATAGTTGACCTACTATCTACTTAGGACTCCCATTATAGGCCAAATGGATGTGAGAATAAATAAACCATCCCATATATCATATATATATATATATATATATTAAAACTGACGCCTCACCTCCTAAACACTCATAAAAAAACTCCATTTATTTTTATTTTTAAAAAACATATAAATATGAAACAATAAAAAACATTCCATCATAGGATCAGAAGACACTATGATAATTATAGAAGTCACACATGGCTCAAATAGGGTCTCACACATTTATAAAATCACTTTCCCCAAAGTTCCAATAGTGCCTTTACAAATGTGATTGGTAATAGAATCCAACGATCAAGTCATTTGAAAAAATTTATCAAACTAAAATTTTAATTAAAATGTAAAAATACAAAAAATTACATAAAATACATTTTCAAAGAAACACACCACTTTTTAAAAGGAATTTATTTAGTGTCAAGCACCCATTTAAAAAATTTCTCCTCCAAATCTAAAAGAATTTAAAGGAACTATGTGAACCCATATTCTAAAAAAAATTAAAATTGAATGAAGTTAAATGTTCTTAATTTTAAAAAAACATGACTTTAAAACATCACACCCACTATAAAGAAAAAAAGAGTTGTCAAACACCCCTTTTAAATGTTTAAATTTCTTTTAGAAAATCCACTAGTTCATTTTAAAAAATAATTGAAATGTGACATATGTACATGACCAATATTTAAACCATTTAAAACATTTAAAAACCATGAAGGGTTTTTTTCATAAATATAATTCCATAAGAAACCTTTTCAAAATACTTGAACCATTTTTAAAAGAGGAAATCAAGAATTCTCACAAATTCTTTGCATGAAATTCATCCATGATAAGAAAAATATATTTTTAAAATTAATTTATATCCTACTTAGAGATTATTAAATTATTAAATAATCATAATTAATCATTTAAAATCATAAAAAAAATTTATAACATGCATTATAAGGTATTTCTCTAGAAACAGTTACCTTATTTCAAAAAAAACCATCCAAAATCCATCACATTCATTAGAGAATGCATTATCCAGTGAAGAAATGTTCTTATAAACCCTATAAAACCCAATTCCCCATAATTAGATTCTACAAGAACCCAAATAATAAATTTATTAATTTTTTGGGTTCACATTAGTTAGGAAAATTGAAAGGGATGGGAAAGGGATAAGAGAGGTGCAGAAATGGGGAAGAAAGAGGGACTTACTTACTTGAAATTGAGAATAAAATGGATCTAAATAAATTGAGGTAGATAGAATGAAGCTCCCACATATGAACCAGGATTCTTAGGAACAATGGGAGAAGAACCCATCGGTTCACCTTAATGATATATTTCAAACACCTGTTTCAATCACATTATTACTAGGATAAGGTATGACATTCTTATCTTCATTTTATTATTCAATAAAAATGTATACATATATTCTAGGTTTAATCAAGTTTTGGATTTGTATTAATATATGTTTAGTATTAGTTTCATCTCTCCAAAATCCATCACACACATCCACCTATTTTTTACCTAATAAATACCCAGTTATCATATCCACCATGGAAGATGAAACAAACACCCTAAACTGACAAGATCAACCATTCACCAAACCCATTTCAAGTCAACAAGCCTCTTGTAGTTTTAGCATCCACTACTCTTCACTGGACTCCCAGACCACAACATTTTATAAATTCATACTCTAGGCATAATTATCTTTATTACCCTTTCCTGACCTGTATATGATCTTGAATATGTAGTCCTAGATGAAGTTGATCCACCTCCGCTGCCTCATGTTCAATTATCTTTAGGAAAAGATATTGCATAGGCTCTTATGATCTATGATGTCTATAAAGTGATCAACCAACATATAATTATTCAAATAATTTAGTATAAAATCTACTATAGTTATCTCTATGTTATGGGAGAATAGTTACACTCATGTTGTAATAAAATTCAATATCCATAGGCAATGATCACAAATTTTTACATCCGAACATATCTTAGACCCCAGTTTTAGGTGTCACAATATAACTTATAGGAGAATCCTGAATCCAAAAAGTAAAAAATTATTATATTGTTAAACATTTTTTTAGAAAATAGAATACTGAATCACACCACTCAAACTAAATAAAATCATAACCTCTCTTTTTGAAGCTAAACAAAGTTTCTATCTAGGATAATCTAAAAAAACCAATGATAATAACCAATTAACCCCAAAAAATTGTTAATTTAAAGGATATTATTATGTTATCCCCAAGATAACATAGCCTCAATCTTCCCTAAGTCCACAATAATACTTATTGCTTTGTGGAACAAACACATCAAAAATATCACTTTGATATTTTTTCGTATAGTTTTTGTTAACATAATAACCATAGAAAAAATATACAATGCTCAACATGTTCATCCTATGACCTAAAATATATCAAAAAATCCTCAATGAAAATTCTAAAAAACAAGTTGATATAATTCTAGAAGATCTGATTCATCAGTCCCATGAATACTATCAAATAATTTGTTAATTTATACAACACATCATATTTTTAGTGTATATATCTACATTAACACATTTTCTTGGTAATGTACCCATTCTAAATATTTGGCTGATGATTATTA